>CM035123.1:25999846-26599846 GCA_020205555.1 Panax stipuleanatus
AGATATTTAAGGCTGAAAGTTGTTGTTGTTAAAGAACTAAAGCCACAGGGAAATAATAAATTCTATGCATCTCTACAGATCCGATCTTTCTTTTTCAATAGTGGATCTGATGTTTATATGCTTTTTTTGGAAATTTATCTATTCTTTGCAGTTTGCGGTTTTCTTTCTTTAGACGTTAATAATTCTTTATTCTGCATATATTTATGTTTTTGTGATCATCTAGGTTTGTTGCTTGCATCCTTATATCTTACACCTTTTTTTTCCTGTTGGGTTTACCGTTGTTAGGTATCTAGATCTATAGGCGATGCATACTTGAAGAGGCCAGAATTCTCAATGGTTCCATCATTCCCGCGATTCCACCTTCCTGAACCTATTCGCCAGCCAGTGCTAAGATCCGATCCGTCGATATATATAAAGGCTTTACAACCCAATGACAAATTTCTTATATTTGCATCTGATGGACTTTGGGAGCACATAACAAATCAGGAAGCAGTTGAGATTGTGCACAATAATCCCAAAGCAGTACTTTTTTGGTATACTTCTTATTGAAATGAAACTTTGCTGATATAGTAACTCTTTAAGTAACTTTGCATCATTCACAACTTGAAAGTGAAGGCTATAAGTGGACTACCGATTGTATTCACCGATTACACTGCTCAATTCGCTATGGTTATACCTAATACCTTGGTTGATGCCTGGCAGGTTACTGCACAAGATGTGTCCACGATGCTGCGATGTGGCCAGAAGACTATCATTTTTCTAATAAACAATAGTGGTTACACCATTGATGTTGAAATCAACGATGGACCTTACAGTGTGATCAAGAACTTGAACTACACTGGCTTGGTCGATGCAATCCATAATGGTGAAGGCAAATGCTGGACAACTAAGGTGAGTCAAGAAGCTTAATTCACTTTTTGTAATGAATCACACTGAACTGTGGGAATAAAATTCCTTTTATTTACACTGTTCTATAACATCTGATTGTAGGTCCGTTACGAAGAGGAACTAATTGAAGCGATTAAGACTGCAATCGGTGCCAAGAAAGGCTGCCTATGCTTCATTGAAGTGATTGCTCACAAGGACGATACAAGCAAAGAGTTACTCGAGTGGGGGTCTAGGGTCTCTACTGCTAATAGCCGCCTACCAAACCCACAGTAAATTTAAGCTGTTGCTACAAACACGAGTGGATTCTGATCGTTCCGAGTTAAGCCGATCATTTTAAGTTTCTTAATTCATTATGCTTATGATTATATTTAGTCAAAACTGGGTTTTGTTAGTTTACATAGAACTCTTGGTTGTGTTATTCTCTTCGATTTATAATAATCTACTACTATTTTTGTGACGCCCCCAAATCCACGTTCCTTGGAAACCTCGGATCCGGTGCAGTCACGATACTACTATCGTCAAACTATTACATCTTTTATTCAATACTAAAAGAATATAACTTGCTTTATTACAATTTAGAATATAAATTCTATTTATATCCAAGATCTCGTCTTTACATCATATTCGATGTTACTAAAATGCGAATAATTTAAACTTTTCAATATCCTTTGAATAAATTCTTCTTATTGATTCATAACTTTGAATCAATTACAATTCTTGAATCAACTATATAATATGATTCGAAATTATCGTATAAAGGTTTACAACTCAACTCGATATCCTCTATGTATTAACTAATACATCTTTACAGTATGACAAGTTTTAAATAACGTATACAATTATCAAGTACAACTCTTAGAACCTAAACAGGGTTCAAACGATAATCTAAAAAGTATTCTTCATTGCGATACTATCTATCTTTATCAATCAAGAAGCACGAATCTTTACCGTGAATCCTTAACCTGCAAAAGTGGTTATTTGCAAGAGTGAGCTCGACAGCTCAACAATTCTAACAGTTTTCATGCATCACATAGCATACAACATCATACTCAGTTCATGCATTTATAAACAATTTATATTTACTACGCATGTTACTTTCACATAACAAGTATATCATCAACGATCAACTTTCAATCTCATTTATATCTCATATACAGTTCATATATAAGTTCACATTATCACAGCATAATATAATTCAACTAACAGTTATTGAATTCATATATCAAATAGGAACTGAAAGACTTGCCTAATGCGTAGTTTAACAACTACGACTTAACTGCTTAAGAATATCTGCACTTCGTGTAATCCTACACAGTTATATTAACCATAGAGATCACACTCATTAGTTATATGTATCCACACATTCTCAATGTAATAATAAAGGTTACATTATTGTCTAACTTGGTTCTTAGAACCTTCGTCTCACTTTCTTATCGTATTTCTTAGAATAATTATGCGTATAAGTATACTTTAACCTTACGTACTTACTATCATTCTTCACATACACATGCCCGTCTACCACTAATCTATTTACATATAGCTAGTGTAGTCCATCTTTTGAACTAATCCTTCTCATATATCATTACTAACACATAAGACCATAACAAAGCAAATATACGCTATTAACCGTCGAAGTCGGATTCAAGTATTAACATATGGTCCTACATAGCATGTATACATATTAAATGATACTTTCATGCTCGTTCAACCTTTTCACGTTCAATTTACACGATATAGGTTCTAAGTCAACATTCTAACAATTGAAGGCCACTCAAGGTCATGAACATCACAAAGTTTATCATGCTAGCTTTTTAAACACATAAAGTATTCATGTAACTCATGTTGGGCATGTTCATGAATATTCATTCTTCATACATGTAACTATCATAGTTATTAGTTTGAAAACATGCTTCGTTTACGCTAAACTTGGTTTCATGATATGTAGTCATGGTATATATATACATGTATGATACATGAGAGAGTCCAAGTGTGCTATCACATATGTTCAAACATCAAAATCCCAAATCTTAAGGTAATATGTCAAGGTACACGTTCAAAACTTATACTTTCATTAGTAAAGTTCACTAGTGAGGTATGCATGCTCATGTTACATTATGAAACCCATATACGTAAGTCAATATGCCTTTCATGCATTCTTAAACCATACTAATGTGTCCCAAAAGTCAGAATATAAACATGACTTATATACGCCAAAATTCGTTTATAAAACCTTACGTTTATTTTAAAACTATGACTTTATCATTCTTGCATGAAATCTTAATAAAACATGCTCTCATTAGTTTAATATACTTATATATTGATATTATCCTGCTTACATGCTTATCTAAGCTATAATAATTAGGTAACTCTTAGCAGATTTCTTAACAGAAGGCAAAAACTGGGACAGGGTACCGGCGCAGCTGCGCAGCTCCCCAGTTCAAAACTGGCGCAGCTGCAGGGCCTTGGCCAACTCAAGTCTGGTACCGGCGCAGCTGCGCCGCTGGCCAGTACAAAACTGGCGCAGCTGCGCAGGTGGCCGGCCAGAAACAGAGCAGCTTTCTGCTCGGCAGACTACAACCCAATTCACAATTTTCATAGCAAATTCGATTCTAAGCAACTATATAACAATTCTAACATACTAGTAAGCTAACATAGCAACTAATAACACTTCCCAATCAATTTAGTTAATCAATCATAATCAATTCAAGAAACAAGAACTTATAATTTAAGAATGAAGAACAATGTTATACCTCTGTTAAAGCTCAAATGAATACTCCTTTAATGTACTCATTCTCAATTATCAGACTCTTCCCAACATGCTATACACTCACTAAATTCTCAGTTACAAAAACTTATACTAGCTCTACAGAGAAATCTCAGCAATTAGAAAAGAGAAGAAGGAGAGCTTTATTTATAGCAATTTGATTACACAGACCATGAAATCATCCACCAATTCAAACCAATGATTTAAAAGATTGCATGATGGGTAAGGAAGAGTGGTTGGGTAGTTGTTGAAATCCACTATTGGAGCCACTCCCCTTCTCATCATTAGCTAAGGTTTGCAAGATTTTTGAGTTTGAGGAAGAGTAGGCTAGCCTTAGGCCATTCACGTGAGATGAAATGGGTCACTCAATTAGGGACAAGAAATGACTCTCAGCAACAAAGTAACTAGCAAGTGTATAAATACTTGGGTTATCTATATATATACACTTAGGTTATAAGCTTATCTAGAGTCACAATGTCATTTCTAATGAGCAAACAATAATACAATATATCAAGTGGAGGTACATATATATCACCATATAATCCATATATATCTCATTCTACCGGATAATTCTATCGGTATCATCACATTTATTATCCCAATTCTATTATTCCAATTAAATTATTGAAATCCTTATCAATTAACAATGGTTTATTGATATTAATATAAGGTAATAGGGTATACTTTAAGGTCTACCCGCACACATCATGTTACATAAGCAATAATATTATGTAACTCACATAATGCAACTAATCTTACTATATAGTTTATTATATAGTATGGTCACATTAATGTTGCACTATACTTCGTATAACATATAGCTAACTATCATACATTATACTTCTAATATTGTATGCTTGCACATAGAAATTAATAAATTACTTATCTTATCAATTAATTAATAATATTAATTAATCCATCTCTCATTAATCAATGAAATCATAATTTCCACACTAATTGATTAACACTTTATATGATTTATTATCACGTTAAATAAATATAAATCTTATTATATTTATAACTCATTTACTCATTAACCAACATATTATCAAATAATTACTAGATACTAGTATATTGTCCATAACAAAATTAATATTATAAGACAATATATCTCATACCTCATCAATACAATTTTGATTATATCTATAATCAATTTTCTTATTATTATACTATCACTAGTTATAATAATAAATTAACATATTATTATAATAACAATTAATATAGACTAATTGTTTAATTAATAATTCTTCCATCCTTGAATTAATTAATTCATTACCGAATCTATTATCGTGCCACACAAGGCATTTCTCACAAGCTTAATCTCAAGCTTATTATTATTCTCATCACTTACTACTTATAACATGTTCAATATAATTAGAACTATTAAGTCACAAGGTTCACATATATAAATATATCGTGAATGGAAATACTCCAATATTTTATATAACCTTTACGGTAATATAATAACTCAATCTATTAAAATGCTAAATTACTTCAATTAATTATATTTATAATAAGTATAACCTTTACACTTATAATAATTAATATACTCTCTTAATTATTCAAATAATCTTCACGATCAAATAATAACTTAAGTTATTTAATATATTAAAATAACTTAGTTTCCTTCATTAATAAACTCCCTTGAAAATACATTTAACATTATGTATGTAGCCCATATCATAAAATATTATGTTTTCTCCAAGTAAAGATATTCATTATTAGAAAATACTTTATTTATTGTCTCAAGATATTATATTAATATAATATCTATTAGAAATAATCACATGTACGGCACATGTACATTATATATAGAAAATAGGTAATAAATTTATTTTTTATAATTTGTTTCCATCAATTTATTTATATATAGCAAATATATTTTAATGTATTTACCATATTAATTAATCACACTTATTACATCATACCAAAACATATAAGGTAATATTATTATTCAAAAATAACATTCCCTCTTTTATTAAATAATTCAACATTAGAAACTATTTTAATATCCTTTATTAAAAATATATAATATCTATTTCTCTTTCTTTTCTATAAATTGTTCCCCAAAACAATTTCTTCAATTATTAAATCTTCATTTAAAATATAATGATTTCCATCTCCCTTTAATAACGTATATATATTTATTAACGTTATTCGCACATTAGACTTTCTCACATATTACCATTTAAGTAACATATAGAAAGTACTAATTATAATCATATATTCAACATATATATTAATTCACTCATTTACTTAAGTAAATTAAGCATTGTACTATATCATCACCGTTAATTAAGGTTCAATATTCACATTATACTATTTCATAATATAACTCCCAACTTAAATTAACTAATATTTATTCTTATTAGTTAATTCCTTAACTAACTCATGCTTCACTATCCAAACCTATTCACGGATAGCTTAAGTGCTATTAATAACCTATATTATAAACATACTAGTTATTAATACACATACACAAGAATATGGTGATTATACATTAAGGATATTTAATGTCACCAACATACTATGATAAAATAATTCTATAAATTATTAATATCGAATAGGAATTTATCCACTTCCTTTATCTCAACTGAATCGTCTATACACTAAAGTAACAAATATATATTAATAATATATTTATAAATCACAAAACACATTTTACATAGTCCATATTACCCTATGTAATATATACCACATACCTCATATCTCATATATATCCTAATTCAAACTCAACACAATGCCTTAAGAATTTTATTTATTAAATCCTTATTTAATAATATCTGAAAATTCGGTTCTTACAGTTTTTGCATCTTTAGTTGTTGTTTACTTACATAAATGAGCAAGTGCTTTTGGTTGGGAGGTGAATGATGCAATGGAGTTGGTTATCTTAAGAATGGGAGGTGAAATGATTCTAAAAAATGGATTCTTCACACCTGAGAAAATGGGCAGAGAACTCAAATGCCCCATCTGGTATGCTGGATTTAGATGAATTTAGTTGATTTCTATTGATGGGTTAGATGTAGATTGATTTTTGATAATGGTTTGAAATTACCCTTTTTTGTTGCACATAATATGACGAGAAATGTTTTGAGGTACCTGTATATTTTACATGTTTTACAAGGCATTTCTGCTGAACAGGGGGAGAAAATCAACTTGAAGCTGATATGGTATGTGAAAATGGCAAAACTTCCAGTGGGACAGCTGACCTACGGAATAAGAGACTCAGATGATGAACTTCAGTGTAATATGACCCTGAAGTGAGTATGAAGTTATGTTAATTCCAAATTATAAAGATTTCAGTCTTAGAGTGTCAGTCTTGTTAGTTCTATTGCAAGTGTTGCTGGTCCAGTTCAGAATAATGTTAAGATAAAGCAATATCTGAGCTATTTATATTGTTTCTACAGTCTTGTTGGTTCTATTGCAAGTGTTGCCTCTATTATTGCAGACAGCTTTCATTATCTCAATTTGCAACAATCAACTTCTCGACTTGATAGAGAATGAGTTGATTTTAATGCTCAGCTTTATCCATGGAATTGCTTCTATCATGCCCAGCCTCATTGCTAAAATACACATTGCCAAAGAAAAGTACATGACATCTACGCGTCTAGTTTCTTCAAATATTAAGCTAATACTTATGTGATTTTCACTTTTAAATTTTCTTTTTTTTTAAACCTTGTACATTTGTTAGACTGCTTGGGTTGTTAGAGTTATTTTTAGTCTTATTTTGATGTTATTTTAAAGTGACACACTTCTTAGACAATTGGTTTGAGTGGTCCTGTCTCGTGGACTGCCGCTGTCTGAATTATGTGATCAAATTGTTATGAAATGCATTGTTCGAATGTCCTCCTACAGCCTTATAAAGAAATAGCTTAGGCTGATTGTCTCCTAGTTTCTCTTTAGTATACATACTGTGTATATCTGTAATTATCTTACTCGAAAAGAGTTTCGACAATGATTCTTTATCTAGTTCAGCACCAAACGAACAGTCTCCATACATGACATATTCCTTTCTCTCTCTTTTTTTGACATACATCAATCAACTTACTGTACATTGTTCTGCAGCATAAGAACAGGTGGCATGGCACCAAGCTCGTCATTCTTCGTGACAAGTCTATTTTAACTTTCTTTTATTTTCTGTTGAGTGAAAGTTTAATAAGAAAAAATATGTTGTAGGTGGGCTTTATGACTCTATTGGAACCCAGCTCAAAGTTTAGCAAATTTGATATACCTTGGATATAGTAGTGATCCGGCATCAGCACTTCGCGTTACTAGGAGAAGATCATTAGACAGCAAGAAGAAACAATCAGAAAGAAATGTTTTCAAATGTCTTGTTTTGGACCTAAAAGAGTTGGATCATTCTTTTTGCTTTACTTTTTAGTGGATTATTTCAAGATCTAAAGTTGGACAACAAATTATTTTATTCTCTTGAAGAAATCATTATAACACTTCCACAAATTCTTTTTGTAATATTAGATATTACTATATTCGATTCAAAATAATTCTTCTTTCTTTTTGCAATATTATTTTCTCCTTATGATTGATGTTTGGAAATATAAGCTCTAAATCATTCACTAATTGTGAGTAATTAATCTTATGTAACTCTTTGTGTAATGTGTCAAATAACAACATTTTTTTAGAAAAAACGTTGTCTAATGTGTCAAAAACACAATGTTTTTTAGAAAAACGTTATCTAATGTGTTTAAAAGACAACGTTTTAAAAATGTTTTTTATTTATGTCTAATAGATGACACTGCTAACCACGACATTTTTGGGGTGACCTATTACAACGTTTTTTAAACATTATCTATTTACTTTTTTTCTACTAGTAAATCAAGAAATGAATACAAGAATCAAAAGTATATCTTAGGGTCATAAGACCAAGAACTATGTCCCCAAGTTGTCAAGTAATTTCTACTTTAAAACCTTTAACAGTCGTAAGACTATATGGACTATACTTTTCGTACTTAGGGGGATCAGCCCTTAGTACCATGTATGTGTAAATCATCTCAACGCTAACGCGTAAATAATCCCCTATAAAGGGTTTTTCATCTCAGTTTAACATCAGAGTCCGCACCTATAACGACCCCAAAATTCATACAATATAATCCTCATCCTCGATCGTTAACAATACATATTTAATCATCTTTACATCATTATTCGATATTAAAATCACTAAAAATGCGGAATATTTAAAACTTTTATAAACTTCTTTCTTTATTGTCCTGAATCGTAACCTTTACATTATAAATATTTGATTCAATTCTATTACATGAATCGCTTCCTCTAAGTTACTATACAAAGTCTTACATCACTAAGCAATATCTATATACATTAGATAACTCCACTTATAATTCAACAACATGTTACATTCAAAACATTAAATACATTTCTCATAAAACATAAGTAATCTTCGTGAGTATGGGTCTCTATAATTCACTTAGCACGTATCCTTACCTTGAAATCTTGACCTGCAAAAATTATTATTTGCAAGAGTGAGCTCGACAGCTCAACAAGTTCTAACAGTGTTCATGCATCACATAGCACATAATAATATACTCAACATACATATCATAATAATTAAAGTAACATGGCATACATGCTTTTAATTCATATAGCAAATATAAAGATTGAGTTCCTTACTCAATCATCATTATTTAACCAAAACAATGTAGTCATAAATTGACTTTAACATTTCATGATTACAACATGTATAACTATCATGCTCTCTTACAACACATATAACATATCATGCAATTTAAAATAGTTCATCAAGTCCACGTAGAAATAGGAACCGAAAGACTTGCCTTGATCGTTGTTTTACTAATAACAGATTAACAGCTTATAGCTATCTGCACTTCACGTGCCCTACACAATTATATAATCATGGACATCAACTATTAGTCACATAGCAACACATAGTAGCTGTAATATAAACTCTACTCTACATCTCATAACTCTTCCTACTATCAATACACAATGTTCAACTAGATTGTGTTAACTATCGATAGTACTATTCGAAATTCATTCAAGTGGTTTAAGTCTGCTAGGACTACTTATTGGTTTTATATTAACCCATTTCATATCTTATCATGTTCATTTCATTTGGCTTAACACACTTTTTATATTCATTAACACTTGTCACGGCGTTTCGACGTTCATCGTCACACGCCCGATTCGTCTCTCTTGTGTATGCTTAGTGTGCTTATATAACTGATCTAATACATCATTTATTAATGTTAATCATCATTATATTTACTAATATTTATGTTTTATATTTTAGAACAACATCTATTATAGTCGACAGCACTATACTTGCGTATGTGCATGTCCGACCCCTCCGATTGCCTCCGAATACGCATCAGTCACAAAAATAACCATTTTGACCTCTGCTAACGACCTCAAATCAGAACGTTAAAGAACAAAATTGTAGGTCTACTCGTGCTCGTTCTGGATCATCTTGAATCTTCTCAATCGGAGTTCGTATGAAAAAGTTATGGCCATTTTACTAACGGAGGTCAAAATAATTTTGCATTACAACAATTAAATCACTCCGGACAGCAAGGGTACCCGCTGGGACGGGTCTCCCAAGCCTAAACACCAGCTGGGGCGGGTCACCCCCTGGTGCACATCTCAGTTCGCGAACTGGCGGAAGAAATAAGCCAATTTGGCTTATTCCTTCACACCGAATTCGATTTTTCCCAACATGATCAACATAAAACTTGCTAACAACAATATTTAAACTCTTTAACATGATTATAACATATAAAATCCTTACAACACATAATCAAAACCAAGATTTCATAGTTTTCGAAGAAAACTACGATATTAAGCGTTCTTGACGAAAATTACTATTATGAATTCGTTTTTTCAACCAATTCTAGTAATTCCAATTGTAATAGCTTCTATTCTTAACATACTAACATAATATATGATCAATTTTAATAATAAATCAAAATCAGACATCAATTTGATAGTTTCAAAAGTCATTTTTTAGAAATTAATTCACAGAAAATCACTATGAACCCCATTCTTCTTGTTTATCAAATTTCATGAATTGAATTGTTAAAACCACCATATAACTCACATATAATCATGCTATATCACATATTACACATAACTTCACATTTTCATCAATTGCTTTGATGATTTAAGAACTATTTTCAAAATAACTTCATAAAAGAGTACTATGAACATGATTTCATAGTGTTCATCTGTCTTTGTGAATTAAAATACTTAAACAACTATAAAAATCATATGTAACATATATCTATATATATATATATATATATATATAAATACATATGTACACATCCCATACACATATCAAACTCAAGAATTTTCACAAAGATTTTCTACCGAGAAGTTTTAAACTAGAAAAATATAGAAGAACATAACTTTTAAAACTTGTTTTTACAACAATTAAATTCTAAAAATCCTTTCATGGCATACAATTACATATGAATAACATATACACATATAAAATTCATGATTATACATTTCCATGAAAACCTAATTTGACAAAGAATGAATACAAAACATAAGAATTGATTATAGGGTTAAAATTATAACCTTACTAGTTTGGATTAAGAGATAGATGGAGATGATGATGGGGCTTGCTTTGCCTTCACAAAGCTTTCCCTTCTTCTTCTTCTTCTTCTTCCTTTCTTCTTCTCTGATAACTCTCTCTAACTCTCTTCTTTTTCTTTGTTCTTAGTTTAGACTTAGGTTTAGAAAACTAACGTACTTAGTGTATATACAATATACATATAACACATATAATTATAGAATATGTAACTCCCAATATAATTACATATACTAATTACCAATTTAATATATATAAGTTAGCAAAAATTAGAATTTTAAAAGCCCTAAGGATTGTTTGGCAAAACCATATTATTTTAAAAATATGTTTTAATGGTTAAGGCCTTGTTTGGGTAAAACAGGTTTAAAACAAAAGTAAGGCCTTGTTTGGGAAAACGGTTTTAAAAACTCTTTTAATAGATCCTTTAACACATATTCTTAATGTTATCCTTTAATTAATTAAATCCTAACATTAATTTAATTAATTAAAAGTTTAACATCAAATTAATCATATAAAATTGTCATATTATAATTACTCGCTAATTATAACTTCATGTAACAATTACCACATCACTACATCTAATTTAATTATCTCAATTAAATTAGAACTATAACATAAAATTATTACATATTAATTAAATATTAAATAATTATTTAATTAATATAATACACTTAATTACATTACTCCTTATTAATCACATAATCTCAATAAATAATTCAATTAAAATATTTATCTACTTCAATAAATATTAAATTAACATTTAAATTCTATTCACACCAATTCACATATTTTACAATATATATCACATATACACATACTCGTACTCGAACATCTTAAAATAAAAATTTTATTTATCAAATTCTCATTTATAAATTCTTCAAAATCCAAGATGTCACAGCACCAAAGAAAGTTTGGTTTGGATAAGCTCAATAACGGTTCTAGAATTTAGAACGCTCATCAACTATGGACTAGTCAAATCAATAAAGTTCGCTAGTCTTACAAGGTTCATCAATAGAATTATGTTTAAATCAAACAATAAATCTCGAAGATATACAATTGAATAGGTATTGTATAACTGAAGTAATACTTAAAGAATCATAGTATCTCATTCGGAATCATAACTTGAATAAGTAAGAATATGAACTTGATTGATATAGAAACATAAATTAAGGACTTGCTCAATGAATAATTTAGAGTTAAGGAACTTTCATAATGATAATGAATCAAGGATAGAAAACTTGCTCAAATAAAGGTTTGAGTTTAGAAACTTGCGTAATCATAATTGAGTTAGGGTAAGAAAATTTGCCTCGTGCACAAGCTATAATTATAAATCACGTTCCTCAATTAATCCTACATATCATTACATTAACAACACCAATTAATTCTAAGTCTGATTAAATTTATCGAATCACAAACATCAGTTTTTGAACACATTATTAGACTTCATAAATAACGAGTTTAAACCACATATTTAACTTATCAATTAATCACGTAAAACTTCATTGACAAGTTAATAACATCCCATATATACTTAACACGTTATCATGTTCATTACATTAAGTTTAAAATATATTTCTGAACTTTGAACACTTAAATAAAATTTGCTGGTTCATTCTGGTGGACGGCGCTGCAGCGCTGGGTTCCTTCATAGAACCGACGCGGTGGCGCCGTGCCACGCTAGCCAAGGCTTTGACATGGCGCTGTAGCGTTGGGTTCCTTCACATAACCGGCAATGCCGCGCCATGTCTATGTCAACCAAGACTTTGCCCTGGAGCTACAGCGCTGGGTTCCTTCATAGAACCGGCGCTGCCGCGCCATGACTACGTCAGCCTTTACTGGCCTGGGGCTGCATCGCCCGATTTCTTCACAGAACCGGCGCTGCGGCACCGAGACACAGTAAAGTCTGACAATTCGCGAAGAATACACAAAAAATGCCAAATAATGCCAAAATTAAGCTCAAACAACGATTTTAATGTTACCCATAAGCTATAAACTTAACAGAAATATTTAACAACATACTTATCATGCTTTTAACAACTTAAATCACATAATCAGTCAAATTATAACACCCAATTTTCATATTTTTGATATTTTTCATAGTCTTGACAAAAATTATGAAATCCTTCATTACAGATTCGTTATAACACCGAATCAGTTCGTTTAAATTATGTTTTCTTCCATTTTACATGCATAATCATAATCAATCATAAATTTATAGTTTAATAAAGAATTAAAGCATAAAATTATGTACATATAGGTCATATTCATACTTTAATACTCTATAACTTATGAATCTCTAATTAAAGCATGATTATATGAATTTGATTACTCTTAAACATGAATAACTGATATAGGACATGTTATAAACATTTATTAATACATATATCATCATATTTCTAACAATCATTCATGAATTTAAATTACAGAGAACTTTAAAATATACGTTAATGGAGAAACTTAAGAACATGAATTTAAAAACTTAAGATGAGGATTTACCCTTGCTAACTCTGTTTAAATCTGCAAACTCTCTTTTAGTTCTCCAAATCTCTTCTTCAATCTGCAAACTTTCTCAACTCACTCTAACTCTCTAAGTGCTCTTTTATATGTATAATATGAATGAAGAATGAAGCCTAATATATGATATAAATATATGTATATATATAATATAACTGACAGTTAATGGGTTGTTAGTTAATTCCATATTGGTTTTAACTGCTCCAACTAACTTAAGGCTTTGTTTGAATTGTCCCCCTTTACTCCTTTTCCCATTATTTTAATTAACTTGTTTATTATATAGTTTATTTATCACACTTTAATTAATCAATTATTATCATTTAAATTTAATTAAACAAAATATAATATTACACATTAAATCACATCGTCACATAATTAAAACTCTCATTTATTAATTATGTCAAATCATTAAATCTCTAATTAATTATTAAATTAATTAGAACAACATTATAATTATTAAACAAATTATTTAATTAAATAAACTCCATTAAATTCATAATTTGAATTATAAAATTACTCCACATTAATTTAATCAATGTAACACATATAATTAAATTATTCCACCACAATTCCATCAAATATTTATTTAACTCAATAAATAAACCATCAAAAATATTTATTTAATTCAATAAATATTTAAAATAAATTACAAAATTCTCGTTCGTCATAGTATGTTGATATGCAACTTTTTGAAAACATCAAGGAATCTGGACAAATGCTTGTCTAATTTGGACTTCTGAAATCTCTGCGGATACGGTATGGGAGGCACTATGCTACTTTGTTTGGTCTCAGTTGCTTTATTCTCTACCTCCATATCTTTTGCATTTTCTGTCTCCGTGATTTCCTCTTCTTCCATAATTATAATGTCTGGCTTTTCATTACCTCTCGATGTCTCCTGCAGCTCTTTTCCACTTCTTAGAGTCACTGCTTTGCATTGTTCATTTCTCCATGGATTGATCTCGGTATCACTCGGTAGTACTCCATGTGGTCGGGTGTTCAATGCATGAGCTATCTGAACCATCTGATTCCCCAAGTTCTTGATTGATACTTCTTGGCTTTTTACATTCATATCTACCTGACTTAACAATTTATCTTGCTCATTCATCCTCTTGTCAATTGCTACAATAAATTTTGCTAATGCCTCTTCTAAGTTTGGTTTCCTCTTTGCCTGCTGTGGAGCCTGATTCGAAAAACCAGGTGGATTTTGTGGTCTAGGAGCTTGAGATTGGGCTTGATTATTACTCCATGAAAAATTCAGATGGTTCCTCCAACCCAAATTGTAAGCATTCTTATCATAATAAGGTTGTGGCGGTCTATTATAACTCCCCACAAACTAAATCGACTCTGCGCTGATGGCACATTTCTTTGTAGCATGATCTTTGGCACATAATTCACAAACCATTACCTGTGATACTGATTGTGGACCCCATGAGTCAATCTTCCTGGTCAATGCGGATACCTGCGCTGCTAAGGTTGTAACTGCGTCTAATTCTAGATTTCCTGGTGTTTTTTGGGGGATTAGACCTTGTCATTGGCCACTGGTAGTTCTTGGTGGCCATTTTCTCTTACAATTGGTAATCTTTATCAATATTTTTTCCCGTAATAGCACCTTCGGTTACTGCATCAATACTAGCCTTAATAGGTCCATGCAAACCATCACAAAATGTCTAAACCTGTAACCATCGTTGGATCCCATGATGTGGACATTTGTGGAGCAAATCCTTAAACCGTTCCCAAGCCTCATACAGTGACTCCGAATCATATTGAGTAAAAGTGAGAATATCGTTCCTGAGTTTTACTATTTTTGCTGGTGGATAGAACTTAGCCAAAAAAATTTGAGCTAAGTCATCCCATGCTGTTATTGAACTTGGTGGCAAGGAGTGTAACCAACTTTTTGCTTTGTCTCGTAGTGTAAACGGAAACATTCTCAACCTTATTGCTTCCTCCGTAACATTGTTGAACTTGAAAGTTTCGTAGATTTCTAAGAAGCTTATGATGTGTTCATTTGGATCATCATTCGGACCACCCTCAAACTGAACTGAATTCTGTAGCATTTGAATGGTCCCTAGTTTAATCTCAAAACTGTTCGCGTTGATCGCAGGTCTTCGAATGCTAGACTGAATGTATGTCACAGTTGGCATGGCTTAATCCCTAAGTGATTTTTGTTCTTTTGCAGCCATGTTCACTGGAATTTCTTCTTCTGCTAGTTCTTTTTCCAAGTGTATTATCTCACTAGTCAATCTTAGTTTTCGAAACTTTCTCTCAATATCATCTGCGTAAGGCAGAAGTTCCTCTTTACCCTTTGATCTGGTGTGCATACACGATTAAAAAAATCTACAAGAAGAAGGAAAGAAATAATTAAATAAAAACGTTTAAATTAAGACCGAATTAATTATAACTAATATGGAATTAATATTAAATAAATACTCCCCGACAATTATAAGGTCTGAGAATTTTACATGATTATATATGTAATTTTTTTTACGAATAATTTTTTTTTAAAGAAAGTACTTGAACTATATAAATATGTGAATTAATCTAGATAGTTAATTTATTTATTAACTAAGATGAATACTTAATCATTTTTTATTAAGGAGAAGTAATATAAGTTATGTTAAAAATTAACATAGCTTGAATGTTAACCTTGAAATGTAAATTAAAAAAATTTATAATCTTTAAGTAATTGATTATTGATATGAATTATATATAGTGAATATGTGAGTGGTCATAACTTATTAATCCAATTAGGGCTATTAAGTTAATACATTAGTGGAATATGTTTTGACTTATGTGAATTATGTATATGATTAAATAAATATACATTATATAATGTGTATTCATTTATTTTGCATATAAAGAGAATTAAGAATAAAGTTATGTAACCTAGTACATATATTAGGTATGGTAATTAAAGAACCTAAGGGATTATAATATGAGAGAATGTTAGTATTTAAAGTATATACTAACCCTAAGAGATTTATTTTATACATCTCAATTAAATAATTTTATAACATAAGTAAAGCAAGTCTAATTGGGTTATGAAATTAAATGTATATGAGTAAGGAATTTATTTACAAATGTGTGTAATGGAAACCCTTACTAAATGATTAGGGCGAGATAAAAATTAAAAAGAATTAATTTGCAAATTTGTAGCCCAAAGAATTAATTTGCAAGCCCAAAAGATTAAATAAGTAGCCAAATTTGTAGCCCAATTGAGAGGGGACTCATTGGACATTTGGCAAGCTAAATGTAGCATTAAAAAAAACAAAACTTGGGCCAAAGAGGGCCACATGGCCGGATTTTACAAGGAGGAGAAAGGGGGAATGTTAGTAATTATTGTTTACTTTAGTAGGTGAACCACTCCCTTAGGTGTCATCTCCTTAGTTAGCCTTATCATTTCACCAAACTTACAAGTTAACCAAGGAGTGCAAGCAAGCTTATAATGATGAGAAAGAGAGAGGAGGAGCAAGAGTTTGGGAGATAAAATAGATATACGAAATATATCTACTAACACAACAAAAGCCTTTCATTTCTCTTTCATCTTATTTTTCTAAGCTAGCAAAAGCAAGCAAGAGAGAGGAGAGAGAGCCAAGATTTTGGCCACCAAAAGGATAGGAGAGAGGGAGAGTTTTTGTTTAGTTTCATAGTTCCCTAATCAAATCTTAGGAAGAAGAAGAGAGGAAAATCAAGCTAAGATATAAAAGGTTTCTACTTAATATAGCCTAATTTTTTTTTGCTTGATTTGATTTTTGATAATATAAAGTTATTATATTGAGGTTTAAAACCTTAGATCTATGTGTTTATAAGTGCTTCATGTTTAGATCTAACCCTTTTAAGGATCAAAAGTTGGATCTAAAGCATGAAATAGAAACTAGGTTTTCAACAGTTAGAAAATCCTAATTTTTCTTAGCCTTGATTGTGTTTAATCTAGTGTTTGGTGATTGTTTGATCAAATAGATCATGGATCAAGGTAGATCCATGAGTATATAATGTATTAGTATGTATTATGATGGATTATGTTGGTTAATGTGTGATAACATGGAAGTTTTCTTAGAAATTACAAATGATTGAAAATCAGATTTTTGAGAAAATCAAGCATTAAATTCAAACGACTATATCTCTCATTGTATTTCGAATTTTTGAGTATGGTCAAGTCCTAGAGTTAGATCTACGAGTCTTCTAAAATTTTCAAGTGGAATCACTAAAAAAGGTGTTGTAGATTTTTTTGTGGACTATTTTTAGCAAAGTAGGCAAAATCTGATAAATGACAAAAAACAATTTGCTCAAAATTTCTAGGGGCAGTTTCGGCAACTTAAATAATAAAATAAATTCAAAACTTTTGGGACATGAAAATATATGAAATAAAGTAGCTCATGTCCAAAAATGAGCTTATTCCGACTTAAATCGATCGAGTTATGGTCATTTCAATATTTGGGTTTTTTCGACTAAAATCGTTATAACTGGAGTTCTATAACTCCAATGGCCACGCAATTAAACTGAAAGTTCACGTTAATATGTGTAAGATTCCTCCAAGAGTTGGGAATTTTTAGAATTGATCATGATATAGCTAATTTTTTAAGTTACGAACTAAAAACAGACTTTTGAAAAATACTAACGGAAACTAAAAATTTCAAAAAAATTATTTTTATGTATGAAATATATGTATATATCTGTAGCCAAAAGATAAAAAGATAAAAAAAATAATAAGATGATTTGGTGTTTTTCATAGAAATGATTTTGTTATGATTTAATAAATTAAATATGTTGTGTAATGTTAAAAATATGAAAAATAGGATGTTATGACTTGAAAACCCTAAATATAGTTTATACATATTTTTGATGGGAGTTTTTGGTCATTTGTGATAAGATATTAGGTGTATGGCCTTTTAAAATTATTAAATGAGTTAATTAGTAAAGTGTAAACAATTAAAATAAATTATTTAATAAATGTTTAAAAGACATAAAATTACTTTAAATTAATGTAGTTTGTTGAATTAGACATTTCATGGATTATATGATGTATATAGTATGATTGTGATTGGACATGCAATGTAACGAATGAGATTTTATATATTACTTTTAAATATTTATTGAATTAAATAAATATTTAATTTAATTTATTTATTGAGTTAAATAAATAAATTATGTGATTGTTGTAGAGTAAGTTAATTAAGTGTTATATATTAATTAAATAAATAATTAATATTTAAATTTATTTGATGTATATTGATTTTATCGTATAGTCCTAATTTAATTGAGATAATTAAATTAGATGAAGTTTATGTAATGATTGTTACATGATATTAAAATTAGCGAGTAATTATAATTGTTATGTGACATTTTTATGTGGTTAATTGATGTTAGCTTTTAATTAATTAAATTAGAATGTTAAAGATTTAATTAATTAAAGTGTGACATTAAAATATGCGTTAAAGGATTTATTAAAATAAAGAAAAGAGTTTTAAAATTTGTTTTACCCAAACTAGGCCCTTACTTTTATTTTAAAAGATTTTTGTCAAACAGGGCCCTTGCACTTGTTTAAATCCATTTTTACCAAACAATGTCTTAGTACTAAAATCTGTTTTTATTTAAAAAGGGTTGCCAAACAAAGCCTTATGACTTTTTAAATTCAAATTGTGTAACTCATGTAATAATTATAATTAATATATTTATTATATGGGTTAATTACTTGTCGGTTATATGTATATATGATATATGTATAATATATGTATATCAATAGTTTTACGTTAGTTAGTGTTAGAACAAGAGTTAGTCAGAAGAACAAAACAGAGAAAAGATAGAGAGAAAGAAAGAAGAAGAAGAGAAAGAAAGGGAAGCTTGAGAAATCAAAGCAACTTCATCTTTTTTCTATCACTAAGCCAAAGGGTATAATCCTAACCTATAGTTTTAGAAGTTTTATTCTCATGTTCTTCGAACTTTAATTCTTTGTAAAACATGTTTTCATGTAATTTGTGTAATTATAATTTTTATAGGCTATGTATATGCTCATATATGAATTATATGCCTAATTAATTGTTTAATTCATATACATGTGATAAACATGAGAAATTCATGTTCTTCAAAGAGTTACAGTGAAAGTATTTTGAAATTTTATATATATGTATAGTTTTCTCTTAAAAATCAAAGGAATTCATGTTTGATTGTTCATTGTGTTTAAATTAATGGTAGGTGATGATAAAATATTTAGAAATTGATTGGCTATGCTTGAAATTGTGTGAATTAGTTTAAAATCAAAAATACAGCGTTTAATTTCATTAAGAACACTTATTAATGGCTTTTCTTAAAAAATCATGAAACTGGTTGTTTTGATTATGTGTTGTAATGTTTATATATGTTAAAATCATGTTAGAAACTTTAAGTTTATGTTTTTTATAAAATTGATATGAATTATATTGACTGGAATTGGAATTTGATGTGGAAAAATAAACCAATTTGACTTTTTCTCTGCAAAGTTCGTGAACTGTCAGGCTGGTCTGCGCAGTGGCGCGGCCTCGCCGCTCCTAAGGCCATTTGGAGCGCGGTCGCGCTGGTCATGCAGATTGGGCAGAAAGCTATTTTAAAATTGTGAAAATTATAAGATTTATTATGTAATAAATTATAAAGCATGTTGATAAAATTAAAATGCTAATTGGGTAGTAATGAATTATATTAATAAAATATAATATGTAATTATAATTTAAATAATTATAATTAAGGAAAATGTGTAATTTAAATTATAAATTGTTAATTATAATTCAATTAGTGCTTGAATTGAAATTGATTATTTATAATCAAAATAATTGTTTAATTTAAATTATAATTGGTTTAAATTATAATTTAATTAATATAAATGCATAAATTTAATTTAATTAATTTTAATCAAGGTACATGTTTAATTTAAATTATAATTTATTTAATTATAATTTTATTTATATAAAATGTAATTATAATTTGATAAATTATAATTAAAGTGAATGATTAATTTAAATTATAATTTATTTAATTATAATTTAATTAATGTAAGATGTAATTATAATTAAAATAAATTGTTTAATTTAAATTATAATTTATTTAAATTATAATTTAATTAATATGAGTACATAATTATTATTTGATTAATTATGTGAACATATGATGTGATTAGTTATGTGATCATTAATTATTAATTATTTAATAATTAAAGAGGAATGAGTTAACGTAGATGGGTTAACTAATTATGTGAATTAGTTATGTGATAACTAATTTAGATTATTATGGTTAAATATATATGTGTATGAAGTGTTAAAGAACGTGAGTTGTAACTGTAGCTTGCGCTTGAGGCAAGTTTCCTAAACTCAAACTTGTTATTGTTATACAAGTGTTTTAATTCAAATATTTATTGTATTGGAGATTTGTCCTTTTATTTCTCCAATGGACAAGTAGGTATTTAAAATTTATGATTTACTTAAAGTGACTTTGACTTATTATTCAAGCAAGGTTTATCTTATTTTTCGTATGCTTTAAGTTAAATTCTAAAGCATAAATATTTCATAATTCGTTATTATTGAATTACTCTTGATTATTGTAAGTCGATTCAACTATTCCTTAGTTGATGAACGTTGAATCCTAAATTACCCTTTAAGCTTATCCAAACCAAACTTTCTTTGGTGCGGACTTGTACTCAAATACTGAGATGAACAACCCTATTTATTAAGGGAGGTTACAAGCAAAAGCGTTTAAGATATTTGTGCACAATACATGGTACGAAGGGCTGATCCCCCTAACTACGAGTTAAGGTCCATAGTCTAAATGACTGTTAAAGATTTTAAATAGAAATGTTTATAACCTAGGATAAAGTTCAAGGTCTTATGACCCTCAGATGAATTTAATATTCAAAATTCTAATTATTGATGAAAGAATTATTATTCAATTCGTTATTGTTGATGAAAAAGTTATTTAAACCTTTTTAAAGATATTCTTTTATGTCTTTGTTATTGTTGTATTCCAGTGAGCTGTGTTTGCTCACTCTTGCATATTAAATAACCATTGCAGTTAAGGTTGAAAGTGTTGACACCCCGTCAACTAGTAAAGGCAAGAGAAAGCTGAACAAGTGAAGACTTGTTTTATTTTGAATTTGTAATAAGACTTTATACGTTGATTTATTTTCCGCATTAATGTTTATGTCAAGGTTAGATTAAACCCTGGGATTTATTTTGAAAAGTTGTAATCCTTTTGATAAGGAAGATTTTAAGTTTTATATAGGTTGTAATTTGTTTTGCAAGTATTTATTATTGGGTAGATGTATGTTATATTTAGAAAGTGAATGCCAAATCATGTGAAAATGAAGTACCCGGATTTGGGGGTATCACATGCAATATGCTAAAAAGGGTAATTCAGCTTGCTGAATTGGTCAATCCAAGTTGCTGGATTGGAAACTAAAAATGTTAGGAAGGGAATACAGTTTGGATTTGGCTTGCTGAATTGATATATTCGGTTTGCTGAATTCGTAAACAGGTTACCAAGTTATAATAAGAACTTATAAACTGAACGAGTAAGTGTTAAATCTAAAGTAGTACATTCGTACTCTTTAATGGTTGATGTATAGTATCTGGGCTAAATAATTCCTTCAGGGAGCATAGGTATATACGAATTAGCAACCGATCTAACTCGCTATGAAAAATAGTGTAGATGAGATGGAAACTAATTTGTTGGTTGTTTATGAAAAACCACTCAGTATACTATATTGAATACTATTAAAGACTCGATGTGTGCTAGGTTTAGATTTGTGAATAAGTATAGTGTTAAAGTGTTATCTAATGTTTGATTATGTGATTACATGTTAGATAAATTACTATATGTAAGATATGTGATGCTAATTGAGAGATCGATCTTATTAATGATAGGTCTTACAAAAGAAGTTAACTTAAATTGCATAGCAGTAGTTAACGAATCAGACAAGTTCTCTAACTCAAACTCGAGTTATTATTTTTCAAGCATGGTAGTGGATAATTATTGTTGATTATTCCACATCTAAGATTATTATTGAATATTCGCATTTATTGCAAGTTTCGTAACTCAACTTGAGTTATTAATTTCAAAGCGTGATTAGTGAATAATTATTGATAGTTATTCACATCTATAATGATTATTGTTATTCGCACATAGTGCAATTGATTCTTGTTCTATTATTGGAACTGTTTATGAGCCATGTCTCAGCTAGTTGGTTTGGTGAGACTAATATTTGTTAAAGCATGAAACGTTCTACTTATTATGAACTGATTTATTACTGGAAGATATATGCCATTGAATTCGGCTAGATCAATATTGATATTATATGTTGAAATCATAGTATTTTTTTGAAAGCAATCCAAACCATATTGTTGTGGTACAGATTCATGATGTAAGACTGAGATGAACAAACTTTATTGTCGTAAAACGACCTATGCGCTATTATTGAGTATTATGCATAATATAAAGTACAATAAAGCTGATCACTTTATGTACTGCAGAGAAGTATGATTAAATCTTTGCAATTAACTTATATTCTTGAGGTAATTTAGTTTTATTAATTAATGATTCCTCTATTAGTTCATGATCCATTTGTGATCCCTCAGCATGAAATCTGAGAACATCCCACTTTATTGAATATTGTTGCAGTATTGTTAATTCTTCTTATTCACTTGAATATGATTGAATCTTTGAAAGAATTTTACTCTTTCATCCTTAATATGTTATTCAGCATGAAATTTAAGAAAGTTTTGTTATTGAGAATGAATTATTATTCAGCTACTTCGAAATCTTTTGATTATTGTTGAAGTTTTATAGAAGCTAGACTCTTATATTTATTATATATATATATATATATATTTTATTGAATACTTTAACTTGCTGAGCAAACTCGTTGCTCACCTTTGCTTAGATAAAACATTTCAGCTAAGGCAGAGGTAGCAGAAGGTTCTAATAGGGACAAAGGCAAAGGCAAAGCTCAGGAGTAGTTATTATTGATTTTTAATTGTTATGTTACATTATGTAAATTAATTATGTAAATCTTTTGAATAGCTAAGGGTATGTAAGTTATGTCAAGGTTAGTTAACCTGGGATATTATGATAAATTGTATTAGTAATGTAATGAATGATGTTTTTCATTAATGAATGGGTAGTTAGATGTGATATATATGATGGATCGTGAGCAACAAACCCGAGGTTAGGGAACCCGAATTTGGGGGTGTCACAACAATGGAGCCAAAAACTTGTTGATTGATTTCTCAACCAATGAATATGTGTAAGTATACATGATCAACAAGTAATAAAGTGATAAGAACGAGTGTCGAACTCACGAGGAATCCTATTTAATAAATCCCAACTACTAGCATTATATCAATCTAATTTTATTTAAACAACCCAATTTTATGATTTTTTAATTAAAACTAACTAATTTTAACACAAAGGTTGATTCAGACTATTAAGGATTAAGACTACAATGTCCCCAATTATGCAGTACAAATCAATTACCCAATTTCTCCAATTATTAAATTCACATGAGTTGTTAATAGGAATTCAATGTATTCATAAACCCTTTTCCAAGTTATCAAATAAAAATATCTAACTCAATTAATTCTGCTATATCCCTATGCAAAATAAAAGAATTAAATTCATTAAGCATTAATTCCCAATTGTTACATGTATTGAAAAGAGATATCCATATTCAATTCACAACCCTAATTATTTATCTCATGCAAATAACTAAGAATACATGTTATCACATTCAGTTCGAACCCTAGATTTCATTTCCTGAATTCATTTAGTGTAACATGGTAATTATTGGCCAAATAATTAATTAGTAAGCATAGAATATGATAGACAACTCAATATGAATCGCTAATTGGATTAATATGAATAATAAAGTCATAAGCATAAAGGTTCAAATGTAGTCTTAATTAAAAGATTAGTTCATGCTGAAAATTAAAATCAAAAATCCCATAATAAACATCTCAATTAAATTACAGATGAAGAAGAAGAATAAAAACTCAATGATGGCCTTCAATCTTCAATCTCTAACTGTAATTGTTCAATGTTCCTCTGAAATCTCCAAGATCATTCTTCAATATCTGTCTCAAAAGATGTGTCTTTTCTGCTAAAATCCTTCCCCTTTATCTAGTTTTTGGCTCCTTCGAGTCAACCTTCACAAGAATCATTTTCTCAATAGAAATCCCCCTTTTCTCTCTTTCCTTTCCTTGCTTTGCACCAAAATTGCCCAACAGCTTCTGATGCCCAGCGCCCCGGCGTTGCGGTGTTATTGGTCAATTTTACAGTTATGCCCCTTGCTTTGCCAGAATTCCCTATTTTGCCATTAATGAATCAAAATTTATTGTTTTACCCTTCTACCTACAAAAGATGAATAAACAAGTAAATATGCTCCTAAAATACTCAAAGCACGCAACATATTCAGCCTAAAAGTACTTAATTCATGGGTATATTACCCACTCATCAATTTCGTCTTTCCTCTACAGGGTAACTTTTACGCGTTCTTCGAAAAATTGAAAAACTGAAAAACACATTTTGATGAATAGTATTTTCCGCGATGACATTTTCTCAAAACGTAGCTAAACAATCGAAAAGTACATAAAAATATTTTTTGTCGTTTTTATTTCTTTTGATTTCTTCACGTTTTTCGAGAAAAACTTTTACTGGCTAATATGACTTTTCACGACATATTACCTGCAAATCTTCAAAGAGAACGTCATTCCAACATACCGATCTCTCAGAAAGACTTAGGCTATTCAAATCCTAAACCCTTAGGTTTTGTTGGATGAATAGTGCCTATTTCGTCTTTTTCTCAAAAAAATATATTTCTTCGGAATAATTTTATTTCCTTCTTAAAAATTCTTACTCGTTTAGTTTAGCACAGAGCCAGAATCCTCCCGTTTTATAATCATCCTAAGTCATAGAACGATTAATAAACACATAACCTAAAATATTATTAATAAAAATTTATTTTATTAATTTGTAATTCTTTAAACTTATCTTACAGGACAATCCGATTTTTCGGGTTGTCACACTTTCAAGCCAAAATTCACACTTAGTGAATTTAGCATACAACTTTTCCTTCCTCAGTGTTTCCAACACTATTCTCCAATGTTCAGCGTGATCTTCTGACGTCTTAGAATAGACTAGAATATCATCGATAAATACTACTATGAACTTGTCTAAGTACTGCTTTAACACTCTGTTCATCATATCCGTGAATGCGGCTGACACATTTGTTAACCCAAACGACATCACCAAGAACTAATAATGGTTGTAACGAGTCTTGAATTCCGTCTTAGGTACATTATGTTAGTTTTGTAATATTCATGAACAAAAACAAAATGCATCAAAGTAGCGAAAGCATGGTAAAATCAGAGTTTAAAATTTTACAAACCATATTCCCGGATCATCTTTTATGCACAATTATTAATTAAACGAAAGAGACAAAATTATATAATCATACCCTTGTAACTAAGTTTTCTTAGGTATGAGTTCAACCCCAAATCCTTCGTGCTCTCCTTAAATTCTCCGGGTTTGATTCCTTCCTTTGATAAACGTTAGCCAGCCAAGTGTTTGGCTTCTAGAGGTGATCCACCTAGGAAGAATAATTATTCAAGAAGATGGCTATGTGGTTAAACCCTAATTATATCTTTATAGAATATGTGTACTCTCCCAACTCTTAGAATCAAGTGTGTAACCCTAATCCATAATAAGACTTTCTTATTTATAGATGTAGGCAACCCTCCTAATCAATTTAGGAATAGGGTTTTGTTTTTGTGACACCCCCAAATCCGGGTACTTCATTTCCACATGATTTGGTGCTCACTATCTAAATAAAACATACAACTACTACCCAATAATAAAAAATGCAAAATAAATTACAACCTTATAATTAAATAAAAATATTCCTTAAAAGGATTACAACTCTAATCAAAATATCTCAGGTTTAATCTAACCTTAACATCAATAAATAAGTGAGGAAAATAAAACATGACATCATAAAGTCTTAGTACAATCATAATAAACATAAACATAAACAAGTCTTCACTTGTTTATCTTGCTTTTTCCTTACTTGTTGACGGTGCGTCAACATTCTCGACTTTAGCTGCAATGGTTATTTAATTGCAAGAGTGAGCAAACAAAAGCTCACTTGGAATAATAACAATAATAGTGATGACATAAATTGAATAACTTCAAAAGATTTGAATAACTTTTCTTTCATCAATAATAAAGAATTGAATAATAATTCTTTCATCAACATTTAGAATTTTGAATATAGAAATCATCTGTGGGTCGTAAGACCTTGAACTATGTCCTAGGTTATAAATATTTCTATTTAAAACCTTTAACAGTCATTAGACTATATGGACTCTTAACTCGTACGTAGGGGGATCAGCCCTTCGTACCATGTATTGTGCACAAACATCTTAACGCTTTCGCATGGTAATCCCCTAATAATTAGGGTTGTTCATCTCAGTATTTGATACAAGTCCACACCAAAGAAAGTTTGATTTGGATAAGCTTAAAAAAATTTGGAGTTTAACTACCATCAACTAAGGAGTAGTCGAATCGACTTAAAATAATCTAGAATAATTCAACAATAAAGAATTATGAAATAACTTATGCTTTAGAATTAAACTTAAAGCATTCGAAAGATAAAATAGACCTTACTTGAATAATTAAGTCAATGTCATTTTAATTAAATTGTGAACTTTAAATAATTACTTGTCCACTGCAGAAATAAAAGGATAGGCTCAAATACAATTAAGATTTGAATTTAAAAAACTTGCATATAAATTACAAGTTTAGGGATAGAGAACTTGCCTCAAGAGCAAGCTACAAGTTATACTCACGTTCCTTAATTAACCCTACATATATGTAATTAACAATAATAATATAATTAGTTATTAAATAACTAATTCCCAGTCCGGGTTTGACTTTTTTTTTGTATATATTTAACTGTATATATACTAATTTTTCAATTCTGTCAAGCCCGGATGTAAAATCTGCTGTAGTTTACTACTTATATATATATATATAAACAACATTCACCACACTAGGTTATCTTCCCAGTCTTGGTTGACTACTTTTTTGTCTATATATATATATATATTTACATTCCAATCTAGCCTGGATTATTTTGTGGTCTTTTTACTGCTTATATATATATATATATATATATATATATATATATATATATATATATATATATGCATATATAAGCAACATTCACCACACTATGTTATCTTCCCAGTCTTGGTTGACTACTTTTCTGTCTATATATATATATATATATATATATATATATTTACATTCTAGTTTGGTCTCGATCATTCTGTGGCCCTTTTACTGTTTTTGCACCATTCACCATACTGGGTTATCTTCCTAGTTCTGGTTTGACTACTTTTCTATATATATATATATATATATATATATATATATATATATATGTATGTATATATTTACTTTTCAATCCGGGCCTCGGAGTGAAAGTCCACCGCCTTTTGTATGCTTTTATATATATATATATTTCAATTCTGTCAAAGCCTGGATCATTCCGTGGCTATTTACAGCTTTTATATATATATATATATATATATATATATATATATATATATATATATATATATATATATTTCAATTCTAGTCCGGGCATCGGCGTGAAAACCCATCGCCCTTTACACCTTTTGTATATATAATTATATATATATATATATATATATATTGATTTACTCATTTTATCAAATTATTGCTTTAAATATTCATTTGATATGAATCAGCACGGACATTTCTACTGGCGAATTAGATTTCTTTAAATCTCGCCAACTTTAGCTTTCAAATGGTTCAAAATAGGTCCAGACGGAACCGGGAAGCTAGAATGGTTGAGATTTATTTAAATCTATCATTTTTCTAGTTTCAGTTATAAAGCTACCTTGCGGCCCTTAGATCGTTATCTAGTGGGAATGAGATGCTTCGGCCAGGTGCGAACTAGGATTTACTGATGAATCCTTGGTTCTGGCAATATTTAGATATATATCTTTTTCTGTACAAATTTGAGCTGTGCAGGTTTATTGGCCTCCTTATGTGAGCCTAGGAATCGTGGGATTCATGATCAAACTGATCAGAATCTGATTCCGACGATGGACAAACTCCACTTTACAAATGTACCCTGCCAGTTTTTCGGTAAAAATATACACACAAAAGACCTTAAAACGGTTATCCGGATTTAAGGTCTCAATATAGTGAAAATATGGTTTGTCGTGTCAGAGTCCCTCCGATGGCTGTCATGCCCATTAGGAGATCGACA
This sequence comes from Panax stipuleanatus, assembly GCA_020205555.1. Classification (NCBI taxonomy): domain Eukaryota; kingdom Viridiplantae; phylum Streptophyta; class Magnoliopsida; order Apiales; family Araliaceae; genus Panax; species Panax stipuleanatus. Next base: position 26,028,911 of record CM035123.1, read on the forward strand.
CTTGCATATACGTTGTGGTCGAGGATGCTTCGCAGCCCGACAATCACCATTCAAATTGAGCCTTAAGGCTGAAAAGATAAAATTGAAGTATCGATATGCTTCAATTCTTATGTTAGCATAAGGGTTTGAAAACCTTCTTTTAAAACATTATTTCAATAAATCTTTTCGAAAAAAAAGAAGCTTTTACAAATCAAATCAAACACTTGTACAAATTAAATCAAAGACTTTTTGCAATCAAACCCTTCGTATATAGGTTCAACGATGCATAAACATACTTTCAATCAAACATAGGCCCAATTTTCTTTTAGCATTCACACACACATTGCAGATTTAAAAAGGAAATATTGAAGAGATGCGGTACCGTGTTTACACGGGAGTTGTGGGGGTGCCTAACAGCTTCCCCACACTTAACCAAGCCCCTAAACTCAAAACTTTGTTTTCAAAGATCAAGTTTCGACAGTGTCCAGCAATTGGGCCTATACATAGTGTCTTGTACATGACAAAAATGGTTGATCTAGTATGTGCATGAAAAATAAAGCTAGTCTACGGGCCCATGGACAAGCGGGACAACAATGCCAATATGGCATCTTTATCTGAAGATGGAGGAGTAGCTGCAAGTGCAATACCCTCAACATCCATACGAGCCAGAACATCCACAGCCATCTGTATAATGGTGATGTGACCGTCGATGAAAGCACTCATCTCTCCAACCAGGCTGTCTGTATATGACCTGAGGGCTGCGCTGTCCGCAATTTTTACATCTCGGGAGGCTATGGCCTCGTCCCTCTCCACAAAAGCAGTATCTCTGGCAATCAAAACCTCCTCAATCTCCTCAAATGCTGTATCTTAGACAGATTGGATCTCATCTCTCTCCTCAAGAGCCACATCTCGGGTAGATAGAGCCTTGTCTCTCTCAACCAATGTTGTATCCCAAGTAACCTGAGCCTCGTCTCTAGAAGCAAAGGCTGTATCTTTGGCAGACAGGGCCTTCAACATCAATGCCCTAGCTTGATCTCTCTCGAAGGTCATTCGAGCTATTGCATCAGCAACAGCTGGATCTGTGCCAGCAGAGATAATCGGAGGGTCACTAACTAAAGCCGCTGTCAAACTAGTGAACAAATCGTCCTCCATAGGAGAATCATGATTTGAATCTATGATTGGACCTAACTGGATAACTGCAACTACTGCTATATCAGTCTCCAACCACGCCGAATACTCTGGAGAGCGATCCAAAAGGCTAGCAGAGAAATCAGCCCTCCCCCTATGAGTCCAACACTCATAAATCCTGATCAGGTCAGCCGTCGCTAGAGATGAAGTTGATATCCGCTGATCAACGACCCTCTCAAACTGGTGTAGACTCTGGAACTGATCAAACTGACCCAAAATTGCCAACGGATGGTAAGTGGTCACCCCTTTCAATCCCGCTAGGGGAAAATAATCCAGGCCAACTGTATGGGTGATGAAGCTATAAGGGGATACCAGTCCTGAGCATGGCAGAATTGAAAAGGGATGCTCAATATCTGACAGAAAAGTCGACCATATCACTGCATTCGAACACTTTGCTGGCTGGAAGGAGTAGGACAGGGCTATCTTATGGGTAAAGCAGTACCCACGGTGTCTAAAAGTGCCAATCGAACATAAATGGGTCATGAGCCATACATACAGCAGGACAGAGCTACCTCTAAAAAATCCATCTAGATGGGTACTGCAATAGGTAGCTAACCTCAAGGTCTCGGCCAGTAGCATCGACATAATAGTGCTACCCTACCTAAGGGCACGGACCACGACCATTAACCAATATCTAAATGGTACAAGTATAGTGGCATGTATATGTAAGCCGTGACGCACATCAGCAAGACATCTATCCGGGCCGAATGCCACTCCTCTGCCGAGATAATAAAATCCTGAGCTTGTCGATCGTAGATATCTAGCCTGCCATAACGATCGATCAAAAAGTCGATAGAGATCACATATCCTGAAATAATCTTGTTAACAACTACTCTATATCTCAGACCCGACGTACGCATGAATGGTCTCCTCATGTCGCTAATAGCTGTGCGAGCGCAAGGCAGGTCCAGTGCTAAACTTGTAAGCCGCTCATTCTCCTCTAAGGTCGATGTCAACTCATGCAGCCCAAAGAGGAAAACCTGCCGCTCAGGTATCCAACAGGATAGAATGCCATCTACAAATCCGTATGGAACCTGGAAATCTACAAGGGCCAATGTATGCCCCAACATCCAATCTACTGTCCCTCTGGCTGGGAAGGGCAGGCTATCATACCACGACCTCAATGACGATGCTACAAAGGATGGTGGGGAATGCTCGATGTGGCTAACTGTCGATGATGACATCTGTAGCATCGTATCACAAGACTATCCATGGGTCAATTCTGAACTCATCTGTCTAAGTGCATACCCATTCCATAATATATGCATAATGACAATAATAAACATTATGCAATAGATAGGAAATATCATGCATATCTAAAATAAACTATCTACTGCAAGCATCATCTCTGTCTGATCATACAATCCAAAATAAAAAGTATAGGGATATGGGGCACAACCGACCAACTACTAACAGAGGCCTATCAAAATAGGGCACATCCGCCCAATATCTAAACAAGGGCAAATCAAAAGATATAGCAATCGAAGCTATCAAAAGAGATCCAGAATATCTGCATCCAAGCTATCAACCTGCTCTAGCTCCTTTTGAGTCACAAAGTCTTGGCCAGTGGTAATGTCCGGTCAGTGACACCCCCAAATCCGGGTACTTCAATTTCCACGGGATTTGGTGCTCACTGTACAAATATCATATATCTATCTACCCATAATAAATGCAAACCATGAAATAGATAGAAAAAAATCCTCCCCTTACGGGGTTACAACATCTGGATAATAAATACATCAATCCCAGGTTGATCTAACCTTAAATCTCAATGCAGAAACGTAATAAAATAAGTCTTAAACATCATAACATAAGTCTTAATAGATATTCTCAAATAAAATAATAAGTCTTCATCACTTATTAACTTTGCCCTTGCCTTTGCTAGTGGAAGGCTTGTCGGACCTTTCGTTCTTAACTGCAATGTTATTATGAAAAAGTGAGCACGATTGTCCACAAGTATAAAAATTTAACAATATAATAACATGCAAATATGTTAAAGAAGTCTGAATATTAGAAAGCTTGGCTTTTGAATCAAGAATGAATAACCAGAATCAAAAGTATGTCTAAGGGTCATAAGACCTTGAACTATGTCCTAGGTTGTTAAGTATTTCTACTTTAAACCTTTAACAATCATAAGACTATATGGACTCTACTACTCGTACTTAGGGGAATCAACCCTTAGTACCATACTGTGCACAATATCTCAATGCTAAAGCGTAAATAATCCCCTATAACAGGGTTGTTCATCTCAGTTTGACATCAAAGTCCGCACCAAAGGAAGTTTGGTTTGGATAAGCTCGATAATAGTTCTAGAATTTAGAACGTTCATCAACTATGGACTAGTCGAATCAATAAGGGTTCGCTAGTCTTACAAGGTTCAACAATAATTGATATTCAAATCGAATAATAAATCTCAAGAGTATACAATTGAAGAAGTATTTTATAACTAAAGTAAATCTTTAAAGAACTTGTAATATCTCATATGAAACTTGACTTGAATGAACAAGAATAAGAACTTACATCATGATAATAATTCAAGAATAGAAAGCTTGTTCAATAACTGATTGAGTTTAGAAAACTTGCTTAACATAAAAATAAGGATTAGGAAACTTGCTCAACAATAGTAAATTAGGCATAAAACACTTGCCTCGTGCGCAAGCTACAGTTATAATTACAATTCAATTCCTCAACGCCCTACACATTACATTCCGTTTACAACATCGATTAGTTCCATTACCAATATGTTTAACTATTGAACTTCTCACTTAAGTTCAACGTAAAAACTTGGTTCACAAATCTTAACTTGTTAACTAACCACATAACGTGAATCTAAATCACAACATGTATACCACATAATATGAACTCTTAGACAATCGTAATCAAGTCTTACGACATCAATATCTAAGTTTACACATAGTTTATTAACATGAAACTTCAAATTATATTATACATGTCAACAACATGTTACATTATTGTATTACATGTTCATCATGTTATCAGGTTCATTAGGTTAGGTTAACTCATCATGTTATGGCTTAAAAATACACAAAAGGATCAAAAAAAATATTTTTCTCTGAACCCCCCGCTGGGGAGGGGGTTAGGCCCGCTGGGGCGGGTATGGATTCGGTAGGGGGCCCGCTAGGGCGGGTGGCCTCGGTTGGTTCAGTTATATTTTGCGAAAAGTTACAGAGAAGGCCAAATAAATCCAAATTAAACTAATGCAGTGATTCCCATGAAGTATAAACTTCACAGAAACATCATAAAATGATTCTAACATGCTTTTAACACTTTAGACCACGCAATTACTCAAATCAAATTACATAAATTCACTGTTTTTGGTATTTTGAAAAGTTTCGAGACAATTCATGAAATTCAACATTATATATTCGTTATAACTCTGAATCTGTCCGTTTAAATTTTATTTTATTCGTTTAAACATGCATAATCATAATCAACTATCAATTTAGAGTTTAATGAATAATTCAAGCATGATATTTTCTACATAAGGGCCATATTCATGTTCTTCATACTCTGTGACTTTTGAAATTCTAATTTAACATAATAATAAGGTTTTGATTGTTTTAAAACAGACATAGATGATAGAAAACATATTATAATCATATATTAACGCATATATGATCATATCTACAACAATTATAAATACAATTTAGTTACAAAGAACTTAAATATGCTTTAATTGAGGAAATATTATAACGTAAAATATAGAAATTAGGTTGAAGAATCATAACCTTGATACTTGTTTAGATGATATAAACTTCTTCAAATCTTCTTCAATTCTTCAATTCTTCTCTCAAGTCTTTCTCTCTTTCTTTTTCTCTCTAATTAAGTTCTCTGATATGTATATAATATGAACTCTGATATATTATATAAGGTCTGATACATACAATATATGTATATAATATATAACTCTATGTAACTGTCAGGGAAAGTTTAGTAGTTAATTCAATTAACTGACACCCACTCCCTTAAGGGTTTGTTTGGTTGTTCCCTTATTCTTCCTCCTTTCCCTTTATTCTAATTAAATGTTTATTATATAGTTTAATGTCACACTTTTATTAATCAAATAATCTTATTAAAATTCAATTAAACAAAATATAATAATCCACATTAAGTCACATTATCACAAAATTAAAATTCTCATTTATTAATTATGCCAAATCATTAAATCTCTAATTAATTATTAAATTAATTAAAATAATATTATGCTTATTAAATAATTCATTTAATTAACCAAACTCAATTAAATTCACAATTTGAACTATAAAAATTCTATACATTAATTTAATCAATTTGACACATATAATTAAATTATTCTATCATAATTCCATCACATAATAATTTAACTCAATAAATAAATCATAGCACATATTTATTTAATTCAATAAATATTCAAGTTAAATTATAAAATTCTCGTTCGTCACATGGTCGATACAAGGGAGGATCAACACTGGCAAAATTGCTGGAAAATGGACATGTAGATGGACCAGCTCCAGAGCTGGAAGGAGCAAAAGAGTCTGCCTCAGATGGCTCTCGGCCAAGGTGCCTGTTGAACAAATGTGCCCTCTCCAACTGCTGGGTCAATCTTATGATTTGGTCTAAATGAGTCGGATCTCGCAGACAAGCTATCCAGACCCCGGCACCATATCTGCCATGAACTGGGTAGCACGAGTCTGAGCCCCAATAGTTTGAGGACTCCACCAGCTATGAAACGCCTCCTGGCTGTACGGACCCTCTGACAGGGTAAAGCCATTTACGCCCACTATAGGAATATCTGTGAGTGGCTGAGCTAGGGGCCAATGATGCCAAGCAGGAGGAACAAAGGGAATACGGATCTCCCCCGTGATGCTCCTAATATCACGCTCTACTAAATAGAGCTCCCAACCTCCCTCTGTCAAAAATGGGACTCTGCGGGTGGACAATGCAAATTCCCGGCCAGTGGGAAAACCGCCCTCAAAACCGACTGTCAAAAAGTCTGCGGTATACGGGACCTGATAGACGCATGTGAACACCCACATTACCTAAATCACTATATGTCTATGCGATATACAAGTAAATAGGGTTTAAGCACAGGTTCTCTATTGACTACGAGCGGCGCTTCGGTATATGTCTATCCTAAGCACAAATTATACATTCAACGCCATATAACATACAATCGCCCGCTACTACGATTAGATCTAAACCCACACTTCGTCTTTCAAGCCCATGTGGGTTATCACAGTAATTGGTAGCTAATCAATTAAGCAATTAAAGCACAAATCACAATAGACAGTCATATAACAATCAATGAGACCAAACATGGAAGGAAATTAATATAGACTACTCATTAGGTTCTATTGAAACCTCAAAATAGAGTTTCAGATATCATAATGGAGCACATCTATCATTCACAAGTTGAATATACATCATAAGATTATAAATAGGAAGCAAAGAGATTCAAAAGATAGAAAATAGCAAATCTGAGTGCTCAAGCTCCTTGTTGAATCTCCAATGGAATCCACTTACTTCAATCTTCTTCTCTAATCAAACCCTAGAAACTAACTAACTAAAACTAAACTTAATCTACTCCTAATCTAGCTAAGGAAATGAAAGGAAAAGAAAGGAAGAACAAGCTAGGGCTAGGGCTTGAGAATCATCTCTCTCATTTGCTTCAAATCTCACTCTTATATGAAAAAGTCAAGTCTGGTCACGTTCAGGAGTGGCGCGGGAGCGCTGGGAGTAGCCTGGAATTGGGCGCGGGCGCGCGGGAAACATATATCAGAATTTTTTCCTGGGCATTGGCACGCCTGCGCTGGAAATGGCCTACAAATAGGCACGGCCGAGCCGCAGAAGTTCTGCTGCAGTGACCTCTGGTAGAACGGCCATAACTTTTTATCCGGGAGGAGTTACGAGGCCTGCCACCTGTCAAATCGAAGCTATCGAAGAGCTCTACAACTTTTATTCTTTGAGCATTAAGAAATAATGTATGGATGAAGGCTGAAATTGAGCTCCAAGTGATAGTTGTGCAATGAAAATCCAAAATCGTGAAGTTTAACGTCTGTTGGTATACGGGGCATAACTCTTGCCTCCAAACTCCGATTAGGATGTTCTGAAAAGCTTAGAAGACACTCTACAATATGAACCAAGTTCTAATCCAAGAACATGAAATGAATATGAACCCCCCAAACGATGTCCGGATTGCATTTCCTTCCCATTGTCATGCCATCATTCCATTCTTGCTCTTTTTGGCCATCTTATGTCCTTTAAAGCTCAATTTTCACTCGGAGAGTTCCTAACCATGAAAACTACAAAACACAGGAAAAATATATTAAAAGCACAGGATTACTTGAGTTTAAGCAACGAAACAAGCTGGTTACTATCCGAATAAGTGGTCATAAAACTACTTATCAGGACCCACGAGATCAATTCGATTGTCAATAGCTCAAGCTGCAGGCGGGAGTGGGTGAATCCCTTAGCTACAGGGACATCCGTCAAAGTGGAGTGGTGCCAGTGCCGTCCCCGAGGATAGGTCTCCAGGCCTAAAGTAGTGGCGGGACGTAGGCAAGGAAGCCTCTCATATGCCCAGAACTGGCCATGCAAATATCAAAAGTCCTTAGTGATCAAGATTGACAAATATAAATGAGGAAATCAAAAAGGTACAAGCAAGATGCACTCACTACCAGGAACGGGTAAAAGCTTAACCAAGTCTCCGCACACCCTCCGAGCGCATGCGCATCCCTCAGAGAAAATAGGCAAAGGTGTAGGTACCCCAATCAAAATCACTTAGGCGCTCCACATGTCAGTGGCACTAACTAGGGCAAAGGACACAGTCGAAGAGTTGTCCGCAAGAAAATAACCCCTGATGATCACCAAAAATAGTCGCCTCAGGATGCGATCTCTAACCCTCTGATCATTAGGCAGAGGCTCACTCAAAGCCCCTCTCTGGGCATCTACGCTCAAGGGACCAAAACAGACTGTCCGACCCTTAATAACCGTCGCAGGAACTCCCAGGAGGGACCGAACGATAGTAGGTAAAATGTCAGTCACGACATTCACTGACTCACCTCTGAACTCTTAGTGATGAACCTCCAGTCCATAGGCATCATCATCACCTCGCAATCCAGCAAATAGAGAGACTGAGTCTGGTGGAAATAGCGCTCAGATAAAGCCCTCAGATAACCCCAAGGGCAACGGCGGGGAGGGATAAAAAAGAATGCCTAAAACACCCAGGTATGTACAATGGCCCTGTAATCTGAATGTAGAGTATGGTACAGAGAATGCACATTAAACCAGTTCCATCTTGGCTGCGTAAAGTCGGGAACCTGCATCAGAAGGACAACTCATATCAAACATGTTCCCTAAAATGGCAAAAGAAAGGAAGAAAGAGAATCCAGAAGAGAAACTTCATTCACCTCATTGGCATGAAGGAATCTTGATGGATGATGCCTCAAGTCTCCCAGCAGCTCCTGAAGTGGCACCACAATGCATGGGAGCTCTGCACGTGGAGCCTGAGCTGGAGCAGGATTAACAAATGGAGCCTCCTCGTCGTCTACATCGATCGGCGGATCAACTCGGACAGGATGAATCACCAACTTAGCCAATCTACGAGGAGGCCGAGCTGGCCGAAGCTGAGGAACATCGGAGACTCTCCTCTGTCTAACTCTTGGGACGACCTGGCTAGCACTGTCGGGTCTATTTGGCTCCATCACCTGGAAAAAGTCTCCAAATCACCTCAGAAAGGGTGAGGTAAGCCTAAAACCTGTGGCTTATTAATTTAAATCAGTATTTTATGCATTCATAAATCCTAAAGCATGCATGGGTCATCCAAAATCCCCAGTAGAGTCAAAATTGCATGTTTATTAAATGCTTGGACTTTTGAAAAAAAATTCGCCAGAGTCTCCTTTGTAAAATGGACTGTCTGCATGCACACAGGCATGACTAGGTGGCCATTCAATAGCACACCTACCCAAAAATAGAAACAGTTCATATTTAAAAAAAACAAAAGTAAACTTCACATGGTAGCCAAATTACCATGGACATTTTTAGTTGAAAATCTAGGCTCACTAGGCATAAAAAAGGATGAGTAAACTGATCAAAAAGGGCGTCAATTGACTGTTTCAGAATTCAAATTTTCTTACATCAAAACGTGCATCATAGTAAAATATGCATACTTATGAAGTCAAATTTTTTTTATCAAGTCATATAAGCATACATTTTTGATACATTACGTTTAAAAGCACCCTATGTGGTTTACATAATTCTACTGGTTAAAACTGGAAAAGAAGGGATGTAAACGTCACCTGAGACGTGCAGAATGCGTGGGCGCTGACGGAATCTAAAAAAAACTTCCCGAACTCCGTAGATTTGAAAAAGAAAATTGAATTTCTATTTGGATTCAAAACTAAAAATAACTTCTGAGAGCCCCTGCTGCCCATTATAAATTCGCAGGAAGAAGCGGGCCCATCTGCGGCTGCCTCCATTCTACCTGCGGCTCCCTAGGGTGGGCCCCACTCCCTCTGGCTCGGTCCAGTTCAGGTGGAAAGGGAGTTTACAAGAGCTGAAAAGTCAAATCCAGGAAAAAACTGCTACGCGATTGAGCGATTTATTCTGAAATCCTACTTTTAAGCATCATATTCTTGACAGAGGGAGGAACTTCATGAAAGCCATTGGTTTTCATCTAGAAGCAATATCCGGGGGCCAATGATTAAAACTGCTAAAAAAACTACAAAAAACTGCTGAAAACTGCCTCTATCATGGAGTCGGGAGGGTCCAACAATATGAACGGCCGGTTATGACTGTATCAGGCTATCAAGGTTGATCTGAGGGTGTGATTTGTCAGAAAGAGCACCACCACATCGAGATTGATCAAATTACTTAACACTATCAGCCGTTGGCACAACCCCAGCAAAGCATCGGGAACAAACCGGTGACATCAGCCATTGAAGGCTACTTCAGCGATGGTCAGATTGCCTGACACTATCAGTCGTTGGCACAACCCCAGCGAAGCATCAGAAATGAACAGTTGACACATCATCCATTGAAGGCTACTTCAATGAAGGTCAGATTGCCTGACACTATCAGCCGTTGGCACAACCCCAGCGAAGCATCAAAATAAACTGGTGACACACAGCCGTTGAAAGCAACTTTAGCGAAGGTCAGATTGCCTGACATTATCAGCCGTTGGCACAACCCTAACGAAGAATCAGAAATGAACCGGTGACACTCAGTCGTTGAAGGCTACTTCAGCGAAGGTCAGATTTCCTGACACTATCAGTCGTTGGCATAACCCTAGCAAAGCATCAGAAACGAACCGATGCCACTCAGCCGTTGAAGGCTACTTCAGCGAAGGTCAGATTGCCTGACACTATCAGTCGTTGGCACAACCCCAGCGAAGCATCGAAAATAAACCGGTGACACTCAGCCATTGAAGGCTACTTCAGCGAAGGTTAGATTGCCTGACACTATCAGCCGTTGGCACAACCCAAGCGAAGCATCAAAAATGAACCGGTGACAATCAGCCGTTGAAGGCTACTTCAGCGAAGGTCAGATTGCCTGACAACTCAGCCATTGGCACAATCCCAGCGAAGCATCGTAAATGAACCGGTGACACTCAGCCATTGAAGGCTGCTTCAGCGAAGATCGAATTTCCTGACAACCCAGCCGTTGGCATAACCCTAGCGAAGCATCGAAAATGAACCGGTGACACTCAGCCGTTGAAGGCTACTTCAGCAAAGGTTAGATTGCCTGAAAACTCAGCCGCTGGCGACAACCCCAGTGAAGCGTCGAAAATGAACCGGTGACATCAGCAGTTCAAGGCTACTTCAGTAAAGGTCAGATTACTTGAAATCTCAGCAGCTGGTGTCAACTCCAGCGAAGCATCGGGAATAAGCCGGTAGCGAAAATAGTATATCAATTTATCCCCATAGAGGACTGATGATTGAATCTATTATACAAATCCTTAGAGGGAGCATTGAGAGGGTCCAATGATGGAAACCAATATCTGCTATCATCAGGGTAGGCCTCGGGAGTCTCCAATAACAAAACTCAGCAAAAGAGGAACATCCCCAGCGGAGGAATAGTCAGAAAAGTGATTAGGAGACACGAGACATAGGCGACCACCCTAACGTTAATCTCAGGAATGTCCCACGGCATCAGCCAAGAGAAAAATATTCCTCAATAAGCTATCATGGATAACGTCATTCCCAGCAGAAAATGGCATAAACAAACAATGATAGCCTATCACCAAGGGTTACCACGGATAATGTTATCCCCAGCAGAAAATAACGTAATCAACTAATGATAACCCTACCCCCTCAAAGGTATCTAACATTCATAACATATCTTGTCATGCAATACAGTACATTTGCATCTATCATATTTCTAGTGTCTAGCAATCTTTATTATGTTCATTCCATTACACTGCATAAACATGATAAAGAGGGGCATCTATAGACACTAGAAATTTTATATTCTTGTTAATAACCCTGCAGGAGGGAAATACTGTCTTTTATCTTTCGGAGATAACCCTGGAAGATCAGACCAAAGTCAGCAGCCTCGGTCTCAATACCTGGATGTCAACTCAGCCCCGGTCTCAATACTGGGATGTCAACTCAGCCCCAGTCTCAATATCAGGATGTTAACTCACCCCGGGTCTTAATACCGGGATGTCATATCAACCCCGATCTTAATACCGGGATGTCAACTCAACCCATGTCTCAATACCAGGATGTCAACTCAGCCCCGGTCTCAATACCAGGATGTCAACTCAACCCCGATCTTAACCCGGGAGGCACAGGTCGACCCCTGTCTCAATACCGAGATGTCAGGTCAACCCCAGTCTCAACCCGAGAAGTGCAGGTCAACCGCGGTCTCAACCAGGGAGGTACAAGTCAGCCCCGGTCTCAACCCGGGAGGTACAAGTCAGCTCCGATCTCAACCAGAGAGGTACAGGTCAACCTCAATCTCAACCCGAGAGGAGCAGGTCAACCTGGTCTCACCTTGAGAGGTACAGGTCAACCCCGGTCGTAACTCGAGAGGTACAAGTTAACTCCGGTCACAACCCGGAAGGTCGGGTCAAGCCCCGATCACAACCCGGGAAGCCAAATCAACTTCGGAGATAACCCCAAAACATCACATCATCCCCAGAGATAACCCTGGAGATACCAAGTCAGCCTCTGAGATAACCTTGAGATCAAACAGAATCGGCTGGGATCCAAACCTCGGAGACAACCCCTGGGGGGAAAAATGCTCATTTTACCAACTTCAAGCCGATTCGGTCAAAACCAAGTCGAATTGATGCCATTAGGGTCAGAAAGAACCATAACATTGATCCCGAGTGGAAACAACGCAAGATAGCTCAACTGATAAACTGCAGGGAAACGAAGACCCGGTTATGAACCTGTCTTCTTGGACTCAAAAAACATTTAGTCCCACATCATTGTGACACTCTCGGCGGGGGCTTTCCGGAAAGGTATAGCACGGGATTTTAAAGACCGTCCAGAGTATTTCAAAGAAATATCATCTGAATTTGCTTAACGCGTTTCGGTGTCCAAGTACTGACTCTTTACTAGATATGATAGATCATATATAAGATATATATAAATGTTTATCACAGGTTATATCTGATTATCTAAATCTATATATTGATTATACCAGTAAAGGGCCACTTGGGATTTTAAAGACCGTTCAGAGTATTTCAAAGTGAAATATTCTAATTTGCTTAACGCGTTTCGGTGTCCAAATACTGACTCTTTACTAATATGGATATATAGATATATGAATATGTATGATAATTTATCACAGATATATATATGAATAAGAAAGTATGACATGATATGAACAATTATAATTTGACAACTTATGTCAAATACTTGGATAAATTTTTCTCTTTCAAAAGAAATTATAACTTTGATTGAGCGAAGAGAGTAAAAGCTTTGTTTGAATAATCTGTAGGCAAGGAGAGTAAGCTTTCTAGTTTATAAAATTGGTAAAAATAAAATGAATAGAAAAGCCTTCTGATGTTGAGATCGGAGTTGATTTGACGTCCCGATGTTGAGACGGGGTTGATCTGACGGTCTGATTGGAGATCGGAGTTGATTTGACGGCCCGATATTGAGATCAGAGTTAATCTGACGGTCCGATTGGAGATCAGTGTTGAATTGACGGCCTGATATTGAGATCGGGGATATGATGGTTCGATTGTAGATTGGAGTTGATTTGACAACCCGATATTTTGATCGGGGATGATCTGAAGGTCCGATTGGAGATCGGAGTTGATTTGACGACCAGATGTTGAGATCGGGGTTGATCTAACGGTCCGATTGGATATCGGAGTTGCTTTGATTGCCTAATGTTGAGATCAGGGTTGATCTGACGGTCCGATTGGAGATCGGAGTTGATTTGACTGTCTGATTGGATATCGAAGTTGATTTGACGGCCCGAATGAAGATCGGAGGTGATTTGACGACCCGATGTTGAGATCGGGGTTGATCTGACAGTCCAATTGGAGATCGGAGTTAATTTGATGGCCCGATATTGAGATCGAGATTGATCTGACGGAACAACATGATATTAAGATCGGGGTTGATCTAACGTTCCGATTAGAGATCGGAGTTGATTTGACTGCTCGATGTTGAGATCGGGGTTGATCTGACGGTCCGCTTGGAGATCAGAGTTGATTTGACGGACCGATATTGAGGTCGGGCTCTTATCTAACTATCTGATTTAAGATCGGAGTTGATTTGACGGCCTGAAGTTGAGATCGGGGTTGATCTGATGGTCTGTTTGGAGATCAGTGTTGATTTGACGGCCCGATATTGAGATCGGGGTTGATCTAATGGTCCGATTATAGATTATAGTTGTTTTAACAGCCCGATATTGAGATCAGGGATGATCTGACGATTCGATTGGAGATCAGAGTTGTAATGACGGCCCGATGTTGAGATCAGGGTTGATCTGATGGTCTGATGGGAGATCAAAGTTGATTTAACGGCCCGATGTTGAGATCGGGGTTGATATGACGGTCAGATTGGAGATCGGAGTTGATTTGACGGTCCGATTGGAGATCAAAGTTGATTTGACGTCCCGATTAGAGATCGGAGTTGATTTGAAGGACTGATGTTGAGATCAGGTTTGATCTTACGGTTTGATTGGAGATCGAAGTTGATTTGACGGCCCGGTGTTGAGATCGGGGTTGATCTGACGGTCTGATTGGAGATCCGAGTTGAGATCAAGGTTGATCTGACGTTCCAATTGGAGATCAAAGTTGATTTGATGGCCCGATGTTGATATCGGGTTGATTTGACTATCTAATTGGAGATCAGAGTTGATTTGACGGTTCGATTAGAGATCAGAGTTGATTTGACATCCCGATGTTGAGATCAGGGTTGATCTGAAGGTCCGATTGGAGATCAGAGTTGATTTAACGGCCTGATGTTGAGATCGGGTTTATCTGAAAGTCTGATTGGAGATTTGAGTTGATTTGAAGGCCCGATGTTGAGATCGGGGTTGATCTAACTGTCGAATTAGAGATTAAAGTTGATTTGACGGCCCAATGTTGAGATCGGGGTTGATCTGACGGTCCGATTGGAGATTAGAGTTGATTTGACGGCCCGATGTTGAGATTGGGGTTGACCTGACGGTCCTATTGAAGATCGGAGTTTATTTGATGGCTCGATATTGAGATCGACGTTGATCTGACGGTACGGCCCGATATTGAGATCGGGGTTGATTTGACGGTCCGATTGGAGATCAGAGTTGTTTTGACGGCCTGATGTTTAGATCAAGGTTGATCTGACGGTCCTATTGGAGATCGGAGGTTATTTGATGGCTTGATATTGAGATCGAGGTTGATCTGACGGTAAGACCCGATATTGAGATCAGGGTTGATCTGACGGTCTGATTAGAGATCGGAGTTGATTTGACGGCCCGATGTTGAGATCGGGGTTTGTCTGACGGTCTAATTAGAGATCGGAGTTAATTTAACTACCCGATGTTGAGATCGGGGTTGATCTGATGGTCCGATTAGAGATCGGTGTTGATTTGACGGCCTGATGTTGAGATCGGGGTTGATCTGAAGGTCCTATTGGAGATCGAAGTTTAATTAATGGCTCGATATTGGGATCGAGTTTGATCTGATGTTACGGCCCGATATTGAGATTGGGGTTGATCTGACTATCCGATTAGAGATCGGAGTTGATTTGACAGCCCGATGTTGATATCGAGGTTGGTCTGACGGTCCGATTGGAGATCAAAGTTGATTTGACGTCCCAATGTGTAGATCGGGATTGATCTGAGGGTCCGATTAGAGATCGGAGTTAATCTAATGGCCCTATATTGATGCCGGGGTTGATCTTACAGTTCGATTGGAGATCGGAGTTGATTTGACATCCCGATATTTAGGTCGGGGTTGATCTGACGGTTCGATTGGAGATCAAAGTTGATTTAACGACTCGATATTGTGCTCGGGGTTGATCTGACGGTCCGATTGGAGATCGAAATTGATTTGACGGCCTGATATTGAGATCGGGGTTGATCTGACGGTTCCATTGGAGATCAGAGTTGATTTAACAGCCCGATATTGAGATCGGGGTTGATCTAACAATTCGATTGGAGATCGGAGTTGATTTGACAGCTCGATGTTGAGATCGGGGTTGATCTGACGGTCCGATTGGAGATAAGAGTTGATTTGAGGGCCCGATGTTGAGATCGGGGTTGATTTGACGGTCCGCTTGGAGATTAGAGTTAATTTGACTGACCGATATTGAGGTCGGGCTTTTATCTAACAGTTCGATTTGAGATCGGAATTGATTTGACTGCCCGAAGTTATGATCAGGGTTGATCTGATGGTCCGATTATAGATTAGAGTTGATTTGACATCCCGATATTGAGATCGGGGATGATCTGACGGTTCGAATTGAGATCAGAGTTGTATTGATGGCCCAATGTTGAGATCAGGGTTGATCTGACAGTTCGATTGGAGATCGAAATTGATTTGACGGACTGATATTGAGATCGGGGTTGATCTGACGGCTCTATTGGAGATTAGAGTTGATTTGACAGCCTGATATTGAGATCGGGGTTGATCTGACGGTTCGATTGGAGATCGGAGATGATTTGACGGCTCGATGTTGAGATCGGGGTTGATTTGACTGTCCGATTGGAGATAGGAGTTGATTTGACGGCCCGTTGTGTAGATCGGGGTTTATCTGACGGTCTGCTTAGAGATCGGAGTTAATTTTACTGACCGATATTGAGTTCGGGCTTTTATCTAACTGTTTAATTTGAGATCGGAGTTAATTTGACTACCCAAAGTTGATAACGGGGTTGATCTGATGGTCTGATTGGAGATCAGTGTTGATTTGACGGCCCGATATTGAGCTCGAGGTTGATCTGATGGTCCGATTAGATTAGAGTTGATTTGACATCCCGATATTGAGATCGGGAATGATCTGACGGTCCGAATTAAGATCAGAGTTGTATTGATGGCCCGATGTTGAGATCAGGGTTGATCTGATGGTCTGATGGGAGATCGGAGTTGATTTGACGGCCCAATGTTGAGATCGGGGTTGATCTGATGGTCATATTAGAGATCAGAGTTGATTTAACGATCCGATTAGAGATAGGAGTTGATTTGATGACTCGATGTTGAGATCGGGGTTGATATGACGGTCCGCTTGGAGATCAGAGTTGATTTGACGGACCGATATTGAGGTCAGGCGGTTATCTAACTGTCTGTTTTGATCTTACGGTTTAATTAGAGATTGGAGTTGATTTGACGGCCTGAAGTTGAGATCGAGTTGATCTGATGGTCTGATTGGAGATCAGTGTAGATTTGACGGCCCGATATTGAGATCGGGGTTGATCTGATGGTCCGATTATAGATTATAGTTGATTTGACAGCCCGATATTGAGATCGGGGATGATCTGACGGTCCGATTGGAGATCAGAGTTGTAATGACGGCCCGATGTTGAGATCAGGGTTGATCTGACGGTCTGATAGGAGATTAAAGTTGATTTAATAGCCTGATGTTGAGATCGGGGTTGATATGACAGTCAGATTGGAGATCGGAGTTGATTTGACGGTCCGATTGGAGATCAAAGTTGATTTGACGTCTCGATTAGAGATCGGAGTTGATTTGAAGGACTGATGTTGAGATCGGGTTTGATCTTACGGTTTGATTAGAGATTGGAGTTGATTTGACAGCCTGGTGTTGAGATCGGGGATGATCTGATGGTCTGATTGGAGATCTGAGTTGATTTGATGGCCCGCGGTTGAGATCAAGGTTGATCTGACGTTCCGATTGGAGATCGGAGTTGATTTGATGGCCCGATATTGAGATCTGGTTGATCTGACTGTCTGATTGGAGATCGGAGTTGATTTGGCGATCCAATTGGAGATCGGAGTTGATTTGACTGCCCGATTAGAGATCGGAGTTGATTTGAAGGCCCGATGTTAAGATCGAGTTTGATCTGACTGTCCGATTAGAGATCAGAGTTGATTTGACAGCCCGATATTGAGATCAGGGTTGATCTGACGGTTCGATTGGAGATCAGAGTTGATTTGACGGCCCGATGTTGAGATCGGATCTGAAAGTTTGGTTGGAGATCGGAGTTGATTTGGAGGCCCGATGTTGAGATCGGGGTTGATCTGTCGGTCCAATTAGAGATCAAAGTTGATTTGACGGCCCGATATTGAGATCGGGGTTGATCTGACGGTCCTATTGGAGATCGGAGTTTATTTGATGGCTCGATATTGAGATCGGGGTTGATCTGACGGTCCGATTGGAGATCAGAGTTGATTTGACAGCCCGATATTAAGATCGGTGTTGGTCTGACGGTCCGATTTAAGATTAGAGTTGATTTAACGGTCCGATGTTTAGATTGGAGTTGATCTGACGGTCCTATTGGAGATCGAAGTTTATTTGATGGCTTGATATTGAGATCGAGGTTGATCTGACGGTACTGCCCGATATTGAGATCGGGGTTGATCTGACGGTTTGATTGGAGATCTTAGTTGATTTGACGGCCCGATTTGAGATCAGGGTTGGTCTGACGGTCTGATTGGAGATCGGAGTTGATTTGACGGCCCGATGTTTAGATCGGGCTTGATCTAACGATTCGATTGGAGAACATAGTTGATTTAACTGCCCAATATTGAGATCGAGGTTGATCTAGCGGTCCGATTAGAGATTAGAGTTGATTTGACGGGCTGATGTTGAGATCAGGGCTGATCTGACTGTCTTATTGGAGATTGGACTTTATTTGATTGCTCGATATTAAGGTCGAGGTTGATCTGACGGTGCGACCCGATATTGAGATCGGGGTTGATCTGATGGTCCGATTAGAGATCGGAGTTGATTTGACTGCCCGATATTGATATCGAGGTTGGTCTGACGGTCCGAGTGGAGATCGAAGTTGATTTGACGACCCGATGTTGTGGTCGAGGTTGATCTTACAATCCGATTGGAGATCGGAGTTGATTTGACGTCCCGACATTTAGGCCCGGGTTGATCTGACGGTCCAATTGGAGATCGGAGTTTTTTTGACGGCCCGATATTGAGCTCGGTGTTGATCTGACGGTCTGATTGAGATCGGAGTTGATTTGACGGCCTATATTGAGATCGGGGTTGATCTAACTGTTCTATTGGAGATCAGAGTTGATTTGACCGCCCGATATTGAGATCGAGGTTGATCTGACTGTTCGATTGGAGATCGGAGTTGATTTGACGGCCCGATATTGAGATCGGGGTTGATCTGTCGGTCCGATTAGAGATCGTAGTTAATTTGACGGTCTGATTGGAGATCAGGGTTGATCTGACGGCCAGATTAGAGATCAGAGTTTATTTGATCTCCCGATGTTGAGATCGGGTTTGATCTATCGGTTTGATTAGAGATCGTAGTTGATTTGATGGTATGATTAGAGATCAGAGTTGATTTGACTGCCCGATTGGAGATCGGTGTTGATTTGAAGGCCCGATGTTGAGATCGAGGTTGATTTGATGGTCCGATTGGAGATCAGATTTGATTTGACGGTCCGATATTGAGGTCGGGTTTGATCTGACGGTCCAATTGGAGATCAGATTTGATTTGAGGGCCCGATGTTGAGATCAGGGTTGATCTGACTGTCCGATTGGAGATCGGGGTTGATCTGACGGTCTGATTAGAGATTAGAGTTGATTTGACGGCCCAATGTTGAGATCGGGGTTGATCTGACGGTCCTATTGGAGATCAGAGTTTACTTGATGGCCCAATGTTGAGATCGGGGTTGATCTGACGGTCCGATTGGAGTTCAAAGTTGATTTGACGGTCCGTTTAGAGATCGAAGTTGATTTGAAGACCCGATTAGAGATCGAAGTTGATTTGATGGACCGATGTTGAGATCGGGGTTGATCTGATGGTGCAATTGGAGATCCGTGTTGATTTGATGGTTCGATATTAAGATCGAGGTTGATCTGACGGTACGACCCGATATTGAGATTGGGGTTGATCTGACGGTCTGATTGGAGATCGGAGTTGCTTTGACGGCCCGATGTTGACGTCGGGGTTTATCTGACGATCCGATTAGAGATCAGAGTTGATTTGATGGCCTGATATTGAGATCGGGGTTGATCTGACGGTCCGATTAGAGATTGGAGTTGATTTGACAACCCAATATTAAGATCGGGGTTGATCTGACCGTTCGATTAGAGATCGGAGTTGATTTGATGGCACGATGTTGCTATCAGGGTTGATCTGACGGTCCGATTGGAGATCAAAGTTGATTTAACGGCCTGATGTTGAGATCGGGGTTGATCTGACGGCCCGATTGGAGATCGGAGTTTATTTAATGGCCCGATATTGAGATCGGGTTGATCTGACTGTCTGATTAGAGATCGGAGTTGATTTGACGGCCCGATTAGAGATCATAGTTGATTTGACGTCCCGATTGGAGATCGGGGTTGATTTGAAGGCCTGATGTTGAGATCGAGTTTGATTTGACTGTCCAATTGGAGATTAGAGTTGATTTGGTAGCCCGATGCTGAGATCGGGATTGATATGACGGTCCGATTGGAGATCAAAGTTAATTTGACTGCTCGATGTTGAGATCGGGGTTGATCTGACAGTCTGATTGGAGATCGGAATTGATTTGACGGCCCGCAGTTGAGATCAGGGTTGATCTGACTGCCCGATTGGAGATCGAAGTTGATTTGACGGCCCGATGTTGAGATCGGGTTAATCTGACGGTCTAATTGGAGATCGAAGTTGATTTGACGACCCGATTAGAGATCAGAGTTGATTTGACGGCCCGATTGGAGATCGGAGTTGATTTGAAGGCCTGATGTAGAGATCGGGTTTGATCTGACAGTCTAATTGGAGATCGAAGTTGATTTGACGGCCCGATGTTGAGATAGGGGTTGACCTGACAGTCCGATTGGGGATCGAAGTGGATTTGATGACACGATATTGAGGTCGGGGATGATCTGACGGTCCGATTGGAGATCGAAGTTGATTTGACGGCCCGATGTTGAGATAGGGGTTGATTTGACGGTCCGATTGGAGATCGGAGTTGATTTGACGGCCCGATAATGAGATCGGGATTGATCTGACGGTCCATATAGAGAATAGAGTTGATTTGATGACTCGATATTGAGATCGGGGTTGATCTGACGGTCCATATAGAGAATAGAGTTGATTTGATGACTCGATATTGAGATCGGGGTTGATCTGACGGTCTGATTAGAGATCGGAGTTGATTTGACGGCCCGATATTGAGATCGGGGTTAATCTCACGGTCCGATTGAAGATTAGATTTGATTTGACGTCTCGATCCTGAGATCGGGGTTGATCTCACGGTCTGATTGGAGATCGGAGTTGATTTGATGGTCCGATGTTGAGATCGAGGCTGATCTGACGGCCCGATTGGAGATCAGAGTTGATTTGAAGGTCCGATTAGAGATCGGAGTTGATTTAAAGGCCCGATGTTGAGATCGGGGTTGATCTGAAGTTTCGATTGGAGATCAGAGTTGATTTGACGGCCCAATGTTGAGATCGGGGTTGATATGACAGTTCGATTGGAGATCAGAGTTGATTTGACGGTCCGATTGGAGATCGGGGTTGATTTGACGGCCCGATTAGAGATCAGAATTGATTTGATGGCCTGATATTGAGATGACAGTCCGATTGGAGATCAGAGTTGATTTGACAGCCCGATATTAAGGTCGGGGTTGATCTGACGGTCCGATTGAAGATCACAGTTGATTTGACGGCCCGATGTTGAGATCGGGGTTAATCTCACTTACGATTGAAGATTGGAGTTAATTTGACGGCCCGATCTTGAGATCGGGGTTGATCTCACGGTCCGATTGGAGATCGGAGTTTATTTGACGGCTCGATGTTGAGATCGAGGTTGATCTGATAGCCCGATTGGAGATCAGAGTTAATTTGAAGGTCCGATTACAGATCGGAGTTGATTTGAAGGCCCGATGTTGAGATCGGGGTTGATCTAAAGGTTCGATTGGAGATCGGAGTTGATTTGACGGCCCGATGTTCAGATCGAGGTTGATTTGATGGTTCGATTGGAGATCAGAGTTAATTTGACTGCCCGATTAGAGATCAGAGTTAATTTGAGGCCCGATATTGAGATCGGGGTTGATCTGACGGTCTAATTGGAGATCAGAGTTGTTTTGACGGCCCGATATTAAATTCGGGGTTGATCTAACGGTCAGATTGGAGATCGCAATTGATTTTATGGCCCGATGTTGAGATCGGGGTTGATCAGACGGTCCGATTGGAGATCGGAGTTGATTCGAAGGCCCGATATTGAGATCGAGGTTGATCTGACGGTCCGATTGGAGATCGGAGTTAATTTGACTGCCCCATATTGAGATCGGGGTTGATCTGTCGGTCAAATTAGAGATCAGAGTTTATTCGAAGGCCCGATGTTGAGATCGGGGTTGATTTGACGGTTCGATTGGAGATCAGAGTTGATTTGACAGCCTGATATTGAGATCGGGGTTAATCTGACGGTTCGATTGGAGATCGGAGTTGATTTGACGGTCCGATATTGAGATCGGGGTTGATCTGACGGTTCGATTAGAGGTTAGAGTTGATTTGACGGGCTAATATTGAGATCGGGGTTGATTTGACTGTTCGATTGGAGATCGAAGTTGATTTGACGGTCCGATATTTAAGATCGGGGTTGTTCTGACGGTTCGATTGGAGATTGGAGTTGATTTGACTGGCTGATATTGAGATCGGGGTTGATCTGATGGTTCGATATTGAGATCGGGGTTGATCTGACGGTCCTATTGGAGATCAGAGTTTATTTAGCGGCCTAATTTGAGATCGGGGTTGATCTGACGGTCCGATTGGAGAACGGAGTTGATTTAACGGCCTGATTATAGATCGGAGTTGAATTGATGGCCCGATGTTAAGATCGGGGTTGATCTGACGGTCCGATTAGAGTTTTGAGTTGATTTGATAGCTCGATATTGAGATCGAGGTTGATCTGACGGTACAACCCGATATTGAGATTGTGGTTGATCTGACGGTCCGATTGGAGATCGGAGTTGATTTGACGGCCCGATGTTGAGGTCGGGATTTATCTGACATCCCAATTAGAGATCGGAGTGGATTTGACGTCCCTATGTTGAGACGAGGTTGATCTGACGGTTTGATAAGAGATCAGAGTTGATTTGAAGGCCCAATATTGAGATCAGGGTTGATCTGACGGTCCGATTGGAGATCAATGTTGATTTGACAGCCCGATATTGAGATTGGGGTTGATCTGACGGTTTGATTGTAGATTGAAGTTGATTTGACAGCCTGATATTGAGATCAGGGATAATTTGACGGTCCGATTGGAGATCAAAGTTGATTTGACGGCCCGATGTTGACATAGGGGTTGATTTGACGGCCCGATTAGAAATCAGAGGTGATTTGAAGGACCGATGTTGAGATCGGGTTTGATCTTACAGTTCGATTGGAGATAAGAGTTGATTTGACGGTCCAGTGTTGAGATCGGGGTTGATCTGACGGTCCGATTGGAGATCGAATTTCATTTGACGGCCCGCGGTTGAGATCAATGTTGATCTGACGGTCCGATTTGAGATCAGAGTTGATTTGACAGCCCGATAATGAGATCAGGGATGGTCTGACGGTCAGATTGGAGATCAGAGTTGATTTAAAGGCCCGATGTTGAGATCGGGGTTGATCTGGTGGTCCGATTGGATATCAGAGTTGATTTGACGGCCCAATATTGAGATTGGGCTTGATCTGACGGTACGATTGAAGATTGGAGTTGATTTGACAGCCCGATATTGAGATCGGGGATGATCTAACGGTCCAATTTGAGATCGGAGTTGATTTGACAGCCCGATATTGAGATCAGGGATGATCTGACGGTCCGATTGGAGATCGGAGTTGATTTGACGGTCCGATATTCAGATCGGGGTTGATCTGATGGTCCGATTGGAGATCGGAGTTGATTTGACGACCCGATGATGAGATCGGGGTTGATCTGATGGTCAGATTGGAGATCGGAGTTGATTTGATGGCCTGATTGGAGATCGGGTTTGATCTGACGGTCCGATTGGAGATCGGTGTTTTTTTAAAGGCCCGATATTTTGATCGGGGTTGATCTGATGGTCCGATTGGAGATCAAAGTTGATTTAACTGCCCAATGTTGAGATCATGGTTGATCTGACGGTCTGATTGGTGATCAGAGTCGATTTGACGGTCCTATTGGAGATCGAAGTTGATTTGACGATATGATATTGAGATCGGGGTTGATCTGACGGTCCGATTGGAGATCGGAGTTGATTTGACTGCCAGATGATGAGATCGGGGTTGATCTGACGGTCTGATTGGAGATCGAAATTGATTTGATGGCCCGATGTTGAGATCAGGGTTGATCTGACTGCCCGATTGGAGTTTAGAGTTTATTTGAAGGTCTGATTAGAGATCGGGTTTGATCTGACGGTCCGATTGGAGATTGGTGTTTTTTTGAAGGCCCGATGTTTAGATCGGGGTTAATCTGATGGTCCGATTAAAGATCAAAGTTGATTTAACGGCCCAATGTTGAGATCATGGTTGATCTGACTGTCCGATTGCTGATCAGAGTCGATTTGACTGTCCGATTGGAGATCGAAGTTGATTTGATGACATGATATTGAGATCGGGGTTGATCTGACGGTCCGATTGGAGATCGAAGTTAATTTGACGACCCGATGATGAGATCGGGATTGATATGACGGTCCGATTGGAGATCGGAGTTGATTTGATAGCCCGATGTTGAGATCGGGGTTGATCTGACGGCCCGATTGGAGTTTAGAGTTGATTTGAAGGTTTGATTGGAGATCGGTGTTTGATCTAACGGTCCGATTGGAGATCGGTGCTTTTTTGAAGGCCCGATGTTTAGATCGGGGTTGATCTGATGGTCCGATTGGAGATCAAAGTTGATTTAATTGCCTAATGTTGAGATCATGGTTGATCTGACGGTCCGATTGGTGATCAGAGTCGATTTGACGGTCCGATTGGAGATCGAAGTTGATTTGATGATATGATATTGAGATCGGGGTTGATCTGACAGTCCGATTAGAAATCGAAGTTAATTTAACGACCCGATGATGAGATCGGGGTTGATCTGACGGTCTGATTGGAGATCGGAGTTGATTTGATGGCCCGATGTTGAGATCTGAGTTGATCTGACGGCCCGATTGGAGTTTAGAGTTGATTTGAAGGTCTGATTGGAGATCGGTGTTTGATCTGACGGTCCGATTGGAGATCGGTGTTTTTTTGAAGGCCCGATATTTAGATCGGGGTTGATCTGATGGCCCGATTGGAGATCAAAGTTGATTTAATTGCCCAATGTTGAGATCATGGTTGATCTGACGGTCCGATTGGTGATCAGAGTCGATTTGACGGTCCGATTGGAGATCGAAGTTGATTTGACGGCATGATATTGAGATCGGGGTTGATCTGACGGTCCGATTGGAGATCGGTGTTGATTTGACTGTCTGCTATTGAGATCGGGGTTGATCTGACGGTCCGATTGGAGATCGAAGTTGATTTAACGGCCCGATGTTGAGATAGGGGTTGATCTGACTGTTCGATTAGAGATAGGAGCTGATTTGATTGCCCGATGTTGAGATCGGGGTTGATCTGATGACCCGATTGGAGATCGGAGTTGATTTAAAGGTTCGATTGGAGATCGGGTTTGATCTGACTGTCCAATTGGAGATTAGAGTTGATTTGACTGCCCGCTATTGAGATCGGGGTTGATTTGACTGTCCGATTTGAGATCAAAGTTGATTTGACGTCCTGATGTTGTGATTAAGGTTAATCTGACGGTCCGATTGGAGATCAGAGTTGATTTGACGGTTCGATTAGAGATCAGAGTTGATTTGATGGCCAGATTAGAGATCAGAGTTGATTTGATGGCCCAATGTTAAGATAGGGGTTCATCTGACGGTCCGATTGGAGATCGGAGTTGATTTGATGGTCTAATTAGAGATCGAAGTTGATTTGACTGCTCGATTTGAGCTCGGAGTTAATTTGAAGGCCCGATATTGAGATCGGGATCGATCTGACGATCCGATTGGAGATCAGAGTTGATATGACGGCCTGATGTTGAGATCGGGGTTTATCTAACGGTCTGATAGGAGATCGGAGTTAATTTGACGGCCCGATGTTGAGATCGGGGTTGATCTGATGGTCCGATTAGAGATCGAAGTTGATTTGACGACCCGATGTTGAGATCGGGGTTGATCTGACGGTCCGATTGGAGATTAGAGTTGATTTGATGGCCCGATATTGAGATTGGGGTTGATCTGACGGTCCTATTGGAGATCGAAGTTTATTTGATGGCTCGATATTGAGATCGAGGTTGATCTGACGGTACGACACGATATTGAGATCGTGGTTAATCTGACGGTCCGATTAGAGATCATAGTTGATTTGATGGCCCGATTGGAGATCGGAGTTGATTTGAAGGCCTGATGTTGAGATCAAGTTTGATCTGACGGTCTGATTAGAGATTGGAGTTGATTTGACGGCCCGATGTTGAGATCAGGGTTGGTATGACGGTTCGATTGGAGATCAGAGTTAATTTGACTGCCCGATATTTAGATCGGGGTTGATCTGACGGTCTGATTGGAGATCGAAGTTGATTTGATTGCCCGATGTTGAGATCAGGATTGATTTGACGGTCCGATTGGAGATCGGAGTTGATTTGACGGCCCGATATTGAGATCGGGGTTGATCTTACGGTCCGATTGGAGATCAAAATTGATGTGACTGCCCGATATTGAGATCAGGGTTGATCTGACAGTTCGATTTGAGATCGGAGTTGATTTGACCACTCAATGTTGAGTTCGTGGTTAATCTGACGGTCCGATTGGAGATCGGAGTTGATTTGACTGCCCGATTGGAGATCGGAGTTGATTTGATGGCCCGATGTTGAGATCGGGGTTGATCTAACGGTCCGATTGGAGATCAGAGTTAATTTGACGGCGCGACATTAAGGTCGGGGTTGATCTGACGTTCCGATTAGAGATCGGAGTTGAAAGTCCAATAATAATCTAGAAGGGAGGGTTGAATAGATTATTGCCGTTTAAAAATTATCTCTGGCCTTTTTGAATTTTAGTGGATTAATTTTATCAAATTAATAAATAGTTTTAAATTCAATCACACAATGCACAGATATTTATCTGGTTCACAATATACAGCCCGTGTATGTTGCTCCGTCCAGTCTCAAGCTCCTCTCCAAGACTTGAGATCCTATTACTTCCCTGTAATAAATACTCCTTCAATAGGCGGAGAAGCCTGTACAAAGTTTTAAAAATAAACTTACAACTTTCCTCAACTAACTATCTAGGACAGCGAACTCCCAGCTCCTTCCTCAAGCTTAGTTGAGTCTTCTTTTGAGCTTAGTACTATTTTATACTTTGGTCTTGAAACAACAATCTCTTCCTCACCTCACAAGTACACTAGAAACCCAACTCCCAGCTGACCTCTCTAAGATTTTGGTCTTGGTCAAAGAATTCTTGTCTTTCTCACAAATAGAAAATAAACTAACTCACCTCTTTTTCCTTTTACAAAAGTTTGTTTGAATATTTGCTTCTTTCCAATAAGCAGATATAATTGTAGCACAGATACTTCTCTGATAAGCAGATATAGAATTTTAACTGTATGATAAAAGTTCAAAGACTTTTTATATGATGTGCTTCTTGTGAAAGCAGATATAATATTTAAGCACTTGTAATAAAGATCTACTTTTTTTTTAAAGAATATTTTTCAGTAGATTAAGAAAAAGATTTTTTATTATAAAGAGTGTGTTTCTTTGTTGTTGAATAAATATAACTTTGAATTAAACAACTACACACACACTTATATAATGCAACAATAATTCATTAGCAATTATATGAGCAGTATATTTGATGACAGTTTATCAAGTATGACAATATGATTCACTTTAGATAATACTTGAACAAACTCGTTCTACCCACTTATATATATTATATTATACTTGATCTACGTTGGGAATAATTTGGCCACTTGGGATTTTAAAGACAGTCTAGAGTATTTCAAGTGAAATATCTAAATTTGCTTAACGCGTTTCGGTGTCCAAGTACTGACTAAATTTTTCGATTCACAACTTGATAATCGGATATAGAATATTAAAGAATATTTATATCGACTATTTATATCAGTAAAGGGCCACTTGGGATTTTAAAGATCATCTAGAGTATTTCAAAGAAATATCATCTGAATTTGCTTAACGTGTTTCGGTGTCCAAGTACTGACTCTTTACTAGATATGATAGATCATATATAAGATATATATAAATGTTTATCACAAGTTATATCTGATTATCTAAATCTATATATTGATTATACCAGTAAAGGGCCACTTGGGATTTTAAAGACCGTTTAGAGTATTTCAAAGTGAAATATCTGAATTTGCTTAAAGCGTTTCGGTGTCCAAGTACTGACTCTTTACTAATATGGATATATAGATATATGAATATGTATGACAATTTTTCACAGATATATATATATATATATATATATATATATATATATAAATGAGCAAGTATGAGATGATATGAACAATTATAATTTGACAACTTATCTCAAATACTTGGACCAATTTTTCTCTTTCAAAGAAAATTATAACTTTGATTGAGCGAAGAGAGTAAAAGCTTTGTTTGAATAATCTGTAGGCAAGGATAGTAAGCTTTCTGGTTTATAGAATTGGTAAAAATAAAATGAATAGAAAAGCCTCCTATTTATAAAAATTTTCAGGTTCAGGCAAAATCGTAAGTTTTTGAAAATCATTTTTGAAATGGAAGGTCCGGATTGCATGATGGAAAATGAAGGGCTCGGATCACTTGATTATATAGCCGGATATGAAAATTCAAATTTGCCTAACCATGTGAGTCACGGCATAAGGCATAAGCCTTTGTTTTTAGTTGGTGCCCATTTTTTCTTTCAAAGGCATAAGCTTAGAAGTTTGCAGCAAACATACTTATGGCACAAACATCTATGTCCAATAAATTCAATCCTTAAGCTTATACATGCCAGCAAACATACTCATATGCCCACACATCTTTTATTTAGGCACAAACATCAATGTAAGCTTTGCATTTTCAAATTACAATCCATGCATACACCAATTTCGGCATACACACACAAACAACCTTCCATGCACACACGGTTACACCATGCACACACACACACTCACGATTTTTGTATTATATATATATATATATATATATATATATTATATTTTTACATATATAAAATATTTTAATACATATATTTTGAAAATAATTTTTGCCCATAAAATAATTTGAAGATTATTTAGAAAAAGAAATAGGAATCTCCTTGCCTTAGGAAATATTACTATATAAACTCATTTTGTTAACACTTGATATTAAATATTCAAGGTCATAAAATAAATTCAAGTAAAGTAAGAAAATAAATATTTTTGGTCAAAATATTCAAGGTAATTAATAAATTATTTTAGCACTTAATCCTATGGAGATGATTCTACCTTTTTTGACCTTTAATCCTAATTTGTTATCATCAAAACTAAATATCCAATTTTGAAGACCTATCAGGAGTAGATTTGACGTCCCGATGTTGAAATTGGGGTTGATCAGACGGTTCGATTGGAGATCGGAGTTGATTTGAAGGCCCGATATTGAGATCGTGGTTGATCTAACGGTCTGATTGGAGATCAAAGTGGATTTGACGGCCCGATATTGAGATCGGGGTTGATATGAAGGTCAGATTAGAGATTCGAGTTGATTTGACGGCCCGATGTTGAGATCGGGGTTGATCTGACAGTCCGATTGGATATCGGAGTTGCTTTGACTACCCGATATTGAGATCGAGGTTGATCAGACGGTCCGACTGGAGATCAGAGTTGATTTGACTGTACGATTGGAGATCGAAGTTGATTTGACGGCCCGATTGGAGATCGGAGTTGATTTGATGGCCCGATGTTGGGATCGAGGTTTATCTGACGGTCTAATTGGAGATCGGAGGTGATTTGACAGCCCGATGTTGAGATCGGGGTTGATCTGATGGTTCGATTAGAGATCGGAGTTGATTTGATGGCCCGATATTGAGATCGAGGTTGATCTGACGGTACAATATGATATTGAGATCGGGGTTGATCTGACGATCAAATTAGAGATCGGAGCTGATTCGACGGCCCGATGTTGAGATCAGGGTTGATCTGAAGGTCAGATTGGAGATCATAGTTGATTTGACGGCCTGATGTTGAGATCGGGGTTGATCTAACGGTTCGATTAGAGATCGGAGTTGATTTGACGACCCGATATTAAGATCAGGGTTGATCTGACGGTCCGCTTGGAGATCAGAGTAGATTTGAAGAACCGATATTGA
Source organism: Panax stipuleanatus (assembly GCA_020205555.1). Taxonomy (NCBI): domain Eukaryota; kingdom Viridiplantae; phylum Streptophyta; class Magnoliopsida; order Apiales; family Araliaceae; genus Panax; species Panax stipuleanatus. Next base: position 26,058,970 of record CM035123.1, read on the forward strand.
GGTCGGGCTTTATCTGACGGTCCAATTGGAGATTAGAGTTGATTTGACGGCCCGATGTTGAGATCAGGGTTGATCTGACGGTCCGATTGGAGATCAGAGTTGATTTGAAGGTTCGATTGGAGATCAGAGTTTATTTGATCTCCCGATGTTGAGATCGGGTATGATCTGTCGGTCGAATTGGAGATCGGAGTTGATTTGATGGTCTGATTGGAGATCAGAGTTGATTTGACTGCCCAATTGGAGATCAAAGTTGATTTGAAGGCCCGATGTTGAGATTGAGGTTGATCTGACGGTCTGATTGGAGATCAGAGGTGATTTGACGGCCCGATATTGAGGTCGGGGTTGATCTGACGGTCCAATTGGAGATCATAGTTGATTTGAGGGCCCGATATTGAGATCAGGGTTGATCTGATGGTCCGATTGGAGATCAGAGTTTATTTGACGGTCCGATATTGGGATCGGGGTTGATCTGACGGTTCAATTGGAGATCAAAGTTGATTTGACGGCCCAATGTTGAGATCATGGTTGATCTAATGGTCCTATTGGAGATCGAAGTTTATTTAACGGCCCAATATTGAGATCGGGGTTGATCTGAAAGTTCGATTGAAAATTAGAGTTGATTTGACGGCCCGATTGGAGATCGAAGTTGATTTGACGTCCCGATTAGAGATCGGAGTTGATTTGTTGGCCCGATATTGAGATCGGGGTTGATCTGACGGTCTGATTGGAGATTCGAGTTGATCTGATGGCTCGATATTGAGATCGAGGTTGATTTGACGGTACATCCCAAAATTAAGATCGGGATTGATCTGACGGTCCGATTGGAGATCGGAGTTGATTTGACGGCCCGATGTTGAGGTCAGGGTTTATCTGACGATCCGATTGGAGATCAAAGTTGATTTAACACCCTGATGTTGAGACGGGGTTGATCTGATGGTCTGATTGGAAATTAAAGATGATTTAAAGGCCCGATATTGAGATCGGGATTGATCTGACGGTCCGATTGGAGATCAGTGTTGATTTGACGGTCTGATATTGAGATCGGGGATGGTCAAATGGTCCAATTATAGATTAGAGTTGATTTGACAACCCGATATTAAGATTGGGAATGATCTAACGGTCTGATTGGAGATCGAAGTTGATTTGACAGCCCGATGTTGAGATCAGGGTTGATCTGACGGTCAGATTGGAGATCAGAGTTGATTTGACGGTCCGATTGGAGATCAGAGTTAATTTGAAGGACCGATGTTGAGATCGGGTTTGATCTAACGGTTCGATTGAAGATCGAAGTTGATTTGACTGCCCAATGTTAAGATCGGGGTTGATCTGACGGTCCAATTGGAGATCAGAGTTGATTTGACAGCCCGCAGTTGAGATCGGGGTTGATCTGACGGTCCGATTAGAGATCGGAGTTGATTTAACGGCCCGATGTTGAGATTGGGATGATCTGACACTCTGATTGGAGATCAGAGTTGATTTGTCGGCCCAATTAGAGATCAGAGTTGATTTGACGGCCCGATTGGAGATCAGAGTTAATTTAAAGGCCCAATGTTGAGATCGGGTTTGATCTGATTGTTCGATTAAAGATCGGAGTTGATTTGATAGCCCGATGTTGAGATTGGGGTTGATCTGACGGTCCGATTGGAGATTAGTGTTGATTTGAAGGCCTGATGTTGAGATCGGGGTTGATTAGATAGTTCGCTTGGAGATCAGAGTTGATTTGACGGCCCGATGTTGAGATCGGGGTTGATCTGACGGTCCGATTGGAGATCAAAATTGATTTGACGGCCCGATATTGAGGTTGGGGTTGATCTAACGGTCCATTTAGAGATCGGAGTTATTTTGACTGGCCTATGTTGAGATCTAGGTTGATCTCACGGTCCGATTGAATATTGGAGTTGATTTGATGGCTCGATCTTGTGATTGGGATTGATCTGACGGTCCGATTAGAGATCGGAGTTGATTTGAAGGTCCGATTGGAGAACGGGTTTGATCTGATGGTCCGATTAGAGATTGGATTGGATTTGAAGGCCCGATGTTGAGATCGGGATTGATTTGAAGGTTCGATTGGAGATTGGAATTGATTTGAAGGCCCGATGTTGAGATCAAGGTTGATCTGATGGTCCGATTGGAAATCAGAGTTGATTTGACGGTCCGATTGGAGATCGAAGTTGATTTGATTGCCCGATTTGAGATCAGATTTGATTTAACTGTCTGATATTCAGATCGAGGTTGATCTGACGGTTCGATTAGAGATTAGAGTTGATTTGACGGCCCGATATTAAGGTCGGGGTTGATCTGACGGTCCGATTGGAGATCACAGTTGATTTGACAGCCCAATGTTGAGATCAGGTTTGATCAGATGGTCCGATTGGAGATCGGAGTTGATTCGAAGGCCCGATATTGAGATTAAGGTTGATCAGACGGTCCAATTGGTGATGAAAGTTGATTTGACGGCCCGATATTGAGATCAGGATTGATCTGACTGTTAGATTGGAGATTCGAGTTGATTTGACGGGCAGATATTTGAGATCGGGGTTAATTCGACGGTCCGATTGGATATCGGAGTTGCTTTGACAGCCCGATGTTTAGATCGTTATTGATCTGACGATCCTATTAGAGATCGAAATAGATTTGAAGGCCTGATATTGAGATCGGGGTTGATCTGACGGCCCGATTGGAGATTAAAGTTGATTTGACGGCCCGATATTAAGATCGAGTTGATCTGACGGTCCGCTTGGATTCCGGAGTTGATTTGACGGACTGATATTGAGGTCGGGCTTTATCTGATGGTCCGATTAGAGATCGGAGTTGATTTGACGGCCCGATGTTGAGTTCGAAGTTGATCTGACGGTCCGATTGGAGATCGAAGTTGATTTGAAGGTCTGATTGGAGATTGGAGTTTATTTGATCTCTCCATGTTGAGATCGGGTTTGATCTGTCGGTCCGATTGGATATCGGAGTTGATTTGACGGTTTGGTTGGAGATCAGAGTTGATTTGACTGCCCGATTGGAGATTGGAGTTTATTTGAAGGCTCGATGTTGAGATCGAGGTTGATCTGAAGGTCTGATTGGAGATCAAATTTGATTTGACGGCCCGATATTGAGGACGGTGTTGATCTGACGGTCCAATTGGAGATAAGAGTTGATTTAAGGGCCCGATATTGAGATCAGGGTTGACCTGACTGTCTGATTGGAGATCAGAGTTGATTTGACGGCCCAATATTGAGATCGTGGTTGATCTGACGGTCCTATTGGAGATCAGAGTTGATTTGACGGCCCGATGTTGAGATCGGGGTTGATCCGACTGTCCTTTTGGAGATCGAAGTTTATTTGACGGCCCAATGTTGAGATCGGGGTTGATCTGACGGCCCGATTGGAGATCGGAGTTGATTTGACTGTCCGATTGGAGATCGAAGTTGATTTGACGGCCCGATTAGAGATCCGAGTTGATTTGATGGCCCGATGTTGAGATCGGGGTTGATCTGACTGTCTGATTGGAGATCCGAGTTGATTTGATGGCTCGATATTGAGATCAAGACTGATCTGACGGTACGGCCCTATATTGAGATCGGGGTTAATTTGACGATCAGATTGGAGATCGGAGTTGATTTGACAGCCCGATATTGAAATCGGGGTTGATCTGACGACTCGATTGGAGATCGGAGTTGATTTAAAGGTCCGATTAGAGATCGGTTTTGATCTGACGGTCTTATTGGAGATTGAAGTTAATTTGACGGCCCGATGTTGAGATCGGGGTTGATCTGACAGTCTGATTTATGATCGGAGTTGATTTGACGAACCGATATTGAGATCAGGGTTAATCTGACGGTCCAATTGGAGATCGGATTTGATTTGACAGTTTGATTGGAGATCGGAGTTGATTTGACTGAACTATTAGAGATCAGAGTTGATTTGATGGCCCGATGTTGAGATAGGGGTTGATCTGACGGTCCGATTGGAGATTAAAGTTGATTTAACGACCCAATATTGAGATCAGGGTTGATCTGGCGATCCGATTGGAGATCGAAGTTGATTTGATGGCTCGATGTTGAGATAGGGGTTGATTTGACAGTCCGATTGGAGATCGGAGTTGATTAGAAGGCCCGATGTTGAGATTGGGGTTGATCTGACAGCCCGATTGGAGATCGGAGTTAATTTGACGTCCCAATGTTAAGATCGGGGTTGATCTGACGGTTCAATTGGAGTTCAAATTTGATTTGATGGTCCGCTTGGAGATCAGAGTTGATTTGACGGCCTGATTAGAGATCGGAGTTGATTTGACGGCCCAATATTGAGATCGAGTTTGATCTGACGGTCCGATTGGAGATCAGAGTTGATTTGACGACTCGATGTTGAGATCGGAGTTGATCTGACAGTCCGATTAGAGATCAGAGTTAATTTAACGGCCCGAAATTGAGATTGGGGTTGAACTGACGATCTGATTGGAGATTGGAGTTGATTTTACTGCCCGATATTGAGATCGGGGTTGATTTAACGGTCCGATTGGAGATCAGAGTTGATTTAACGGCCCGATGTTGAGATTGGGGTTGATCTGACGGTCTGATTGGAGATCGAATTTGATTTGACGACCTGATTTTGAGTTTGGGGTTTATCTAACGGTCCGATTGGAGATCGGAGTTGATTTGACGGCCCGATGTTGAGATGGGGTTGATCTGACGGTCTGATTAGACATCAAAGTTGATTTGACGGTCTGATATTGAGATCGGGGTTGATCTGATGGTCCAATTGGAGATCGGAGTTGATTTGACGACCCGATATTGAGATTGGGGTTGATCGGATGGTCCGATTGGAGATGGAGTTGTTTTGACGGCCCGATATTAAGATCGGAGTTGATCTGACTGTCCGATTGGAGATCAGAGTTGATTTGACGGTCCAATTGGAGATCAGAGTTTATTTGACGGCCCGATTAGATATCGGAGTTGATTTGATGGCCCGATGTTGAGATAGTGATTGATATGACGGTCCGATTGGAGAGCGGAGTTGATTTAACGGTCTGATTGGAGATCGAAGTTGATTTGACTGCCCGATTGGAGCTCGTAGTTGATTTAAAGGTTCGATGTTGAGATCATGGTCGATCTGACGGTCCGATTGGAGATCAGAGTTTATTTGACGGCCCAATATTGAGGTCAGGGTTGATTTGACAGTCCGATTGAAGATTAGAGTTGATATGACTGCCCGATGTTGAAATTGGGGTTAATCTGACGGTTCAATTGGAGATCGAAGTTGATTTGACATCTCGATATTGATGTCAGAGTTGATCGACGGTCTATTTGGAGATCAAAGTTGATTTGACGGCCCGATGTTGAGATCAGGGTTGATATCACGGTCCGATTGAAGATTGGAGTTGATTTGACGTCCCGATCTTGAGATCGGGGTTGATCTGATGGTTCGATAGGAGATTGAAGTTGATTTGACAGGATGAGGTTGAGGTCGAGGTTGATCTGACTCCCCGATTGGGGATTAGAGTTGATTTGAAGGTCCGATTGGAGAACGGGTTTGATCTGACGGTCCGATTGGAGATCCGAGTTGATTTGAAGGCCCGATGTTGAGATCAGGGTTGATCCAAAGGTCCGATTGGAGATCGGAGTTGATTTGATGGCCTGATGTTGAGATCGGGGTTGATCTTACGGTCTGATTGGAGATCTAAGTTGATTTGACGGACCGATTAGAGATCGGAGTTGATTTGACTGCCCGATTAGAGATCAGACTTGATTTGACGGTCTGATATTGAGATCGGAGTTGATCTAACGGTCCGATTAGAGATCAAAGTTGATTTAACAGCCCGATATTAAGGTAGAGATTGATCTGACGGTCCAATTGGAGATCACAGTTGATTTGACGGCCTGATGTTGAGATCGGGGTTGATCTGGCAGTCCGATTAGAGATCACAGTTGATTTGAAGGCCCGATATTGAGATCGGGATTGATCTGACTGTCCAATTGGAGATCGAAGTTGATTTGACGGCCCAATATTAAGATCGGGGTTGATCTGACGGTCGGATTGGAGATCTGAGTTGATTTGACGACCCGATATTAAGATCGGGGTTGATCTAACGGTCAGATTGGATATCAGAGTTGCTTTGACGGCTCGATGTTGAGATCATTGTTGATCAGACTGTCCGATTGGAGATCAGAGTAGATTTGACATCCCGATATTAAGATCGGGGTTGATCTGACAGTCCGATTGGAGATCGGAGTTGATTTGACGACCCGATGTTGAGATCGGGGTTGATCTGATTGTCAGATTGGATATCGGAGTTGTTTTGACGGCTCAATATTGAGATCATTGTTGATCTGACGGTTCGATTGGAGATCGGAGTTGATTTGACGAACTGATATTGAGGTCGGGTTGATCTGACGGTCCGATTGGAGATCAAAGTTAATTTGACGGCCCGATATTGAGATCAGGGTTGATCTGACGGTACGATTGGAGATCGAACTTAATTTGACGGCCCGATATTGGGATCGGGGTTGATTTGACGGTCCGATTGGAGATCGAAGTTGATTAAATGGCCCGATATTAAGATCGGGATTGATCTGACAGTCTGATTGGAGATCAGAGTTGATTTAACTTCCCGATGTTGAGGTCGCAGTTGATTTGACGGTTCGATTGGAGATCGGAGTTGATTTGACGGCCTGATTAGAGATCGGAGTTGATTTAGCGGCTCAATGTTGAGATCGAGTTTGAGATGACGGTCCGATTGGAGATTGTAGCTGATTTGACGGCTCGATATTGAGATCGGGGTTGATCTGACAGTCCGATTAGAGATCGGAGTTGATTTGATGGCTCGATATTGAGATCGGGGTTGAACTGACGGTTCGATTGGAGATTAGAGTTGATTTAACGGCCCGATAATGAGATCGGAGTTGATTTGACGGTTCGATTGGAGATCGGAGTTGATTTGACGGCCCGATGTTGAGATTGGGGTTGATCTGACTGTTCGATTGGAGATCGGAGTTGATTTGACTGCCCAATTTTGAGGTCGGGATTTATCTGACGGTCCTATTGGAGATCAGAATTGATTTGATGGCCTGATGTTGAGATGGGGTTGATCTGACGGTCTGATTAGAGATCAAAGTTGATTTGACGGCCTGATATTGAGATCGGTGTTGATCTGACGGTCCGATTGGAGATCGGAGTTGATTTGACGTCCCGATATTGAGATTGGGGTTGATCGGATGGTCCGATTGGAGATGGAGTTGATTTGACGGCCTGATATTGAGATCGGGGTTGATCTGACTGTCCGATTGGAGATCAGAGTTGATTTGACGGTACGATTGGAGATCGGAGTTGATTTAACGGCCTGATCGGAGATCGGAGTTGATTTGATGGCCCGATGTTGAGATCGCGGTTGATCTGACGGTTCGAATGGAGATCGAAGTTGATTTGATGGTCTGATTGGAGATCGGAGTTGATTTGACTGCCCGATTGGTGCTCGTACTTGATTTAAAAGCCCGATGTTGAGATCGGGGTCGATCTGACTGTCTGATTGGTGATCAGAGTTCATTTGATGGCCCGATGTTGAGGTCAGGGTTGATTTGACGATCTGATTGGAGATCAGAGTTGATATGACGGCCCGATGTTGAGATCGGGGTTGATCTGACGGTTTGATAGGAGATCGGAGTTGATTTTGACGGCCCGATGTTGAGATCGAGGTTGATCTGACAGTCTGATTGGAGATTAGAGTTGATTTGACTTCCCGATGTTGAGATCGGGGTTGATCTGACGGTCCTATTGGACATCGGAGTTTATTTGAAGGCCCGGTGTTGAGATCGATTTTGATCTAAAGGTCCGATTGGAGATCAGAGTTGATTTGACATCCTGATGTTGAAATTAGGGTTGATCTATCGGTCCGATTGGAGATCGAAGTTGATTTGACGGCCCGATGTTGAGATCGGGGTTGATCTTACGGTCCTATTGGAGATCAGAGTTGATTTGAAGGCCCGATATTGAGATCGGGGTTGATCTGACAGTCCGATTGGAGATAGGAGTTGATTTGACGACCCGATATTGAGGTCAGGGTTGATCTGACGGTCCATTTAGTGATTAAAGTTGATTTGACGTCCCGATGTTGAGATCGGGGTTGATCTCAAGTTTCGATTGAAGATTGGAGTTGATTTGAAGGCCCGATCTTGAGATCAGGGTTGATCTGACGGTCCTATTGGAGATCAGAGTTGATTTAACGGCCCGATGTTGAAATCGAGGTTGATCTGAAGGCCCGATTAAAGATTAGAGTTGATTTGAAGGTTCGATTGGGGAACGGGTTTGATCTGACGGTCCGATTGAAGATCGGAGTTGATTTGAAGGCTCGATGTTGAGATCGGGGTTGATCCGAAAGTCCGATTGGAGATCGGAGTTGATTTAACGGCCCGATGTTGAGATTAGGGTTGATCTGACGGTCCGATTGGAGATCAAAGTTGATTTGACGGTCCGATTGGAGATCGGAGTCGATTTAACTGCCCGATTAGAGATCAGACTTGAATTGACTGTCCGATATTGAGATCGGGGTTGATCTAACTGTCCGATTAGATATCAAAGTTGATTTGACAGCCCGATATTAAGGTAGGGGTTGATCTGACGGTCCGATTGGAGATCACAGTTGATTTGACGACCCGATGTTGAGATCGGGGTTGATCAGACGGTACGATTAAAGATCGAAATTTATTCAAAGACTCGATATTGAGATCGAGGTTGATCTGATGGTCCAATTGGTGATCGAAGTTGATTTGACGGCCCAATATTGAGATCGGGGTTGATCTGAGGTCAGATTAGAGATTCGAGTTGATTTGACGACCCGATGTTGAGATCGGGGTTGATCTGACGGTCTGATTGGATATCGGAGTTGCTTTGACGGCTCGATACTGAGATCATTGTTGATCTGACAGTCCAATTGGAGATCGGAGTAGATTTGACGGCCCGATATTGAGATCGTGGTTGATCTGACGGTTCGCTTGGAGATCGGAGTTGATTTGACGGACCGATATTGAGGTCGGGCTTTATCTGACGGTTCGATTGGAGATCGGAGTTGATTTGAAGGTTCGATTGTAGATAAGAGTTTATTTGAAGGTCCGATTAGAGATCAGAGTTTATTTGATCTCCCGATGTTGAGATCGGGTTTTATCTGTCGATCCGATTGGAGATCGGAGTTGATTTAACGGTCTGATTGGAGATCAGAGTTGATTTGACTGCCCGATTGGAGATCGAAGTTGATTTGAAGGCCCAAAGTTGAGATCGCGATTGATCTGACGGTCCGATTAGAGATCAGAGTTGATTTGATGGCCCGATATTGAGGTCAGGGTTGATCTGACTGTCCAATTAGAGATCAGAGTTGATTTGAGGGCCCGATGTTGAGATCATGGTTGATCTGACGGTCCGATTGGAGATCAGAGTTTATTTAACGGCCCGATATTGGGATCGGGATTGATCTGACGGTCCAATTGGTGATCGAAGTTGATTTGACAGCCCGATATTGGGATCGGGGTTGATCTGACGGTCAGATTGGAGATCCGAGTTGATTTGAGGACCCGATATTGAGATCGGGGTTGATCTGACGGTCAGATTGGATATCGGAGTTGCTTTGACGGCTCGATGTTGAGATTATTGTTGATCGGACGGTCCGATTAGAGATCGAAGTAGATTTGATGACCCGATATTAAGATCGGGGTTGATCTGACAGTCCGATTGGAGATCGGAGTTGATTTGACGGCCCGATATTGAGATCGGGGTTGATTTGACGGTCAGATTGGAGATCCGAGTTGATGTTGAGATCCGATTTGACGACCTGATGTTGAGATTGAAGTTGATCTGACTGTCAGATTGGATATCAGAGTTGCTTTAACGGCTCGATGTTGAGATCATTGTTGATCGGACGGTCCGATTGTTGATCGGAGTAGATTTGACTGCCCGATATTAAGATCGGGGTTGATCTGACAGGCCGATTGGAGATCAGAGTTGATTTGACGGCCCGATATTGAGATCGGGGTTGATCTGACTATTCGCTTAGAGATCGGAGTTGATTTGACGGACCGATATTGAGGTCGGCCTTTATCTGACGGTCCGATTGGAGATCGGAGTTGATTTGACGGCTCAATGTTGAGATCAGAGTTGATCTGACTGTCCGATTGGAGATCAGAGTTTATTTGAAGGTCCAATTGGAGATGGGAGTTTATTTGATCTGCTGATGTTGAGATCGGGTTTGATATGTAGGTCCGATTGGATATCGGAGTTGATTTGGCGGTCTAATTAGAGATCTGATTGGACTGCCCGATTGGAGATCGGAGTAGATTTGAAGGCCCGATGTTGAGATTGAGGTTGATCTGAAGGTCTGATTGGAGATCAGAGTTGATTTGAGGGCCCGATATTGAGATCAGGGTTGATCTGACGGTTCGATTGGAGATCAGAGTTGATTTGACGGCCCGATATTGAGATCGGGGTTGATCTGACGGTTCGATTGGAGATCAGAGTTGATTTGACGGCTCGATGTTGAGATCGGGGTTGATCTGACGGTCCTATTGGAGATCAGAGTTTATTTGACGGCCCAATGTTGAGATCGGGGTTGATCTGATGGTCCGATTGGAGATCAGAGTTGATTTGACGGTCCGATTGGAGATCGAAGTTGATTTGACTGCCTGATTAGAGATCGGAGTTGTTTTGATGGCCCGATGTTGAGATCGGGGTTGATCTGACGGTCCGATTGGAGATCCGAGTTGATTTGATGGCCCGATATTGAGATCGAGGTTGATCTGACGGTACAACCCGATATTGAGATCAGGGTTGATTTGACGGTCCGATTGGATATCGGAGTTGATTTGAAGGCCCGATGTTGATGTCGGGGTGTAACTGACGGCCCGATTGGAGATCGAATTGGATTTGACATCCTGATGTTGAGATGGGGTTGATCTGTTGGTCTGATTGGAGATCGAAGTTGATTTGACGGCCCGATATTGAGATCGTGATTGATCTGACTGTTCGATTGGAGATCAGTTTTGATTTGACGGCCCGATATTGAGATCGGGGTTGATCTGATGGTCCAATTATAGATTGGAGTTGATTTGACTGCCCGATATTGAGATCGGGGTTGATTTGACGGCCCGATGTTGAGATCGGGGTTGATCATACAGTCAAATTACAGATCGAAGTTGATTTGGCAGTTCGATTGGAGATCGGAGTTGATTTGACAGCCCGATTAGAGATCGGAGTTGATTTGAAGGACCGATGTTGAGATCGGGTCTGAACTTACTGTTCAATTGGAGATCGGAGTTGATTTGACAGCCCGGTGTTGAGATCGGGGTTGATCTGACGGTCTGGTTGGAGATTAAAGTTAATTTGACGGCCTGCGGTTAAGATCGGGGTTGATCTGACAAGCCGATTGGAGATCAGAGTTGATTTGACACCCTGATTGGAGATCGAAGTTGATTTAACTGCTCGATGTTGAGATCGGGGTTGATCTGACGATCCGATTGGAGATTAAAGTTGATTTAACGGCCCAATATTGAGATCGGGATTGATCAGAAGGTTCGATTGGAGATCGAAGTTGATTTGACGGCCCGATATTGAGATCGGGGTTGATCTGATGGTCCGATTGGATATCGAAGTTGATTTGATGGCCCGATATTGAGATCAGGGTTGATCTGTCGGTCCAATTGGAGATCAGAGTTGATTTGACGGCCCGATGTTGAGACCGGGGTTGATCTGACGGTTTAATTGGAGATCAGAGTTGATTAAACGGCCCGATATTGAGATCGGGGTTGATCTGACGGTCCGATTGGAGATCGGAGTTGATTTGACGGCCCGATGTTGAGATCGGGGTTGATTTGACGGTCCAATTGGAGATCAGAGTTAATTTAAAGGTCTGATTGGAGATCGGGTTTGATCTAACGGTCCGATTAGAGAACAGAGTTTTTTTGAAGGCCCGATGTTGAGATCGACGTTGATCTGAAGGTCCGATTGGAGATCGGAGTTGACTTAATAGCCCGATGTTGAGATCATGGTTGATCTGACGGTCCGATTAGAGATCAGAGTTGATTTGACGACATGATATTGAGATCGGGGTTGATCTGACGGTCCGATTTGATCAGAGTTGATTTGACTGCCCGATATTGAGATCGGGGTTGATCTGACGGTCCGATTGGAGATCGTAGTTTATTTAACGGCCAATGTTGAGATCGGGGTTGATCTGACGACCCGATTGGAGATCAGAGTTGATTTTAAGGTTCGATTGGAGATCGGGTTTGATATGACGGTCTGATTAGAGATCGAAGTTGATTTGACTGCCCGATATTGAGATCGGGGTTGATCTGACGGTCCTATTGTCATCGGAGTTGATTTGACGGCCCGATGTTGAGATCAGGGTTAATCTGACGGTTCGATTGGAGATTAGATTTGTTTTAACTGTTCGATTGGAGATCGGAGTTGATTTAACTGCCCGATTAGAGATTAGAATTGATTTGATGGTTCGATGTTGAGATAGGGGTTGATCTGACGGTCCGATTGGAGATCAGAGTTGATTTGACGAACTGATATTGAGGTCAGGGTTGATCTGACGGTCCGATTGGAGATCAAAGTTGATTTACTGGCCCGATATTGAGATCAGGATTGATCTGACGGATTGGAGATCGAACTTGATGTGACGGCCCGATATTGGGATCGGGGTTGATTTGACTGTCTTATTGGAGATCGAAGTTGATTAAACTGCCCGATATTGAGATCGGGGTTGATCTGACGGTCTGATTGGAGATCGGAGTTGATTTGACGTCCCGATGTTGAGATCGCGGTTGATTTGATGGTTCGATTGGAAATCGGAGTTGATTTAACAGCTCGATGTTGAGATCGAGTTTAAGATGACGGTCCGATTGGAGATCGTAGTTGATTTGACGGCTCGATGTTGAGATCGGGGTTGATCTGACAGTTTGATTAAAGATCGGAGTTGATTTGATGGCCCAATATTGAGATCGGGGTTGAACTGACGGTTCGATTGGAGATTAGAGTTGATTTAATGACTTGATATTGAGATCGGAGTTGATTTGACGGTCCGATTGGAGATCGGAGTTGATTTGACTGCCCGATGTTGAGATCGGGGTTGATCTGACGGTTCGATTGGAAATCGGAGTTGATTTAACTGCCCAATTTTGAGGTCGGGGTTTATCTGACGGTCCGATTGGAGATCGGAGTTGATTTGATGGCCTGATGTTGAGACGGGGTTGATCTGATGGTCTGATTAGAGATCAAAGTTGATTTGACGGCCTGATATTGATATTGGAGTTGATCTGACGGTCCGATTGGAGATCGGAGTTGATTTGACGGCCCGATATTGAGATTGGGGTAATCGTATGGTCCGATTGGAGATGGAGTTGATTTGACGGCCCGATATTGAGATCGGGGTTGATCTGACGATTCGATTGGAGATCAGAGTTGATTTGACGGTACGATTGGAGATCATAGTTGATTTGACGGCCTGATTGGAGATCGATGTTGATTTGATGGCCCAATGTTGAGATCGAGGTTGATCTGACGGTTCGATTGGAGATCGAAGTTGATTTGATGGTCTGATTGGTGATCGGAGTTGATTTGACTGCCCGATTGGAGCTCGTAGCTAATTTAAAAGCCCGATGTTGAGATCTGGGTCGATCTGACGGTTTGATTGGTGATCAGAGTTGATTTGATGGTCCGATATTGAGGTCAGGGTTGATTTGACGGTTCGATTGGAGATCAGAGTTGATATGACGGCCCGATGTTGAGATCGGGGTTGATCTGACGGTTTGATAGGAGATCGGAGTTGATTTGACGGCCCAATGTTGAGATCGAGGTTGATCTGACAGTCCGATTGGAGATTAGAGTTGATTTGACGTCCCGATGTTGAGATCGGGACATCGAAGTTATTTAAAGGCCCGATGTTGAGATTGGTTTTGATCTAAAGGTTCGATTGGAGATCAGAGTTGATTTGACAGCCCGATGTTGAAATTAGGGTTGATCTGACGGTCCGATTGGAGAACAGAGTTGATTTGACGGCCCGATGTTGAGATCGGGGTTGATCTTACGGTCCTATTGGAGATCGTAGTTTATTTGAAGGCCCGATGTTGAGATCGTGTTTGATCTGACGGTCCGATTAGATATCGGAGTTGATTTGACAGATCGATGTTGAGATCGCGGTTGATCTGACGGTTCGATTGGAGATCAGAGTTGATTTGACGGCCCGATATTGAGATCGGGGTTGATCTGACAGTCTGATTGGAGATAGGAGTTGATTTAACGGACCGATGATGAGATCGGTGTTGATTTGACTATTCGATTGGAGATCGAAATTGATTTGACGACCCGATATTGAGGTCGGGGTTGATCTGACGGTCCATTTGGAGATCAGAGTTGATTTGATGGCCCGATGTTGAGATCGGGGTTGATCTCACGGTCCAATTGAAGATTGGAGTTGATTTGATGGACCGATCTTGAGATCGGGGTTGATCTCACGGTTCGATTGGAGATCAAAGTTGATTTGACGACCCGATGTTGAGATCGAGGTTGATCTGACGGCCCGATTGGAGATTAGAGTTGATTTAAAGGTTCGATTGGAGAATGGGTTTGATTTGACGGTCCGATTAAAGATCGGAGTTGATTTGAAGGCCCGATGTTGAGATCAGGGTTGATCCGAAGGTCCAATTGGAGATCGGAGTTCATTTGACGGCCCGATGTTGAGATCAGGGTTGATCTGACGGTCCGATTGGAGATCAAAGTTGATTTGACGGTCCGTTTTGAGATCGGAGTTGATTTAACTGCCCGATTAGAGATCAGACTTGATTTGACTGTCCGATATTGAGATCAGGGTTGATCTAACTATCCTATTGGAGATCAAAGTTGATTTGACAGCCCGATATTAAGGTAGGGGTTGATCTGACGGTCTGATTGGAGATCACAGTTGATTTGACGACCCGATGTTGAGATCGGGGTTGATCAGACGGTACGATTGAAGATCAAAATTTATTCGTAGGCCCGATATTGAGATCGAGGTTGATCTGACGGTCCAATTGGTTATCGAAGTTGATTTGACGGCCCAATATTGAGATCGGGGTTGATCTGACAGTCCAATTGGTGATCGAAGTTGATTTGACGACCCAATATTGAGATCGGGGTTGATCTGACGGTCAGATTAGAGATCCGAGTTGATTTGACGACCCGATGTTGAGATCGGGGTTGATCTGACGGTCCGATTGGATATCGGAGTTGCTTTGACGGCTCAATATTGAGATCATTGTTGATCTGACGATCCAATTGGAGATCGGAGTAGATTTGACGGCCCGATATTGAGATCGTGGTTGATCTGACGGTTCGCTTGGAGATCGGAGTTGATTTGACAAACCGATATTGAGTTCGGGCTTTATCTGACTGTTCGATTAGAGATCGGAGTTGATTTGACGGCTCAATGTTGAGATCAGAGTTGATTTGACGGTCCGATTGGAGATAAAAGTTTATTTGAAGGTCCGATTAGAGATCAGAGTTTATTTGATCTCCCGATGTTGAGATCGGGTTTGATCTGTCGGTCCGATTGGAGATCGAAGTTGATTTGACGGTCTGATTGGAGATCAGAGTTGATTTGACTGCCTGATTGAAGATCGGAGTTAATTTGAAGGCTCGATGTTGAGATCGAGGTTGATCTAACGGTCTGATTAGATATCAGAGTTGATTTGATGGCCCGATATTGAGGTCAGGGTTGATCTGACTGTCCAATTAGAGACCAGAGTTGATTTAAGGGCCCGATGTTGAGATCAGGGTTGATCTGATGGTCCTATTGGAGATCAGAGTTTATTTGACGGCCCGATATTGGGATCGGGATAGATCTGACGATCCAATTGGTGATCAAAGTTGATTTGACAGCCCGATATTGAGATCGGAGTTGATCTGACGGTCAAATTGGAGATCCGAGTTGATTTGAGGACCCGATATTGAGATCGGGGTTGATCTGACTGTCAGATTGGAGATCGGAGTTGCTTTGACGGCTCGATGTTGAGATCATTGTTGATCGAACGGTCCGATTGGAGATCGAAGTAGATTTTGACGACCCGATATTAAGATCGGGGTTGATCTGACAGTCCGATTGGAGATCGAAGTTAATTTGACGGCCTGATATTGAGATCGGGGTTGATTTGACGACCCGATGTTGAGATCGAAGTTGATCTAACTGTCGGATTGGATATCGGAGTTGCTTTGACGGCTCGATATTGAGATCATTGTTGATCGGACGGTCCGATTGGAGATCGAAATAGATTTGACTGTCCGATATTAAGATCGGGGTTGATTTGACAGGCCGATTGGAGATCAAAGTTGATTTGGCGGTCCGATATTGAGATCGAAGTTGATCTGACGGTTCGCTTGGAGATCGGAGTTTATTTGACGGACCGATATTGAGATCGGGCTTTATCTGACGGTCCGATTAGAGATCGGAGTTGATTTGACGGCTCAATATTGAGATCAGAGTTGATCTGACGGTCCGATTGGAGATCGGAGTTTATTTGAAGGTTTGATTGGAGATGGGAGTTTATTTGATCTCCCGATGTTGAGATCGGGTTTGATATGTCGGTCCGATTGGATATCGGAGTTGATTTGACGGTTTGATTGGAGATCAGAGTTGATTGGACTGACCGATTGGAGATCAGAGTTGATTTGAAGGCCCGTTGTTGAGATCGAGGTTGATATGAAGGTCTGATTGGAGATCAGAGTTGATTTGAGGGCCTGATATTAGAATCAGGATTGATCTGACGGTCCGATTGGAGATCAGAGTTGATTTGACGGCTCGATGTTGAGATCGGGATTGATCTGACGGTCTTATTGGAGATCGGAGTTTATTTGACGGCCCAATGTTTAGATCGGGGTTGATCTGACTGTCCGATTGGAAATCAGAGTTGATTTGACGGCCTGATT
Source organism: Panax stipuleanatus (assembly GCA_020205555.1). NCBI lineage: Eukaryota > Viridiplantae > Streptophyta > Magnoliopsida > Apiales > Araliaceae > Panax > Panax stipuleanatus. The sequence continues at coordinate 26,075,902 of CM035123.1, forward strand.
AGAGATCGGAGTTGATTTGATGGCCCGATGTTGAGATCGGGGTTGATCTGATAGTCCGATTGGAGATCCGAGTTGATTTGATGGCCAGATATTGCGATCGAGGTTGATCTAACGGTACGGCCCGATATTGAGATCGGGGTTGATTTGACGGTCCGATTGGATATCACAGTTGATTTGAAGGCCCGATGTTGATGTCGGGGTTTAACTGACGGCCCGATTAGAGATCGGATTGGATTTGACATCCTGATATTGAGATGGGGTTGATCTGACGGTCTGATTGGAGATCGGAGTTGATTTGACGGCCCGATATTGAGATCATGATTGATCTGACGATTCGATTGGAGATCAGTTTTGATTTGACGGCCTGATATTGAGATCGGGGTTGATCTGATGGCCCAATTATAGATTGGAGTTGATTTGACAGCCCGATATTGAGATCGAGATTGATTTGACGGCCCGATGTTGAGATAGGGGTTGATCTTACGGTCATATTAGAGATCGAAGTTGATTTGACCGTTCGATTGGAGATCGGAGTTAATTTGACAGCCCGATTAGAGATCAGAATTGATTTGAAGGACCGATGTTGAGATCGGGTCTGAACTTACTGTTCAATTGGATATCAGAGTTGATTTGATGGCCCGATGTTTAGATCGGATCTGACGGTCTAGTTGGAGATCAAAGTTGATTTGACAGCCTGCGGTTAAGATTGAGGTTGATCTGACAGGCCGATTGGAGATCAGAGTTGATTTGACAACCTGATTGGAGATTAGAGTTGATTTAACTGCTCGATATTGAGATCAGGGTTGATCTGACGATCCGATTGGAGATCGAAGTTGATTTAACGGCCCAATATTGAGATCGGAATTGATCTGACGGTCCGATTGGAGATCGAAGTTGATTTGACGGCCCGATATTGAGATCGGGGTTGATCTGATGGTCCGATTGGATATCGAAGTTGATTTGATGGCCCGATATTGAGATCAGGGTTGATCTGTCGGTCCAATTGGAGATCAGAGTTGATTTGACGGCCCGATGTTGAGACCGGGGTTGATCTGACGGTTTAATTGGAGATCGGAGTTGATTAAACGGCCCGATATTGAGATCGGGGTTGATCTGACGGTCCGATTGGAGATCGGAGTTGATTTGACGGCCCGATGTTGAGATCGGGGTTGATTTGACGGTCCAATTGGAGATCAGAGTTAATTTAAAGGTCTGATTGGAGATCGGGTTTGATCTAACGGTCCGATTAGAGAACAGAGTTTTTTTGAAGGCCCGATGTTGAGATCGACGTTGATCTGAAGGTCCGATTGGAGATCGGAGTTGACTTAATAGCCCGATGTTGAGATCATGGTTGATCTGACGGTCCGATTAGAGATCAGAGTTGATTTGACGAAATGATATTGAGATCGGGGTTGATCTGACGGTCCGATTTGATCAGAGTTGATTTGACTGCCCGATATTGAGATCGGGGTTGATCTGACGGTCCGATTGGAGATCGTAGTTTATTTAACGGCCAATGTTGAGATCGGGGTTGATCTGACGACCGGATTGGAGATCAGAGTTGATTTTAAGGTTCGATTGGAGATCGGGTTTGATATGACGGTCTGATTAGAGATCGAAGTTGATTTGACTGCCCGATATTGAGATCGGGGTTGATCTGACGGTCCTATTGTCATCGGAGTTGATTTGACGGCCCGATGTTGAGATCAGGGTTAATCTGACGGTTCGATTGGAGATTAGATTTGTTTTAACTGTTCGATTGGAGATCGGAGTTGATTTAACTGCCCGATTAGAGATTAGAATTGATTTGATGGTTCGATGTTGAGATAGGGGTTGATCTGACGGTCCGATTGGAGATCAGAGTTGATTTGACGAACTGATATTGAGGTCAGGGTTGATCTGACGGTCCGATTGGAGATCAAAGTTGATTTACTGGCCCGATATTGAGATCAGGATTGATCTGACGGATTGGAGATCGAACTTGATGTGACGGCCCGATATTGGGATCGGGGTTGATTTGACTGTCTTATTGGAGATCGAAGTTGATTAAACTGCCCGATATTGAGATCGGGGTTGATCTGACGGTCTGATTGGAGATCGGAGTTGATTTGACGTCCCGATGTTGAGATCGCGGTTGATTTGATGGTTCGATTGGAAATCGGAGTTGATTTAACAGCTCGATGTTGAGATCGAGTTTAAGATGACGGTCCGATTGGAGATCGTAGTTGATTTGACGGCTAGATGTTGAGATCGGGGTTGATCTGACAGTTTGATTAAAGATCGGAGTTGATTTGATGGCCCAATATTGAGATCGGGGTTGAACTGACGGTTCGATTGGAGATTAGAGTTGATTTAATGACTTGATATTGAGATCGGAGTTGATTTGACGGTCCGATTGGAGATCGGAGTTGATTTGACTGCCCGATGTTGAGATCGGGGTTGATCTGACGGTTCGATTGGAAATCGGAGTTGATTTAACTGCCCAATTTTGAGGTCGGGGTTTATCTGACGGTCCGATTGGAGATCGGAGTTGATTTGATGGCCTGATGTTGAGACGGGGTTGATCTGATGGTCTGATTAGAGATCAAAGTTGATTTGACGGCCTGATATTGATATTGGAGTTGATCTGACGGTCCGATTGGAGATCGGAGTTGATTTGACGGCCCGATATTGAGATTGGGGTAATCGTATGGTCCGATTGGAGATGGAGTTGATTTGACGGCCCGATATTGAGATCGGGGTTGATCTGACGATTCGATTGGAGATCAGAGTTGATTTGACGGTACGATTGGAGATCATAGTTGATTTGACGGCCTGATTGGAGATCGATGTTGATTTGATGGCCCAATGTTGAGATCGAGGTTGATCTGACGGTTCGATTGGAGATCGAAGTTGATTTGATGGTCTGATTGGTGATCGGAGTTGATTTGACTGCCCGATTGGAGCTCGTAGCTAATTTAAAAGCCCGATGTTGAGATCTGGGTCGATCTGACGGTTTGATTGGTGATCAGAGTTGATTTGATGGTCCGATATTGAGGTCAGGGTTGATTTGACGGTTCGATTGGAGATCAGAGTTGATATGACGGCCCGATGTTGAGATCGGGGTTGATCTGACGGTTTGATAGGAGATCGGAGTTGATTTGACGGCCCAATGTTGAGATCGAGGTTGATCTGACAGTCCGATTGGAGATTAGAGTTGATTTGACGTCCCGATGTTGAGATCGGGACATCGAAGTTATTTAAAGGCCCGATGTTGAGATTGGTTTTGATCTAAAGGTTCGATTGGAGATCAGAGTTGATTTGACAGCCCGATGTTGAAATTAGGGTTGATCTGACGGTCCGATTGGAGAACAGAGTTGATTTGACGGCCCGATGTTGAGATCGGGGTTGATCTTACGGTCCTATTGGAGATCGTAGTTTATTTGAAGGCCCGATGTTGAGATCGTGTTTGATCTGACGGTCCGATTAGATATCGGAGTTGATTTGACAGATCGATGTTGAGATCGCGGTTGATCTGACGGTTCGATTGGAGATCAGAGTTGATTTGACGGCCCGATATTGAGATCGGGGTTGATCTGACAGTCTGATTGGAGATAGGAGTTGATTTAACGGACCGATGATGAGATCGGTGTTGATTTGACTATTCGATTGGAGATCGAAATTGATTTGACGACCCGATATTGAGGTCGGGGTTGATCTGACGGTCCATTTGGAGATCAGAGTTGATTTGATGGCCCGATGTTGAGATCGGGGTTGATCTCACGGTCCAATTGAAGATTGGAGTTGATTTGATGGACCGATCTTGAGATCGGGGTTGATCTCACGGTTCGATTGGAGATCAAAGTTGATTTGACGACCCGATGTTGAGATCGAGGTTGATCTGACGGCCCGATTGGAGATTAGAGTTGATTTAAAGGTTCGATTGGAGAATGGGTTTGATTTGACGGTCCGATTAAAGATCGGAGTTGATTTGAAGGCCCGATGTTGAGATCAGGGTTGATCCGAAGGTCCAATTGGAGATCGGAGTTCATTTGACGGCCCGATGTTGAGATCAGGGTTGATCTGACGGTCCGATTGGAGATCAAAGTTGATTTGACGGTCCGTTTTGAGATCGGAGTTGATTTAACTGCCCGATTAGAGATCAGACTTGATTTGACTGTCCGATATTGAGATCAGGGTTGATCTAACTATCCTATTGGAGATCAAAGTTGATTTGACAGCCCGATATTAAGGTAGGGGTTGATCTGACGGTCTGATTGGAGATCACAGTTGATTTGACGACCCGATGTTGAGATCGGGGTTGATCAGACGGTACGATTGAAGATTAAAATTTATTCGTAGGCCCGATATTGAGATCGAGGTTGATCTGACGGTCCAATTGGTTATCGAAGTTGATTTGACGGCCCAATATTGAGATCGGGGTTGATCTGACAGTCCAATTGGTGATCGAAGTTGATTTGACGACCCAATATTGAGATCGGGGTTGATCTGACGGTCAGATTAGAGATCCGAGTTGATTTGACGACCCGATGTTGAGATCGGGGTTGATCTGACGGTCCGATTGGATATCGGAGTTGCTTTGACGGCTCAATATTGAGATCATTGTTGATCTGACGATCCAATTGGAGATCGGAGTAGATTTGACGGCCCGATATTGAGATCGTGGTTGATCTGACGGTTCGCTTGGAGATCGGAGTTGATTTGACAAACCGATATTGAGTTCGGGCTTTATCTGACTGTTCGATTAGAGATCGGAGTTGATTTGACGGCTCAATGTTGAGATCAGAGTTGATTTGACGGTCCGATTGGAGATAAAAGTTTATTTGAAGGTCCGATTAGAGATCAGAGTTTATTTGATCTCCCGATGTTGAGATCGGGTTTGATCTGTCGGTCCGATTGGAGATCGAAGTTGATTTGACGGTCTGATTGGAGATCAGAGTTGATTTGACTGCCTGATTGAAGATCGGAGTTAATTTGAAGGCTCGATGTTGAGATCGAGGTTGATCTAACGGTCTGATTAGATATCAGAGTTGATTTGATGGCCCGATATTGAGGTCAGGGTTGATCTGACTGTCCAATTAGAGACCAGAGTTGATTTAAGGGCCCGATGTTGAGATCAGGGTTGATCTGATGGTCCTATTGGAGATCAGAGTTTATTTGACGGCCCGATATTGGGATCGGGATAGATCTGACGATCCAATTGGTGATCAAAGTTGATTTGACAGCCCGATATTGAGATCGGAGTTGATCTGACGGTCAAATTGGAGATGCGAGTTGATTTGAGGACCCGATATTGAGATCGGGGTTGATCTGACAGTCAGATTGGAGATCGGAGTTGCTTTGACGGCTCGATGTTGAGATCATTGTTGATCGAACGGTCCGATTGGAGATCGAAGTAGATTTTGACGACCCGATATTAAGATTGGGGTTGATCTGACAGTCCGATTGGAGATCGAAGTTAATTTGACGGCCTGATATTGAGATCGGGGTTGATTTGACGACCCGATGTTGAGATCGAAGTTGATCTAACTGTCGGATTGGATATCGGAGTTGCTTTGACGGCTCGATATTGAGATCATTGTTGATCGGACGGTCCGATTGGAGATCGAAATAGATTTGACTGTCCGATATTAAGATCGGGGTTGATTTGACAGGCCGATTGGAGATCAAAGTTGATTTGGCGGTCCGATATTGAGATCGAAGTTGATCTGACGGTTCGCTTGGAGATCGGAGTTTATTTGACGGATCGATATTGAGATCGGGCTTTATCTGACGGTCCGATTAGAGATCGGAGTTGATTTGACGGCTCAATATTGAGATCAGAGTTGATCTGACGGTCCGATTGGAGATCGGAGTTTATTTGAAGGTTTGATTGGAGATGGGAGTTTATTTGATCTCCCGATGTTGAGATCGGGTTTGATATGTCGGTCCGATTGGATATCGGAGTTGATTTGACGGTTTGATTGGAGATCAGAGTTGATTGGACTGACCGATTGGAGATCAGAGTTGATTTGAAGGCCCGTTGTTGAGATCGAGGTTGATATGAAGGTCTGATTGGAGATCAGAGTTGATTTGAGGGCCTGATATTAGAATCAGGATTGATCTGACGGTCCGATTGGAGATCAGAGTTGATTTGACGGCTCGATGTTGAGATCGGGGTTGATCTGACGGTCTTATTGGAGATCGGAGTTTATTTGACGGCCCAATGTTTAGATCGGGGTTGATCTGACTGTCCGATTGGAAATCAGAGTTGATTTGACGGCCTGATTAGAGATCGGAGTTGATTTGATGGCCCGATGTTGAGATCGGGGTTGATCTGATAGTCCGATTGGAGATCCGAGTTGATTTGATGGCCAGATATTGCGATCGAGGTTGATCTAACGGTACGGCCCGATATTGAGATCGGGGTTGATTTGACGGTCCGATTGGATATCACAGTTGATTTGAAGGCCCGATGTTGATGTCGGGGTTTAACTGACGGCCCGATTAGAGATCGGATTGGATTTGACATCCTGATATTGAGATGGGGTTGATCTGACGGTCTGATTGGAGATCGGAGTTGATTTGACGGCCCGATATTGAGATCATGATTGATCTGACGATTCGATTGGAGATCAGTTTTGATTTGACGGCCTGATATTGAGATCGGGGTTGATCTGATGGCCCAATTATAGATTGGAGTTGATTTGACAGCCCGATATTGAGATCGAGATTGATTTGACGGCCCGATGTTGAGATAGGGGTTGATCTTACGGTCATATTAGAGATCGAAGTTGATTTGACCGTTCGATTGGAGATCGGAGTTAATTTGACAGCCCGATTAGAGATCAGAATTGATTTGAAGGACCGATGTTGAGATCGGGTCTGAACTTACTGTTCAATTGGATATCAGAGTTGATTTGATGGCCCGATGTTTAGATCGGATCTGACGGTCTAGTTGGAGATCAAAGTTGATTTGACAGCCTGCGGTTAAGATTGAGGTTGATCTGACAGGCCGATTGGAGATCAGAGTTGATTTGACAACCTGATTGGAGATTAGAGTTGATTTAACTGCTCGATATTGAGATCAGGGTTGATCTGACGATCCGATTGGAGATCGAAGTTGATTTAACGGCCCAATATTGAGATCGGAATTGATCTGACGGTCCGATTGGAGATCGAAGTTGATTTGACGGCCCGATATTGAGATCGGGGTTGATCTGATGGTCCGATTGGATATCGAAGTTGATTTGATGGCCCGATATTGAGATCAGGGTTGATCTGTCGGTCCAATTGGAGATCAGAGTTGATTTGACGGCCCGATGTTGAGACCGGGGTTGATCTGACGGTTTAATTGGAGATCGGAGTTGATTAAACGGCCCGATATTGAGATCGGGGTTGATCTGACGGTCCGATTGGAGATCGGAGTTGATTTGACGGCCCGATGTTGAGATCGGGGTTGATTTGACGGTCCAATTGGAGATCAGAGTTAATTTAAAGGTCTGATTGGAGATCGGGTTTGATCTAACGGTCCGATTAGAGAACAGAGTTTTTTTGAAGGCCCGATGTTGAGATCGACGTTGATCTGAAGGTCCGATTGGAGATCGGAGTTGACTTAATAGCCCGATGTTGAGATCATGGTTGATCTGACGGTCCGATTAGAGATCAGAGTTGATTTGACGAAATGATATTGAGATCGGGGTTGATCTGACGGTCCGATTGGAGATCGTAGTTTATTTAACGGCCAATGTTGAGATCGGGGTTGATCTGACGACCGGATTGGAGATCAGAGTTGATTTTAAGGTTCGATTGGAGATCGGGTTTGATATGACGGTCTGATTAGAGATCGAAGTTGATTTGACTGCCCGATATTGAGATCGGGGTTGATCTGACGGTCCTATTGTCATCGGAGTTGATTTGACGGCCCGATGTTGAGATCAGGGTTAATCTGACGGTTCGATTGGAGATTAGATTTGTTTTAACTGTTCGATTGGAGATCGGAGTTGATTTAACTGCCCGATTAGAGATTAGAATTGATTTGATGGTTCGATGTTGAGATAGGGGTTGATCTGACGGTCCGATTGGAGATCAGAGTTGATTTGATGAACTGATATTGAGGTCAGGGTTGATCTGACGGTCCGATTGGAGATCAAAGTTGATTTACTGGCCCGATATTGAGATCAGGATTGATCTGACGGATTGGAGATCGAACTTGATGTGACGGCCCGATATTGGGATCGGGGTTGATTTGACTGTCTTATTGGAGATCGAAGTTGATTAAACTGCCCGATATTGAGATCGGGGTTGATCTGACGGTCTGATTGGAGATCGGAGTTGATTTGACGTCCCGATGTTGAGATCGCGGTTGATTTGATGGTTCGATTGGAAATCGGAGTTGATTTAACAGCTCGATGTTGAGATCGAGTTTAAGATGACGGTCCGATTGGAGATCGTAGTTGATTTGACGGCTCGATGTTGAGATCGGGGTTGATCTGACAGTTTGATTAAAGATCGGAGTTGATTTGATGGCCCAATATTGAGATCGGGGTTGAACTGACGGTTCGATTGGAGATTAGAGTTGATTTAATGACTTGATATTGAGATCGGAGTTGATTTGACGGTCCGATTGGAGATCGGAGTTGATTTGACTGCCCGATGTTGAGATCGGGGTTGATCTGACGGTTCGATTGGAAATCGGAGTTGATTTAACTGCCCAATTTTGAGGTCGGGGTTTATCTGACGGTCCGATTGGAGATCGGAGTTGATTTGATGGCCTGATGTTGAGACGGGGTTGATCTGATGGTCTGATTAGAGATCAAAGTTGATTTGACGGCCTGATATTGATATTGGAGTTGATCTGACGGTCCGATTGGAGATCGGAGTTGATTTGACGGCCCGATATTGAGATTGGGGTAATCGTATGGTCCGATTGGAGATGGAGTTGATTTGACGGCCCGATATTGAGATCGGGGTTGATCTGACGGTTCGATTGGAGATCAGAGTTGATTTGACGGTACGATTGGAGATCAGAGTTGATTTGACGGCCTGATTGGAGATCGATGTTGATTTGATGGCCCAATGTTGAGATCGAGGTTGATCTGACGGTTCGATTGGAGATCGAAGTTGATTTGATGGTCTGATTGGTGATCGGAGTTGATTTGACTGCCCGATTGGAGCTCGTAGCTAATTTAAAAGCCCGATGTTGAGATCTGGGTCGATCTGACGGTTTGATTGGTGATCAGAGTTGATTTGATGGTCCGATATTGAGGTCAGGGTTGATTTGACGGTTCGATTGGAGATCAGAGTTGATATGACGGCCCGATGTTGAGATCGGGGTTGATCTGACGGTTTGATAGGAGATCGGAGTTGATTTGACGGCCCAATGTTGAGATCGAGGTTGATCTGACAGTCCGATTGGAGATTAGAGTTGATTTGACGTCCCGATGTTGAGATCGGGACATCGAAGTTATTTAAAGGCCCGATGTTGAGATTGGTTTTGATCTAAAGGTTCGATTGGAGATCAGAGTTGATTTGACAGCCCGATGTTGAAATTAGGGTTGATCTGACGGTCCGATTGGAGAACAGAGTTGATTTGACGGCCCGATGTTGAGATCGGGGTTGATCTTACGGTCCTATTGGAGATCGTAGTTTATTTGAAGGCCCGATGTTGAGATCGTGTTTGATCTGACGGTCCGATTAGATATCGGAGTTGATTTGACAGATCGATGTTGAGATCGCGGTTGATCTGACGGTTCGATTGGAGATCAGAGTTGATTTGACGGCCCGATATTGAGATCGGGGTTGATCTGACAGTCTGATTGGAGATAGGAGTTGATTTAACGGACCGATGATGAGATCGGTGTTGATTTGACTATTCGATTGGAGATCGAAATTGATTTGACGACCCGATATTGAGGTCGGGGTTGATCTGACGGTCCATTTGGAGATCAGAGTTGATTTGATGGCCCGATGTTGAGATCGGGGTTGATCTCACGGTCCAATTGAAGATTGGAGTTGATTTGATGGACCGATCTTGAGATCGGGGTTGATCTCACGGTTCGATTGGAGATCAAAGTTGATTTGACGACCCGATGTTGAGATCGAGGGTGATCTGACGGCCCGATTGGAGATTAGAGTTGATTTAAAGGTTCGATTGGAGAATGGGTTTGATTTGACGGTCCGATTAAAGATCGGAGTTGATTTGAAGGCCCGATGTTGAGATCAGGGTTGATCCGAAGGTCCAATTGGAGATCGGAGTTCATTTGACGGCCCGATGTTGAGATCAGGGTTGATCTGACGGTCCGATTGGAGATCAAAGTTGATTTGACGGTCCGTTTTGAGATCGGAGTTGATTTAACTGCCCGATTAGAGATCAGACTTGATTTGACTGTCCGATATTGAGATCAGGGTTGATCTAACTATCCTATTGGAGATCAAAGTTGATTTGACAGCCCGATATTAAGGTAGGGGTTGATCTGACGGTCTGATTGGAGATCACAGTTGATTTGACGACCCGATGTTGAGATCGGGGTTGATCAGACGGTACGATTGAAGATCAAAATTTATTCGTAGGCCCGATATTGAGATCGAGGTTGATCTGACGGTCCAATTGGTTATCGAAGTTGATTTGACGGCCCAATATTGAGATCGGGGTTGATCTGACAGTTCAATTGGTGATCGAAGTTGATTTGACGACCCAATATTGAGATCGGGGTTGATCTGACGGTCAGATTAGAGATCCGAGTTGATTTGACGACCCGATGTTGAGATCGGGGTTGATCTGACGGTCCGATTGGATATCGGAGTTGCTTTGACGGCTCAATATTGAGATCATTGTTGATCTGACGATCCAATTGGAGATCGGAGTAGATTTGACGGCCCGATATTGAGATCGTGGTTGATCTGACGGTTCGCTTGGAGATCGGAGTTGATTTGACAAACCGATATTGAGTTCGGGCTTTATCTGACTGTTCGATTAGAGATCGGAGTTGATTTGACGGCTCAATGTTGAGATCAGAGTTGATTTGACGGTCCGATTGGAGATAAAAGTTTATTTGAAGGTCCGATTAGAGATCAGAGTTTATTTGATCTCCCGATGTTGAGATCGGGTTTGATCTGTCGGTCCGATTGGAGATCGAAGTTGATTTGACGGTCTGATTGGAGATCAGAGTTGATTTGACTGCCTGATTGAAGATCGGAGTTAATTTGAAGGCTCGATGTTGAGATCGAGGTTGATCTAACGGTCTGATTAGATATCAGAGTTGATTTGATGGCCCGATATTGAGGTCAGGGTTGATCTGACTGTCCAATTAGAGACCAGAGTTGATTTAAGGGCCCGATGTTGAGATCAGGGTTGATCTGATGGTCCTATTGGAGATCAGAGTTTATTTGACGGCCCGATATTGGGATCGGGATAGATCTGACGATCCAATTGGTGATCAAAGTTGATTTGACAGCCCGATATTGAGATCGGAGTTGATCTGACGGTCAAATTGGAGATCCGAGTTGATTTGAGGACCCGATATTGAGATCGGGGTTGATCTGACTGTCAGATTGGAGATCGGAGTTGCTTTGACGGCTCGATGTTGAGATCATTGTTGATCGAACGGTCCGATTGGAGATCGAAGTAGATTTTGACGACCCGATATTAAGATCGGGGTTGATCTGACAGTCCGATTGGAGATCGAAGTTAATTTGACGGCCTGATATTGAGATCGGGGTTGATTTGACGACCCGATGTTGAGATCGAAGTTGATCTAACTGTCGGATTGGATATCGGAGTTGTTTTGACGGCTCGATATTGAGATCATTGTTGATCGGACGGTCCGATTGGAGATCGAAATAGATTTGACTGTCCGATATTAAGATCGGGGTTGATTTGACAGGCCGATTGGAGATCAAAGTTGATTTGGCGGTCCGATATTGAGATCGAAGTTGATCTGACGGTTCGCTTGGAGATCGGAGTTTATTTGACGGACCGATATTGAGATCGGGCTTTATCTGACGGTCCGATTAGAGATCGGAGTTGATTTGACGGCTCAATATTGAGATCAGAGTTGATCTGACGGTCCGATTGGAGATCGGAGTTTATTTGAAGGTTTGATTGGAGATGGGAGTTTATTTGATCTCCCGATGTTGAGATCGGGTTTGATATGTCGGTCCGATTGGATATCGGAGTTGATTTGACGGTTTGATTGGAGATCAGAGTTGATTGGACTGACCGATTGGAGATCAGAGTTGATTTGAAGGCCCGTTGTTGAGATCGAGGTTGATATGAAGGTCTGATTGGAGATCAGAGTTGATTTGAGGGCCTGATATTAGAATCAGGATTGATCTGACGGTCCGATTGGAGATCAGAGTTGATTTGACGGCTCGATGTTGAGATCGGGGTTGATCTGACGGTCTTATTGGAGATCGGAGTTTATTTGACGGCCCAATGTTTAGATCGGGGTTGATCTGACTGTCCGATTGGAAATCAGAGTTGATTTGACGGCCTGATTAGAGATCGGAGTTGATTTGATGGCCCGATGTTGAGATCGGGGTTGATCTGATAGTCCGATTGGAGATCCGAGTTGATTTGATGGCCAGATATTGCGATCGAGGTTGATCTAACGGTACGGCCCGATATTGAGATCGGGGTTGATTTGACGGTCCGATTGGATATCACAGTTGATTTGAAGGCCCGATGTTGATGTCGGGGTTTAACTGACGGCCCGATTAGAGATCGGATTGGATTTGACATCCTGATATTGAGATGGGGTTGATCTGACGGTCTGATTGGAGATCGGAGTTGATTTGACGGCCCGATATTGAGATCATGATTGATCTGACGATTCGATTGGAGATCAGTTTTGATTTGACGGCCTGATATTGAGATCGGGGTTGATCTGATGGCCCAATTATAGATTGGAGTTGATTTGACAGCCCGATATTGAGATCGAGATTGATTTGACGGCCCGATGTTGAGATAGGGGTTGATCTTACGGTCATATTAGAGATCGAAGTTGATTTGACCGTTCGATTGGAGATCGGAGTTAATTTGACAGCCCGATTAGAGATCAGAATTGATTTGAAGGACCGATGTTGAGATCGGGTCTGAACTTACTGTTCAATTGGATATCAGAGTTGATTTGATGGCCCGATGTTTAGATCGGATCTGACGGTCTAGTTGGAGATCAAAGTTGATTTGACAGCCTGCGGTTAAGATTGAGGTTGATCTGACAGGCCGATTGGAGATCAGAGTTGATTTGACAACCTGATTGGAGATTAGAGTTGATTTAACTGCTCGATATTGAGTTCAGGGTTGATCTGACGATCCGATTGGAGATCGAAGTTGATTTAACGGCCCAATATTGAGATCGGAATTGATCTGACGGTCCGATTGGAGATCGAAGTTGATTTGACGGCCCGATATTGAGATCGGGGTTGATCTGATGGTCCGATTGGATATCGAAGTTGATTTGATGGCCCGATATTGAGATCAGGGTTGATCTGTCGGTCCAATTGGAGATCAGAGTTGATTTGACGGCCAGATGTTGAGACCGGGGTTGATCTGACGGTTTAATTGGAGATCGGAGTTGATTAAACGGCCCGATATTGAGATCGGGGTTGATCTGACGGTCCGATTGGAGATCGGAGTTGATTTGACGGCCCGATGTTGAGATCGGGGTTGATTTGATGGTCCAATTGGAGATCAGAGTTGATTTAAAGGTCTAATTGGAGATCGGGTTTGATCTGACAGTCCGATTGGAGATCAGAGTTTTTTTGAAGGCCCGATGTTGAGATCGAAGTTGATCTGAAGGTACGATTGGAGATCGTAGTTTATTTAACGGCCCGATGTTGAGATCATGGTTGATCTGACGGTCCGATTAGAGATCGGAGTTGATTTGACGACATAATATTGAGGTCGGGGTTGATCTGACGATCCGATTGGAGATCAGAGTTGATTTGACTGCCCGATATTGAGATCGGGGTTCATCTGACGGTCCAATTGGAGATCGTAGTTGATTTGACGGCCAATGTTGAGATCGGGGTAGATCTGACGACCCGATTGGAGATCAGAGTTGATTTTAAGGTTCGATTGGAGATCGGGTTAGATCTGACGGTCCAATTAGAGATCAAAGTCAATTTGACGGCCCGATATTGAGATTGGGGTTGATCTGACGATCCTATTTGTGATCGAAGTTGATTTGACGGCCCGATGTTGAGATCAGGGTTAATCTGACGGTTCGATTGGAGAATGGATTTGATTTAACGGTTCGATTGGAGATCAGAGTTGATTTAACGGCCCGATTAGAGATCAAAATTGATTTGATGGCCCGATGTTGGGATAGGGGTTGATCTGACGGTCCGATTGGAGATCGGAGTTGATTTGACGAACTGATATTGAGGTCGGGGTTGATCTGACGGTCCGATTGGAGATCAAAGTTGATTTGACGGCCCGATATTTAGATCAGGGTTGATCTGACGGTACGATTGGAGATCGAACTTGATTTGACGGCCCGATATTGGGATCGGGGATGATTTGACGGTCTGATTTGAGATCGAAGTTGATTAAACGACCCAATATTGAGATCGGGGTTGATCTGACGGTCTGATTGGAGATCGGAGTTGATTTGACATCCCGATGTTGAGATCGCGGTTGATTTGACGGTTCGATTAGAGATCGAAGTTGATTTAACAGCTCGATGTTGAGATCGAGTTTGATTTAACAGCTCGATTGGAGATCATAGTTGATTTAACGGCTCGATGTTGAGATCGGGGTTGATCTGACAGTCCGATTAGAGATCAGAGTTGATTTGATGGCCCGATATTGAGATCGGGGGTTGAACTGACAATTCGATTGGAGATTAGAGTTGATTTAACGGCCTGATATTGAGATCGGAGTTGATTTGAAGGTCCGATTGGAGATCAGAGTTTATTTGACGGCCCGATATTGAGATCGGGGTTGATCTGACGGTTCGATTGGAGATCGGAGTTGATTTGACTGCCCAATTTTGAGGTCGGGGCTTATCTGACTGTCCGATAGGAGATCGGAGTTGATTTGATGGCCTGATGTTGAGATGGGGTTGATCTGACAGTCTGATTACAGATCAAAGTTGATTTGACGGCCTGATATTGAGATCGGGGTTGATGTGACGGTCCGATAGGAGATCGGAGTTGATTTGACGGCCCGATATTGAGATTGGGGTAATCGGATGGTCCGATTGGAGATGGAGTTGATTTGACGGCCCGATATTGAGATCGGGGTTGATTTGACGGTCCGATTGGAGATCAGAGTTGATTTAACGGTACGATTGGAGATCGGAGTTGATTTGACGGCCTGATTGGAGATCGAAGTTGATTTGATGGCCCGATGTTGAGATCGCGGTTGATCTAACGGCTCAATTGGAGATTGAAGTTGATTTGATGGTCTGATTGGAGATCGAAGTTGATTTGACTTCCCGATTGGAGCTCGTAGCTGATTTAAAAGCTCGATGTTGAGATCGGGGTCGATCTGACGGTCCGATTGGTGATCAGAATTGATTTGATGGCCTAATATTAAGGTCAGGGTTGATTTGACGATCCGATTAGAGATCAGAGTTGATATGACGGCCCGATATTGAGATCATGGTTGATCTGACGGTTTGATAGGAGATCGGAGTTGATTTGACGGCCCGATGTTGAGATCGAGGTTGATCTGACAGTTCGATTGGAGATTAGAGTTGATTTGACGTCCCGATGTTGAGATCGGGGTTGATTTAATGGTCCTATTGGAAATTAGAGTTATTTGAAGGCCCGATGTTGAGATTGGTTTTGATTTAAAGGTCCGATTGGAGATCAGAGTTGATTTGACAGCCCGATGTTGAAATCAGGGTTGATCTGACAGTCCGATTGTAGATCAGAGTTGATATGACGACCTGATGTTGAGATCGGGGTTGATCTTACGGTCCTATTGGAGATCGTAGTTGATTTGAAGGCCCGATGTTGAGACTGGGTTTGATCTGACGGTCCGATTGGAGATCGGAGTTGATTTGACAGATCGATGTTGAGATCGCGGTTGATCTGACTGTCCGATTGGAGATCAGAGTTGATTTGACGGCCCGATATTGAGATCGGGATTGATCTGACACTCCGATTGGAGATAGGAGTTGATTTGACAGCCTGATGTTGAGATCGGTGTTGATCTGACTGTCTGATTGGGGATCGAAGTTGATTTGACGACCCGATATTGAGGTCGGGGTTGATCTGACGGTCCATTTGGAGATCGGAGTTGATTTGACAGCCCGACGTTGAGATCGGGGTTGATCCCACGGTCCGATTAAAGATTGGAGTTGATTTGATGGCCCGATCTTGATATTGAAGTTGATCTGACTGTTCGATTGGAGATCAGAGTTGATTTGACGGCCCGATGTTGAGATCGAGGTTGATCTGACGGCCCGATTGGAGATTAGAGTTGATTTGAAGGTTCGATTGGAGAACGGGTTTGATCTGACGGTCCGATTGAAGATCGGAGTTGATTTGAAGGCCCGATGTTGAGATTGGGGTTGATCCGAAGGTCCGATTAGAGATCGGAGTTAATTTGACTGCCCGATGTTGAGATCAGGGTTGATCAGACAGTCCGATTGGAGATCAAAGTTGATTTGACGGACCGATTGGAGATCGGAGTTGATTTAACTGCCCGATTAGAGATCAGACTTGATTTTGACTGTCCGATATTGAGATCGAGGTTGATCTAACTGTCCGATTGGAGATCAAAGTTGATTTGACAGCCCGATATTAAGGTAGGGGTTGATCTGACGGTCCGATTGGAGATCACAGTTGATTTGACGACCCGATGTTGAGATCGGGGTTGATAAAACGGTACGATTGAAGATTAGAATTTATTCGAAGGCCCGATCTTGAGATCGAGGTTGATCTGATGGTCCAATTGGTGATCGAAGTTGATTTGACGGCCCAATATTGAGATCGGGGTTGATCTGACGGTCAGATTAAAGATCCAAGTTGATTTGACGACCCGATGTTGAGATCGGGGTTTATCTGACGGTCCGATTGGATATCGAAGTTGCTTTGTCGGCTCAATATTGAGATCATTGTTGATCTGACTGTCCAATTGGAGATCGGAGTAGATTTGACAGCCCGATATTAAGATCGTGGTTGATCTGACGGTTCGTTTGGAGATCGGAGTTGATTTGACGAACCGATATTGAGGTCAAGATTTATATGACTGTTCGATTGGAGACCGGAGTTGATTTGACGGCTCAATGTTGAGATCAGAGTTGATTTGACGGTCCGATTGGAGATAAGAGTTTATTTGAAGGTCCGATTAGAGATTGGAGTTTATTTGATCTCTCGATGTTGAGATCGGGTTTGATCTGTCGGTCTGATTGGAGATCAGAGTTGATTTGACGGTCTGATTAGAGATCAGAGTTGATTTGACTGCCCGATTGGAGGTCGGAGTTAATTTGAAGGCCCGATGTTGAGATCGAGGTTGATCTGACGGTTCGATTAGAGATCAGAGTTGATTTGACTGCCCGATATTGAGGTCAGGGTTGATCTGACTGTCAAATTAGAGATCAGAGTTGATTTGAGGGCCCGATGTTGAGATCAGGGTTGATCTGACGGTCCGATTGGAGATCAGAGTCTATTTGATGGCCCGATATTGGGATCGGGATAGATCTGACGATCCAATTGGTGATCGAAGTTGATTTGACAGGCCGATATTGAGATCGGGGTTGATTTGACGGTCAAATTGGAGATCCGAGTTGATTTGACGACCCGATATTGAGATCGGGGTTGATCTGACGGTCAGATTAGATATCAGAGTTACTATGACGGCTCGATGTTGAGATCATTGTTGATCGGACAGTCCAATTGGAGATCGGAGTAGATTTGACGGCCCGATATTAAGATCGGGGTTGATTTGACAGTCCGATTGGAGATCGGAGTTGATTTGACGGCCCGATATTGAGATCGGGGTTGATCTGATGGTCAGATTGAAGATCCGAGTTGATTTGATGACCCGATGTTGAGATTGAAGTTGATCTGACTGTCAGATTGGATATCAAAGTTGCTTTGACGGCTCGATGTTGAGATTATTGTTGATCGGACGGTCCGATTGGAGATCGTAGTAGATTTGATTGCCCGATATTAAGATCGGGGTTGATCTGACAGGCCGATTGGAGATCAGAATTGATTTGACGGCCCGATATTGGGATCGTAGTTGATCTGACGGTTCGCTTGGAGATCGGAGTTGATTTGACGGACCGAAATTGAGGTCAGGCTTTATCTGACGGTCCGATTGGAGATCGGAGTTGATTTGACGGCTCAATGTTGAGATCAGAGTTGATCTGATGGTTCGATTGGAGATCGGAGTTTATTTGAAGGTCCGATTGGAGATCGGAGTTTATTTGATCTTTCGATGTTGAGATCGGGTTTGATATGTCGGTCCGATTGGATATCGGAGTTGATTTGATGGTCTGATTTGAGATCAGAGTTTATTTGACTACCCGATTGGAGATCGAAGTTGATTTAAAGGCCCGATGTTGAGATCGAGGTTGATCTGAAGGTCTGATTAGAGATCAGAGTTGATTTGAGGGCCTGATATTGAGATCAGGGTTGATCTGACGGTCTGATTAGAGATCAGAGTTGATTTAACGGCCCGATTAGAGATCAGAATTGATTTGATGGCCCGATGTTGGGATAGGGGTTGATCTGACGGTCCGATTGGAGATCGGAGTTGATTTGACGAACTGATATTGAGGTTGGGGTTGATCTGACGGTCCGATTGGAGATCAAAGTTGATTTGACGGCCCGATATTTAGATCAGGGTTGATCTGATGGTACGATTGGAGATCGAACTTGATTTGACGGCCCGATATTGGGATCGGGGATGATTTGACGGTCTGATTTGAGATCGAAGTTGATTAAACGACCCAATATTGAGATCGGGGTTGATCTGACGGTCTGATTGGAGATCGGAGTTGATTTGACATCCCGATGTTGAGATCGCGGTTGATTTGACGGTTCGATTAGAGATCGAAGTTGATTTAACAGCTCGATGTTGAGATCGAGTTTGATTTAACAGCTCGATTGGAGATCATAGTTGATTTAACGGCTCGATGTTGAGATCGGGGTTGATCTGACAGTCCGATTAGAGATCAGAGTTGATTTGATGGCCCGATATTGAGATCGGGGGTTGAACTGACAATTCGATTGGAGATTAGAGTTGATTTAACGGCCTGATATTGAGATCGGAGTTGATTTGAAGGTCCGATTGGAGATCAGAGTTTATTTGACGGCCCGATATTGAGATCGGGGTTGATCTGACGGTTCGATTGGAGATCGGAGTTGATTTGACTGCCCAATTTTGAGGTCGGGGCTTATCTGACTGTCCGATAGGAGATCGGAGTTGATTTGATGGCCTGATGTTGAGATGGGGTTGATCTGACAGTCTGATTACAGATCAAAGTTGATTTGACGGCCTGATATTGAGATCGGGGTTGATGTGACGGTCCGATAGGAGATCGGAGTTGATTTGACGGCCCGATATTGAGATTGGGGTAATCGGATGGTCCGATTGGAGATGGAGTTGATTTGACGGCCCGATATTGAGATCGGGGTTGATTTGACGGTTCGATTGGAGATCAGAGTTGATTTAACGGTACGATTGGAGATCGGAGTTGATTTGACGGCCTGATTGGAGATCGAAGTTGATTTGATGGCCCGATGTTGAGATCGCGGTTGATCTAACGGTTCAATTGGAGATTGAAGTTGATTTGACGGTCTGATTGGAGATCGAAGTTGATTTGACTTCCCGATTGGAGCTCGTAGCTGATTTAAAAGCTCGATGTTGAGATCGGGGTCGATCTGACGGTCCGATTGGTGATCAGAGTTGATTTGATGGCCTAATATTAAGGTCAGGGTTGATTTGACGATCCGATTAGGGATCAGAGTTGATATGACGGCCCGATATTGAGATCATGGTTGATCTGACGGTTTGATAGGAGATCGGAGTTGATTTGACGGCCCGATGTTGAGATCGAGGTTGATCTGACAGTTCGATTGGAGATTAGAGTTGATTTGACGTCCCGATGTTGAGATCGGGGTTGATTTGATGGTCCTATTGGAAATTTGAGTTATTTGAAGGCCCGATGTTGAGATTGGTTTTGATTTAAAGGTCCGATTGGAGATCAGAGTTGATTTGACAGCCCGATGTTGAAATCAGGGTTGATCTGACAGTCCGATTGTAGATCAGAGTTGATATGACGGCCTGATGTTGAGATCGGGGTTGATCTTACGGTCCTATTGGAGATCGTAGTTGATTTGAAGGCCCGATGTTGAGACCGGGTTTGATCTGACGGTCCGATTGGAGATCGGAGTTGATTTGACAGATCGATGTTGAGATCGCGGTTGATCTGACTGTCCGATTGGAGATCAGAGTTGATTTGACGGCCCGATATTGAGATCGGGATTGATCTGACACTCCGATTGGAGATAGGAGTTGATTTGACAGCCCGATGTTGAGATCGGTGTTGATCTGACTGTCTGATTGGGGATCGAAGTTGATTTGACGACCCGATATTGAGGTCGGGGTTGATCTGACGGTCCATTTGGAGATCGGAGTTGATTTGACAGCCCGACGTTGAGATCGGGGTTGATCTCACGGTCCGATTAAAGATTGGAGTTGATTTGATGGCCCGATCTTGATATTGAAGTTGATCTGACTGTTCGATTGGAGATCAGAGTTGATTTGACGGCCCGATGTTGAGATCGAGGTTGATCTGACGGCTCGATTGGAGATTAGAGTTGATTTGAAGGTTCGATTGGAGAACGGGTTTGATCTGACGGTCCGATTGAAGATCGAAGTTGATTTAAAGGCCCGATGTTGAGATTGGGGTTGATCCGAAGGTCCGATTAGAGATCGGAGTTAATTTGACTGCCCGATGTTGAGATCAGGGTTGATCAGACAGTCCGATTGGAGATCAAAGTTGATTTGACGGACCAATTGGAGATCGGAGTTGATTTAACTGCCCGATTAGAGATCAGACTTGATTTTGACTGTCCGATATTGAGATCGAGGTTGATCTAACTGTCCGATTGGAGATCAAAGTTGATTTGACAGCCCGATATTAAGGTAGGGGTTGATCTGACGGTCCGATTGGAGATCACAGTTGATTTGACGACCCGATGTTGAGATCGGGGTTGATCAGACGGTACGATTGAAGAATAGAATTTATTCGAAGGCCCGATCTTGAGATCGAGGTTGATCTGATGGTCCAATTGGTGATCGAAGTTGATTTGACGGCCCAATATTGAGATCGGGGTTGATCTGACGGTCAGATTAAAGATCCAAGTTGATTTGACGACCCGATGTTGAGATCGGGGTTGATCTGACGGTCCGATTGGATATCGAAGTTGCTTTGTCGGCTCAATATTGAGATCATTGTTGATCTGACTGTCCAATTGGAGATCGGAGTAGATTTGACAGCCCGATATTAAGATCGTGGTTGATCTGACGGTTCGTTTGGAGATCGGAGTTGATTTGACGAACCGATATTGAGGTCAAGATTTATATGACTGTTCGATTGGAGACCGGAGTTGATTTGACGGCTCAATGTTGAGATCAGAGTTGATTTGACGGTCCGATTGGAGATAAGAGTTTATTTGAAGGTCCGATTAGAGATTGGAGTTTATTTGATCTCTCGATGTTGAGATCGGGTTTGATCTGTCGGTCTGATTGGAGATCAGAGTTGATTTGACGGTCTGATTAGAGATCAGAGTTGATTTGACTGCCCGATTGGAGATCGGAGTTAATTTGAAGGCCCGATGTTGAGATCGAGGTTGATCTGACGGTTCCGATTAGAGATCAGAGTTGATTTGACTGCCCGATATTGAGGTCAGGGTTGATCTGACTGTCAAATTAGAGATCAGAGTTGATTTGAGGGCCCGATGTTGAGATCAGGGTTGATCTGACGGTCCGATTGGAGATCAGAGTCTATTTGATGGCCCGATATTGGGATCGGGATAGATCTGACGATCCAATTGGTGATCGAAGTTGATTTGACAGGCCGATATTGAGATCGGGGTTGATCTGACGGTCAAATTGGAGATCCGAGTTGATTTGACGACCCGATATTGAGATCGGGGTTGATCTGACGGTCAGATTAGATATCAGAGTTACTATGACGGCTCGATGTTGAGATCATTGTTGATCGGACAGTCCAATTGGAGATCGGAGTAGATTTGACGGCCCGATATTAAGATCGGGGTTGATTTGACAGTCCGATTGGAGATCGGAGTTGATTTGACGGCCCGATATTGAGATCGGGGTTGATCTGATGGTCAGATTGAAGATCCGAGTTGATTTGATGACCCGATGTTGAGATCGAAGTTGATCTGACTGTCAGATTGGATATCAAAGTTGCTTTGACGGCTCGATGTTGAGATTATTGTTGATCGGACGGTCCGATTGGAGATCGTAGTAGATTTGATTGCCCGATATTAAGATCGGGGTTGATCTGACAGGCCGATTGGAGATCAGAATTGATTTGACGGCCCGATATTGGGATCGTAGTTGATCTGACGGTTCGCTTGGAGATCGGAGTTGATTTGACGGACCGATATTGAGGTCAGGCTTTATCTGACGGTCCGATTGGAGATCGGAGTTGATTTGACGGCTCAATGTTGAGATCAGAGTTGATCTGATGGTTCGATTGGAGATCGGAGTTTATTTGAAGGTCCGATTGGAGATCGGAGTTTATTTGATCTTTCGATGTTGAGATCGGGTTTGATATGTCGGTCCGATTGGATATCGGAGTTGATTTGATGGTCTGATTTGAGATCAGAGTTTATTTGACTACCCGATTGGAGATCGAAGTTGATTTAAAGGCCCGATGTTGAGATCGAGGTTGATCTGAAGGTCTGATTAGAGATCAGAGTTGATTTGAGGGCCTGATATTGAGATCAGGGTTGATCTGACGGTCTGATTAGAGATCAGAGTTGATTTAACGGCCCGATTAGAGATCAGAATTGATTTGATGGCCCGATGTTGGGATAGGGGTTGATCTGACGGTCCGATTGGAGATCGGAGTTGATTTGACGAACTGATATTGAGGTTGGGGTTGATCTGACGGTCCGATTGGAGATCAAAGTTGATTTGACGGCCCGATATTTAGATCAGGGTTGATCTGACGGTACGATTGGAGATCGAACTTGATTTGACGGCCCGATATTGGGATCGGGGATGATTTGACGGTCTGATTTGAGATCGAAGTTGATTAAACGACCCAATATTGAGATCGGGGTTGATCTGACGGTCTGATTGGAGATCGGAGTTGATTTGACATCCCGATGTTGAGATCGCGGTTGATTTGACGGTTCGATTAGAGATCGAAGTTGATTTAACAGCTCGATGTTGAGATCGAGTTTGATTTAACAGCTCGATTGGAGATCATAGTTGATTTAACGGCTCGATGTTGAGATCGGGGTTGATCTGACAGTCCGATTAGAGATCAGAGTTGATTTGATGGCCCGATATTGAGATCGGGGGTTGAACTGACAATTCGATTGGAGATTAGAGTTGATTTAACGGCCTGATATTGAGATCGGAGTTGATTTGAAGGTCCGATTGGAGATCAGAGTTTATTTGACGGCCCGATATTGAGATCGGGGTTGATCTGACGGTTCGATTGGAGATCGGAGTTGATTTGACTGCCCAATTTTGAGGTCGGGGCTTATCTGACTGTCCGATAGGAGATCGGAGTTGATTTGATGGCCTGATGTTGAGATGGGGTTGATCTGACAGTCTGATTACAGATCAAAGTTGATTTGACGGCCTGATATTGAGATCGGGGTTGATGTGACGGTCCGATAGGAGATCGGAGTTGATTTGACGGCCCGATATTGAGATTGGGGTAATCGGATGGTCCGATTGGAGATGGAGTTGATTTGACGGCCCGATATTGAGATCGGGGTTGATTTGACGGTCCGATTGGAGATCAGAGTTGATTTAACGGTACGATTGGAGATCGGAGTTGATTTGACGGCCTGATTGGAGATCGAAGTTGATTTGATGGCCCGATGTTGAGATCGCGGTTGATCTAACGGTTCAATTGGAGATTGAAGTTGATTTGATGGTCTGATTGGAGATCGAAGTTGATTTGACTTCCCGATTGGAGCTCGTAGCTGATTTAAAAGCTCGATGTTGAGATCGGGGTCGATCTGACGGTCCGATTGGTGATCAGAGTTGATTTGATGGCCTAATATTAAGGTCAGGGTTGATTTGACGATCCGATTAGAGATCAGAGTTGATATGACGGCCCGATATTGAGATCATGGTTGATCTGACGGTTTGATAGGAGATCGGAGTTGATTTGACGGCCCGATGTTGAGATCGAGGTTGATCTGACAGTTCGATTGGAGATTAGAGTTGATTTGACGTCCCGATGTTGAGATCGGGGTTGATTTGATGGTCCTATTGGAAATTAGAGTTATTTGAAGGCCCGATGTTGAGATTGGTTTTGATTTAAAGGTCCGATTGGAGATCAGAGTCGATTTGACAGCCCGATGTTGAAATCAGGGTTGATCTGACAGTCCGATTGTAGATCAGAGTTGATATGACGGCCTGATGTTGAGATCGGGGTTGATCTTACGGTCCTATTGGAGATCGTAGTTGATTTGAAGGCCCGATGTTGAGACCGGGTTTGATCTGACGGTCCGATTGGAGATCGGAGTTGATTTGACAGATCGATGTTGAGATCGCGGTTGATCTGACTGTCCGATTGGAGATCAGAGTTGATTTGACGGCCCGATATTGAGATCGGGATTGATCTGACACTCTGATTGGAGATAGGAGTTGATTTGACAGCCCGATGTTGAGATCGGTGTTGATCTGACTGTCTGATTGGGGATTGAAGTTGATTTGACGACCCGATATTGAGGTCGGGGTTGATCTGACGGTCCATTTGGAGATCGGAGTTGATTTGACAGCCCGACGTTGAGATCGGGGTTGATCTCACGGTCCGATTAAAGATTGGAGTTGATTTGATGGCCCGATCTTGATATTGAAGTTGATCTAACTATTCGATTGGAGATCAGAGTTGATTTGACGGCCCGATGTTGAGATCGAGGTTGATCTGACGGCCCGATTGGAGATTAGAGTTGATTTGAAGGTTCGATTGGAGAACGGGTTTGATCTGACGGTCCGATTGAAGATCGGAGTTGATTTAAAGGCCCGATGTTGAGATTGGGGTTGATCCGAAGGTCCGATTAGAGATCGGAGTTAATTTGACTGCCCGATGTTGAGATCAGGGTTGATCAGACAGTCCGATTGGAGATCAAAGTTGATTTGACGGACCGATTGGAGATCGGAGTTGATTTAACTACCCGATTAGAGATCATACTTGATTTTGACTGTCCGATATTGAGATCGAGGTTGATCTAACTGTCCGATTGGAGATCAAAGTTGATTTGACAGCCCGATATTAAGGTAGGGGTTGATCTGACGGTCCGATTGGAGATCACAGCTGATTTGACGACCCGATGTTGAGATCGGGGTTGATCAGACGGTACGATTGAAGATTAGAATTTATTCGAAGGCCCGATCTTGAGATCGAGGTTGATCTGATGGTCCAATTGGTGATCGAAGTTGATTTGACGGCCCCATATTGAGATCGGGGTTGATCTGACGGTCAGATTAAAGATCCAAGTTGATTTGACGACCCGATGTTGAGATCGGGGTTGATCTGACGGTCCGATTGGATATCGAAGTTGCTTTGTCGGCTCAATATTGAGATCATTGTTGATCTGACTGTCCAATTGGAGATCGGAGTAGATTTGACAGCCCGATATTAAGATCGTGGTTGATCTGACGGTTCGTTTGGAGATCGGAGTTGATTTGACGAACCGATATTGAGGTCAAGATTTATATGACTGTTCGATTGGAGACCGGAGTTGATTTGACGGCTCAATATTGAGATCAGAGTTGATTTGACGGTCCGATTGGAGATAAGAGTTTATTTGAAGGTCCGATTAGAGATTGGAGTTTATTTGATCTCTCGATGTTGAGATCGGGTTTGATCTGTCGGTCTGATTGGAGATCAGAGTTGATTTGACGGTCTGATTAGAGATCAGAGTTGATTTGACTGCCCGATTGGAGATCGGAGTTAATTTGAAGGCCCGATGTTGAGATCGAGGTTGATCTGACGGTCCGATTAGAGATCAGAGTTGATTTGACTGCCCGATATTGAGGTCAGGGTTGATCTGACTGTCAAATTAGAGATCAGAGTTGATTTGAGGGCCCGATGTTGAGATCAGGGTTGATCTGACGGTCCGATTGGAGATCAGAGTCTATTTGATGGCCCGATATTGGGATCGGGATAGATCTGACGATCCAATTGGTGATCGAAGTTGATTTGACAGGCCGATATTGAGATCGGGGTTGATCTGACGGTCAAATTGGAGATCCGAGTTGATTTGACGACCCGATATTGAGATCGGGGTTGATCTGACGGTCAGATTAGATATCAGAGTTACTATGACGGCTCGATGTTGAGATCATTGTTGATCGGACAGTCCAATTGGAGATCGAAGTAGATTTGACGGCCCGATATTAAGATCGAGGTTGATTTGACAGTCCGATTGGAGATCGGAGTTGATTTGACGGCCCGATATTGAGATCGGGGTTGATCTGATGGTCAGATTGAAGATCCGAGTTGATTTGATGACCCGATGTTGAGATCGAAGTTGATCTGACTGTCAGATTGGATATCAAAGTTGCTTTGACGGCTCGATGTTGAGATTATTGTTGATCGGACGGTCCGATTGGAGATCGTAGTAGATTTGATTGCCCGATATTAAGATCGGGGTTGATCTGACAGGCCGATTGGAGATCAGAATTGATTTGACGGCCCGATATTGGGATCGTAGTTGATCTGACGGTTCGCTTGGAGATCGGAGTTGATTTGACGGACCTATATTGAGGTCAGGCTTTATCTGACGGTCCGATTGGAGATCGGAGTTGATTTGACGGCTCAATGTTGAGATCAGAGTTGATCTGATGGTTCGATTGGAGATCGGAGTTTATTTGAAGGTCCGATTGGAGATCGGAGTTTATTTGATCTTTCGATGTTGAGATCGGGTTTGATATGTCGGTCCGATTGGATATCGGAGTTGATTTGATGGTCTGATTTGAGATCAGAGTTTATTTGACTACCCGATTGGAGATCGAAGTTGATTTAAAGGCCCGATGTTGAGATCGAGGTTGATCTGAAGGTCTGATTAGAGATCAGAGTTGATTTGAGGGCCTGATATTGAGATCAGGGTTGATCTGACAGTCTGATTAGAGATCAGAGTTGATTTGACGGCCCGATATTGAGATCGAGGTTAATCTGACAGTTCGATTGGAGATCAGAGTTGATTTGACAACCCGATGTTGAGATCGGGGTTGATCTGACGGTTCTATTGGAGGTTGGAGTTTATTTGACTGCCCAATGTTGAGATCGGGGTTGATCTGACGGTCCGATTAGAGATCAGAGTTGATTTGACGATCCGATTGGAGATTGAAGTTGATTTGACGGCCTGATTAGAGATCGAAGTTGATTTGATTGCCCGATGTTGAGATCGGGGTTGATCTGATGGTCCGATTGGAGATTCAAGTTGATTTGATGGCCCGATATTGAGATCGAGGTTGATCTGACGGTATGGCCCGATATTAAGATCGTGGTTGATTTGACGATCCGATTGGATATCGGAGTTGATTTGAATGCCCGATGTTGATGTCGGGGTTTAACTGACGGCCCTATTGGAGATCGAATTGGATTTAACGTCTTGATGTTGAGATGGGGTTGATCTGACGGTCTAATTGGAGATCGGAGTTGATTTGACGGCCCGATATTGAGATCGTGGTTGATTTGTCGGTCCGATTGGAGATCAGTTTTGAGTTGACGACCCGATATTGAGATCGGGGTTGATCTGACGGTCCAATTATAGATTGGAGTTGATTTGACAGCCCGATATTGAGATCGAAGTTGATTTGACGGCCCGATGTTGAGATCAGGGTTGATCTTACGGTCAGATTAGAGATCGAAGTTGATTTGACGGTTCGATTGGAGATCGGAGTTGATTTGACAGCCCGATTAGAAATCGGAGTTGATTTGAAGGACCGATGTTGAGATCGGGTCTGATCTTACTGTTCAATTGGAGATCAGAGTTGATTTGACGGCCCAATGTTGAGATCGGGGTTGATCTGACGGTCTGGTTGGAGATCAAAGTTGATTTGACGACCTGCGGTTCAGATCGGGGTTGATCTGACAGGTCGATTGGAGATCAGAGTTGATTTGATGGTCTGATTGGAGAGCAGAGTTGATTTAACTGCCCGATGTTGAGATCGGGGTTGATCTGACGGTCCGATTAGAGATCGGAGTTAATTTAACGGCCCAATGTTGAGCTCGGGGTTGATCTGACTGTCCGATTGGAAATCGATGTTGATTTTACGGCCCGATATTGAGATCGGGGTTGATCTGATGGTTCGATTGGATATCAAAGTTAATTTGACGGCCCGATATTGAGATCAGGGTTGATCTGAAGGTCTAATTGGAGATCAGAGTTGATTTGACGGACCAATGTTGAGACCGGGGTTGATCTGACGGTTCGATTGGAGATCGGAGTTGATTTGATGACCCGATGTTGAGATCGGGGTTGATTTGATGGTCCAATTGGAGATCAGAGTTTATTTAAAGGTCTGATTGGAGATCGGGATTGATCTGACGGACCGATTGGAGATCAGCGTATTTTTGAAGGCCCGATGTTGAGATCAGGGTTGATCTGAAGGTCCGATTGGAGATCGGAGTTGATTTAACGGCCCGATGTTGAGATCATGGTTAATCAGATGGTCCAATTGTAGATCGGAGTTGATTTGACGACATGATATTGAGATCGGGGTTGATCTGACGGTCCAATTGGAGATCAGAGTTGATTTAATGGCCCGATATTGAGATCGGGGTTGATTTGACGGTCCGATTGGATATCGGAGTTGATTTGAAGGCCCGATGTTGATGTCGGGGTTTAACTGACGGCCCTATTGGAGATCGGATTGGATTTGACGTCTTGATGTTGAGATGGGGTTGATCTGACGGTCTGATTGGAGATCGGAGTTGATATGACGGCCCGATATTGAGATCGTGGTTGATCTGACTGTTCGATTGGAGATCAGTTTTGAGTTGACAGTCCGATATTGAGATCGGGGTTGATCTGATGGTCCAATTATAGATTGGAGTTGATTTGACAGCCCGATATTGAGATCGAAGTTGATTTGACGGCCCTATGTTGAGATCAGGGTTAATCTTACGGTCAGATTAGAGATCGAAGTTGATTTGACGGTTCGATTGGAGATCGGAGTTGATTTGACAGCCCGATTAGAAATCGGAGTTGATTTGAAGGACCGATGTTGAGATCGGGTCTGATCTTACTGTTCAATTGGAGATCGGAGTTGATTTGACGGCCCAATGTTGAGATCGGGGTTGATCGACGGTCTGGTTGGAGATCAAAGTTGATTTGACGACCTGCGGTTCAGATCGGGGTTGATCTGATAGGTCGATTGGAGATCAGAGTTAATTTGATGGCCTGATTGGAGATCAGAGTTGATTTAACTGCCCGATGTTGAGATCGGGGTTGATCTGTCGGTCCGATTAGAGATCGGAGTTAATTTAACAGCCCAATGTTGAGCTCGGGGTTGATCTGACGGTCTAATTGGAGATCAGAGTTGATTTGACGGACCAATATTGAGACCGTGGTTGATCTGACGGTTCGATTGGAGATCGGAGTTGATTTGATGACCCGATGTTGAGATCGGGGTTGATCTGACGGGTCGATTGGAGATTGGAGTTGATTTGACAGCCCGATGTTGAGATCGGGGTTGATCTGACGGTCCGATTGGAGATCGGAGTAGATTTAACGGCCCAGTATTGAGATCGGGATTGATTTGACGGTCCAATTGGAGATCAAAGTTGATTTGACGACCCGATATTGAGATCAGGATTGATCTGATGGTCCAATTGGATATCAAAGTTGATTTGACGTACTGATATTGAGATCAGGGTTGAT
This sequence comes from Panax stipuleanatus, assembly GCA_020205555.1. Classification (NCBI taxonomy): domain Eukaryota; kingdom Viridiplantae; phylum Streptophyta; class Magnoliopsida; order Apiales; family Araliaceae; genus Panax; species Panax stipuleanatus. Next base: position 26,105,962 of record CM035123.1, read on the forward strand.
CTGACGGACAGATGTTGAGATCGGGGTTGATTTGACGGACCGATGTTGAGATCAGAGTTGATTTGATGACCCGATGTTCAGATCGGGGTTGATTTGACGGTCTGATTGGAGATCGGAGTTGATTTGACAGCCCGATGTTGAGATCGGGTTGATTTAACGGTCCAATTGAAGATCAGAGTTGATTTAAAGGTCTGATTGGAGATCGGGTTTGATCTGACGGTCCGATTGGAGATCAGAGTTTTTTTTAAGGCCCGATGTTGAGATCGGGGTTGATCTGAAGGTCCGATTGGAGATCGAAGTTGATTTAACGGCCCGATGATGAGATCATGGTTGATCTGATGGTCCGATTGGAGATCGGAGTTGACTTGACGACATGATATTGAGATTGGTGTTGATCTGACGGCCCGATTGGAGATCAGAGTTAATTTGATGGCTCGATGTTGAGATCGGGGTAGATCTGACGGCCCGATTGGAGATCAGAGTTGATTTAAAGGTTCGATTGGAGATCAGGTTCGATTGGAGATCAGGTTTGATCTGACTGTCCGATTGGAGATCGAAGTTGATTTGATGGCCTGATGTTGAGATCAGGGTTGATCTGACTGTCCTATTTGTGATCGGGTTGATTTGACGGCCCGATGTTGTGATCAGGGTTAATCTGACGGTTCGATTGGAGATTGGATTTGATTTGACGGTTTGATTGGAGATCGGAGTTGATTTAACGGCCCGATTAGAGATCAGAGTTGATTTGATGGCCCGATGTTGAGATAGGGGTTGATCTGACGGTCCGATTGGAGATCGAAGTTGATTTGACAAACTGATATTGACGTCGGGGTTGATCTGACGGTCCGATTGGAGATTAAAATTGATTTGACGGCCCGATATTAAGATTAGGGTTGATCTGACGGTACGATTGGAGATCGAAGGTGATTTGACGTCCCTATGTTGAGATCGCAGTTGATTTGACGGTTCGATTGGAGATCGAAGTTGATTTGACGGTCCGCTTAAAGATCAGAGTTGATTTGACGGCCTGATTAGAGATCAGAGTTGATTTGACGGCTCGATGTTGAAATTGATTTTGAGATGACGGTCCGATTAGAGATCATAGCTGATTTAACGACTAGATGTTGAGATCAGGGTTGATCTGATAGTCCGATTAGAGATCAGAGTTGATTTGATGGCCCGATATTGAGATTGGGGTTGAACTGATAGTTCGATTGGAGATTAGAGTTGATTTAACATCCCGATATTAAGATCGGAGTTGATTTGACTGTCCGATTGGAGATCGGAGTTGATTTGACAGCCCGATGTTGACATCGGGGTTAATCTGACGGTTCGATTGGAGATCGGAGTTGATTTGATGGCCCAATTTTGAGGTCGGGGTTTATCTGACGACCCGATTGGAGATCAGAGTTGATTTGACGGACTGATGTTGAGATGGGGTCGATCTGACGGTCTGATTAGAGATCAAAGTTGATTTGACGGCCTGATATTAAGATCGGGGTTGATCCTACAGTCTGATTGGAGATCAGAGTTAATTTGACGGCCCGATATTGAGATTGGGGTTAATCGGATGGTCCGATTGGAGATAGAGTTGATTTGACTACCCGATATTGATATCGGGATTGATCTGACAGTCCGATTGGAGATCAGAGTTGATTTGACGGTCTGATTGGAGATCGGGGTTGATTTGATGGCCCGATGTTGAGATCGCAGTTGATCTGACGGTTCGATTGGAGATCGAAGTTGATTTGATGGTCTGATTGGAGATCGGAGTTGATTTGACTGCCCGATTGGAGCTCGTAGTTGATTCAAAAGCCCGATGTTGAGATCGGGGTCGATCTGACGGTCTGATTGGTGATCAGAGTTGATTTGATGGCCCAATATTGAGGTCAGGGTTGATTTGACGATCCGATTAGAGATCAGAGTTGATATGGCGGCCCGATGTTGAGATCGGGGTTGATCTGACGGTTTGATAGGAGATCAAAGTTGATTTGACAGCCCGATATTGAGATCGAGGTTGATCTAACAGTCCGATTGGAGATTAGAGTTGATATGACGGTCCTATTGGACATAAAAGTTTATTTGAAGGCCCGATGTTCAGATCGGTTTTGATCTGACGGTCCGATTGGAGATCAGAGTTTGTTTTGACAGCCCGGTGTTGAAATTAAGGTTGATCTGACGGTCCGATTGGAGATCAGAGTTGATTTGATGGCCCGATGTTGAGATCGGGGTTGATCCTACTGTCCTATTGGAGATCGAAGTTGATTTGAAGGCCCGATGTTGAGATTAGGTTTGATCTGACGGTCCGATTGGAGATCAGAGTTGATTTAACAGATCGATGTTGAGATCGCGGTTGATCTGACGGTCTGATTGGAGATCAGAGTTGATTTGACTGGTCCGATATTGAGATCGGGGTTGATCTAACTATTCGATTGGAGATCAAAGTTGATTTGACGGCCCGATATTAAGGTAGGGGTTGATCTGACGGTCCGATTGGAGATCACAGTTGATTTGACGGCCCGATGTTGAGATCGGCTGATCAGATGGTACGATTGGAGATCGGAGTTGATTCGAAGGCCCGATATTGAGATCGAGGTTGATCTGATGATCTAATTGGTGATCAAAGTTGATTTGACTTCCCAATATTGAGATCGGGGTAGATCTGAAGGTCAGATTAGAGATCGGAGCTGATTTGACGCCCTAATATTGAGACGGGGTTGATTTGAAGGTCTGATTGGAGATCGAAGATGATTTAAATGCTCGTTATTGAGATCGGGGTTGATCTGACAGTACGATTGGAGATCAGTGTTGATTTGACGGCCCAATATTGAGATCGGGGATGATCAAATGGTCCGATTGTAGATTATAGTTAATTTAACTGCCTGATATTGAGATCGGGGATGATCTGACGGTCTGATTGGAGATCGGAGTTGATTTGAAGGCCCGATGTTGAGATCGTGGTTGATCTGACGGTCAGATAGAGATCAGAGTTGATTTAACGGTCCGATTAGAGATCAGAGTTAATTTGAAGGACCGGTGTTGAGATTGGGTTTGATCTTACGGTTCGATTGGAGCTCGGAGTTGATTTGATGGCTCGATGTTGAGATCGAGGTTGATCTGACTGTCCGATTGGAGTTTGAAGTTGATTTGACGACCCGCGATTGAGATCGGGGTTGATCTGACGGTCTGATTGGAGATCGGAGTTGATTTGACGGCCCGATGTTGAGATTGGGTTGATCTGACAGTCTGATTGGAGATCAGAGTTGATTTGACGGCCCGATTGGAGATCAGAGTTGATTTGACGGCCCGATTAGAGATCGAAGATAATTTGAAGGCCCGATGTTGAGATCGGGTTTGATCTGACGGTCCTATTGAAGATCTGAGTTGATTTGACAGTCTGATGTTGAGATTGGGGTTGATCTGAAGGTCCGATTGGTGATTAGAGTTGATTTGACGGCCCGATGTTGAGATAGGGGTTGATCAGACAGTCCGATTAGAGATCAAAGTTGATTTAACGGCCCGATGTTGAGATCGGGGTTGATCTAAAGGTTCGATTGGAGATTGAAGTTGATTTGACTGCCCGATATTGAGGTCGGGGTTGATCTGACTATCCATTTGGAGATCGGAGTTGATTTAACGGGCCGATGTTGAGATCTAGGTTCATCTCACGGTCCGATTAAAGATTGGAGTTAATTTGACGACCCTATCTTGAGATTGGGGTTGATCTGACGGTCCGATTGGAGATCAGAGTTTATTTGACGGCCCGATGTTGAAATCGAGGTTGATCTGACTGCTTGATTGGAGATTAGAGTTGATTTGAAGGGCCGATTGGAGAACGGGTTTGATCTGACGGTCCGACTGGAGATCGGAGTTGATTTAAAGGCCCGACTGTTTAGATCGGGGTTGATTTGAAGGTTCGATTGGAGATTGGAATTCATTTGACGGTCCGATGTTGAGATCCCGGTTGATCTGACGGTCCGATTAGAAATCAAAGTTAATTTGACTATCCGATTAGAGATCGGAGTTGATTTGACTACCTGATTGGAGATCAGAGCTGATTTGACTGTCTGATATTCAGATCGGGGTTGATCTGACGGTCCGATTGGAGATCAGAGTTGATTTGACGATCCGATATTAAGGTCGGGGTTGATCTGACGGTCCGATTGGAGATCATACTTGATTTGAAAGCGCGATGTTGAGATCGGGTTTGATCAGACAGTCCGATTAGAGATCGAAGTTGATTCGAAGGCCCGATATTGAGATTGAGGTTGATCTGACGGTCCAATTGGTGATTAAAGTTGATTGACGGCCCGATATTGAGATCGGGATTGATCTGACTGTCAGATTGGAGATCCAAGTTGATTTGACGGCCCGGTGTTTGAGATCGGGGTTGATCTGACGGTCCAATTGGATATCGGAGTTGCTTTGACGGCCCGATATTGAGATCGCTATTGATCTGACGGTCCAATTGGAGATTGGAGTAGATTTGACGGCCCGATATTGAGATCGGGGTTGATTGGAGGTCGAAGTTAATTGGATATCAGAGTTTTTTTGAAGGCCCGATGTTGAGATCATGGTTCATCTGACGGTCCGATTGGAGATCGGATTTGATTTAACGACATGATATTGAGATCGGGGTTGATCTAACGGTCCGATTGGAGATCAGAGTTGATTTGACGGCCCGATATTGAGATTAGGGCTGATCTGACGGTCCGATTCGAGATCGTAGTTGATTTGACAGCCCGATGTTGAGATCAGGGTAGATCTGACGACCCGATTGGAGATCGGAGTTGATTTAAAGGTTCGATTGGAGTTCAGGTTTGATCTGACGGTCCTGATTGGAGATCGAAGTTAATTTGATCGCCCGATATTAAGATCGGGGTTGATCTGACGGTCCGCTTGGAGATCGGAGTTGATTTAACTGATCGATATTGAGGTCGGGCTTTATCTGACGGTCCGATTGGAGATCGGAGTTGATTTGTCGGCCCGATGTTGAGATCGGAGTTGATCTGACGGTCTGATTGGAGATCGGAGTTGCTTTGAAGGTTCGATTGGAGATCGGAGTTTATTTGATCTCCCGATGTTGAGATCGGGTTTGATCTGTAGGTTCGATTGGATATAGGAGTTGATTTGACGGTCTGATTGGAGATCAGAGTTGATTTGACTGCCCGATTGGAGATTGGAGTTTATTTGAAAGACCGATGTTGAGATCGAGGTTGATCTGAAGGTCTGATTGGAGATCAGAGTTGATTTGACGGCCCGATATTGAGGTCGGTGTTGATCTGACTGTCCAATTGAAGATCAGAGTTAATTTGAGTGCCCGATATTGAGATCAGGGATGATCTGACGGTCCGATTGGAGATCAGAGTTGATTTGACAGCCCGATATTGAGATTGGGGTTGATCTGACTGTCCGATCGAAGATCAGAGTTGATTTGACTGGCCGATGTTGAGTTCGGGGTTGATCTGACGATCCTATTGGAGATCGGAGTTTATTTGACAACCCAATGTTGAGATCGGGGTTGATCTCACAGTTCGATTGGAGATCAGAGTTGATTTGACTGTCCAATTGGAGATCGAAGTTAATTTGACGGCTCGATTAGAGATCGGAGTTGATATGATGGCCCGATGTTGAGATCAGGGTTGATCTGACGGTCCGATTGGAGATCCGAGTTGATTTGATGGCTCGATTTTGAGATCGAGGTTGATCTGATGGTACGGCCCGATATTGAGATCGGGGTTGATTTGACTGTCCGATTGGAGATCAGAGTTGATTTGACGGCCCGATGTTGAAGTCGGGGTTTATCAGACGGCCCGATTGGAGATCGTAGTGGATTTGATGTCCCGATGTTGAGACGGGGTTGATCTGACGGTCTGATTATAGATCGGAGTTGATTTGACAGCCCAATATTTAGATCGGGGTTGAACAGACGGTCCAATTGGAGATCAGTGTTGATTTGATGGCCCGATATTGAGATCGGGGTTGATCGTATTGTCCGATTATAGATTGGAGTTGATTTGACAGCCCGATATTGAGATCGGGGATGATCTGACAGTCCAATTAGAGATCGAAGTTGATTTGACGGCCCGATGTTGAGATCGAGGCTGATCTGACGGTCAGATTAGAGATCTAAGTTGATTTGACGGTTCGATTGGAGATTGGAGTTGATTTGAAGGTTCGATTAGAGATTAGAGTTGATTTTAAGGACCGATGTTGAGATCGGGTTTGATCTTACTGTTCGATTGGAGATCGGAGTTGATGTGACGACCCAATATTGAGATCAGGGGTTGATCAGATGGTTCGATTAGAGATCGAAGTTGATTTGACGGCCCGATATTGAGATCAGGGTTGATCTGACAGTCTGATAGGAGATCAGAGTTGATTTAACGACCCGATGTTGAGATCGGAGTTAATCTGACAGTCTGATTAGAGATCGGAGTTGATTTAATGGCCCGATGTTGAGATCGGGGTTGATCTGACAGTTCGATTGGAGATTATAGTTGATTTGACGGCCTGATGTTGAGATCGGGGTTGATCTGACGGTCCTATTGGAGATCAAAGTTTATTTGAAGGCCCGATGTTGAGATCGGGTTTGGTCTGACGGTCCGATTGGAGATCAAAGTTGATTTGATAGTCCGATGTTGAAATTGGGGTTGATCTGACGGTCCGATTAGAGATCATAGTTGAGTTGACGGCCCGATGTTGAGATCAAGATTGATCTGACAGTCCGATTGGAGATCGCAGTTGATCTGACAGCCCGATATTGAGATCAGGGTTGATCTGACGGTCCTATTGGAGATTGAAGTTAATTTGAAGGCCCGATGTTGAGATTGGGTTTGATCTAACAGTCCGATTGGAGACCATAGTTAATTTGACTGCCCGATGTTGAGATCGCGGTTGATCTGACGGTCCGATTGAAGATCAGAGTTGATTTGACGGCCCAATGTTGAGTTCGGGGTTGATCTGACGGTCCTATTCGAGATCGGAGTTTATTTGACGGCCCAATGTTGAGATCGGGGTTGATCTCATGGTCCGATTAGAGATCGGAGTTGATTTGATGGTCCGATTGGAGATCGAAGTTGATTTGACGGCCCGATTAGAGATCGGAGTTGATATGATGGCCCGATGTTGAGATCAGCGTTGATATGACGGTCCGATTGGAGATCCGAGTTGATTTGATGGCTCGATATTGAGATCGAGGTTGATCTGACGGTACGGCCCGATATTGAGATCGGGGTTGATTAGACGGTCCGATTGGAGATCAGAGTTGTTTTGACGACCCGATGTTGAGGTCGGGGTTTATCTGCCAGGCCCAATTGGAGATTGGAGTGGATTTGATGTCCCGATGTTGAGACGGGGTTAATCTGACGGTCTGATTGGAGATCAGAGTTGATTTGACGGCCCAATATTGAGATCGGGGTTGAACTGACGGTCCAATTGGAGATCAATGTTGATTTGATGGCCCGATATTGAGATCGGGGTTGATCTTATGGTTCGATTGTAGATTGGAGTTGATTTGACAGCCCGATTTTGAGATCGGGGATGATCTGGCGGTCCGATTGGAGATTGGAGTTGATTTGACGGCCCGATGTTGAGATCGGGGTTGATCTGACGGTTAGATTAAAGATCGAAGTTGATTTGACGGTTTGATTGAAGATCGGAGTTGATTTGACAGTTCGATTAGAGATCGGAGTTGATTTGAAGGACCGATGTTGAGATCGAGTTTGATCTTACTGTCCGATTGGAGATCGGAGTTGATGTGACGACCCAGTGTTCAGATCGAGGTTGATTTGACGGTCCGATTAGAGATTGAAGTTGATTTGACAGCCCGATATTGAGATCAGGGTTGATCTGACGGTCCGATTGGAGATCAAAGTTGATTTAACGGCCCGATATTGAGATCAGGGTTGATCTGACTGTTCGATTTGAGATTAGAGTTAATTTGACTGCCTGATGTTAAGATCGTGGTTGATCTGACGGTTCGATTAGAGATCGGAGTTGATTTGATGACCTAATGTTGAGATCGGGGTTGATCTGACGGTCCGATTGGAGATCGGAGTTGATTTGACAGCTCGATGTTGAGATCGGGGTTGATTTAACGGTCCGATTGGAGATCAGAGTTGATTTGAAGGTCTGATTGGAGATCGGGTTTGATTTGACTGTCCGATTAGAGATCAAAGTTTTTAGAAGGCCAGATGTTGAGATTGGGGTTGATCTGAAGGTCCGAATGGAGATCAGAGTTGATTTAATGGCCCGATGTTGAGATTATGGTTGATCTGACGGTCCGATTGGAGATCAGAGTTGATTTTACGGTCTAATTATAGATCAGAGTTGATTTGACGGCCCGATTGGAGATCGAAGTTGATTTGACGACATGATATTGAGATTGAGGTTGATCTGACAGTCCGATCGAAGATCGAAGTTGATTTAACGGCCCAATATTGAGATCGGGATTGATTTGATGGTCCGATTAGAGATCGGAGTTGATTTGACGGCCGATGTTGAAATTAGGGTTGATCTGACGATAAGATTGGAGATCGGAGTTGATTTAAAGGTCCGATTGGAGATCGAGTTTGATCTGACGGTCCTATTGGAGATCGAAGTTGATTTGGCGGCCCGATGTTGAGATCAGGGTTGATCTATCGGTCCAATTTATGATCGAAGTTGATTTGACGGCCCGATGTTGACATCAGGGTTTAACTCACGGTCCGATTGGAGATCGGATTTGAATTGACAGTTTGATTAGAAATCGGAGTAGATTTGACAGCCTGATTAGAGATTATAGTTGATTTGATGGACCGATGTTGAGATAGGGGTTGATCTGACTGTCCGATTAGAGATCGAAGTTGATTTGACGAACCGATATTGAGGTCAGGTTTGATTTGACGGTCTGATTGTAGATCAAAGTTGATTTGGCGGCCCGATATTGAGATCAGGGTTGATGTGACGGTCCGATTGGAGATCGAAGTAGATTTGACAGCCTGATATTGAGATCAGGGTTGATTTGATGGTCCGATTGGAGATCGAAGTTGATTAGACGGCCCGATGTTGAGATCGGGGTTGATTTGACGGTCCGATTAGAGATCGGAGTTGATTTGACGTCCCGATGTTGAGATCGGGGTTGATCTGACGGTCCGATTGGAAATCAGAGTTGATTTAACGGTCCGCTTGGAGATCGAAGTTGATTTGACGGCCTGATTGGAGATCGGAGTTGATTTGACTGCCCGATGTTGAGATTGAGATTGATCTGACGGTCCGATTGGAGATCAGAGTTGATTTGACTACTCGATGTTGAGATCAGGGTTGATCTGACAGTTCGATTAGAGATCAGAGTTGATTTGACGGCCTGATATTGAGATCGGGGTTGAACTGATGGTCTGCTTTGGAGATTGGAGTTGATTTGACGGCCCAATATTGAGATCGGGGTTGATTTAACTGTCCGATTAGAGATCAGAGTTGATTTGACTGCCCGATGTTGAGATCGGGGTTGATCTGACGGTTCGATTGGATATCGGAGTTGATTTGACGGCCCGATTTTGAGGTCGAGGTTTATCTGACGGTCCGATTGGAGATCAGAGTTGATTTGATGGCCCGATGTTGAGACGGGGTTGATCTGACGGTCTGATTAGAGATCAAAGTTTATTTGACGGCCTGATATTGAGATCAGGGTTGATCTGACAGTCCGATTGGAGATCAGAGTTGATTTGACGGCCCGATATTGAGATCGGGGTTGATCTGACGGTCTGATTGGAGATCATAGTTGATTTGACGGTCCAATTGGAGATCGGAGTTGATTTTACGGCCCGATTGAAGATCAGAGTTGATTTGATGGCCTGATGTTGAGGTCGCGGTTGATCTGACGGTCCAAATAGAGATCGAAGTTTATTTGACGGTCTGATTGGATTTCAGAGTTGATTTGACTGCCCGATTGGAGCTCGTAGTTGATTTGAAGGCCCGATGTTGAGATCGCAGTTTATTTGACTGCCCGATTAGAGCTCGTAGTTGATTTGACGGTCCGATTGGAGATCAGAGTTAATTTAATGGCCCGATATTGAGGTCAGGGTTGATTTGACGGTCTGATTGGAGATTAGAGTTGATATGATGGCCAGATGTTGAGATCGGGGTTGATTTAACAGTCCAATAGGAGATCAGAGTTGATTTAACGGCCCAATATTGAGATCGGGGTTGATCTGACGGTCCGATTAGAGATCGAAGTTTATTTGACAGCCAGATGATGAGATCGTAGTTGATCTGACAGTCTGATTGGAGATTAGAGTTGATTTGACGGCCCGATGTTGAGATCAGGGTTGATCTGACGATCCTATTGGAGATCAAAGTGTATTTGAAGGCCCGATGTTGAGATCTGGTTTGATCTGACGGTCCGATTATAGATCAGAGTTGATTTGACAGCACGATGTTAAAATCGGGGTTGATCTGACTGTCCGATTGGAGATCAGAGTTGATTTGACGGCCCGATGTTGAGATCGGGATTGATTTGACAGTCCGATTGGAGATCGAAGTTGATTTAACATCCCGATGTTGAGATCGGGATAGATCTGATGGTCCTATTGGAGATCGTAGTTGATTTGAAGGCCCGATGTTGAGATTGGGTTTGATCTGACGGTCCGATTGGAGACCGGAGTTAATTTAACAGCCCGATGTTGAGATCGCGGTTGATCTGACGATTCGATTGGAGATCAGAGTTGATTTGATAGTCCGATGTTGAGGTCGGGGTTGATCTGAAAGTCCGATTGGAGATCGGTGTTGATTTAATGGCCCGATGTTGAGATCGGGGCTAATTTGACGGTCTGATTGGAGATTGAAGTTGATTTGACGGCCCGATATTGATGTCGGGGTTGATCTGACTGTCCATTTGGAGATGGAAGTTGATTTGACCGCCCGATGTTGAGATCGGGGTTGATTTCACTGTCTGATTGAAGATTGGAGTTGATTTGACGGCCCAATCTTGAGATCGGGGTTAATCTGATGGTACGATTGGAGATAAGAGTTGATTTGACGGCCCGATGTTGAGATTGAGGTTGATCTGACGGCCTGATTGGAGATTAGAGTTGATTTGAAGGTCCGATTGGAGCACGGGTTTGATCTGACGGTCCGATTGAAGATCGGAGTTGGTTTGAAGGCCCGATGTTGAGATCGGGGTTGATCTGACTGTCCGATTAGAGATCAGAGTTGATTTGACTGTCTGATTGCAGATCGGAGTTGATTTGACTTCCCGATTAGAGATCAGACTTGATTTGACGGTCCGATATTATGATCGGGGTTGAACTGACCGTTCGATTAGAGATCAGAGTAGATTTGACAGGCCAATATTAAGGTAGGGATTGATTTGACTGTCTGATTGGAAATCACAGTTGATTTGACGATCCGATGTTGAGATCGGGGTTGATCTGACGGTTTAATTGGAGATCGTAGTTGATTTGAAGGCCCGATATTGAGATCGAGGTTGATCTGACGGTCCAATTGGTGATCAAAGTTGATTGGACGGCCCAATATTGAGATCGTGGTTAATCTGACGGTCAGATTAGAGATCTGAGTTGATTTGACGACCCGATGTTGAGATCGGGGTAGATCTGACGGTCCGATTGGATATCGGAGTTGCTTTGACGGCTCGATGTTGAGATCATTGTTGATCGGACCGTCCGATTGGAGATCGGAGTAGATTTGACGGCCCGATATTAAGATCAGGGTTGATCTGACAGTCCTATTGGAGATCAGAGTTGATTTGACGGCCCGATATTGAGATCGGGGTTGATCTGACGGTTCGCTTGGAGATTGGAGTTGATTTGACGGACCGATATTGAGGTCGGGCTTTATCTGACGGTCCAATAGGAGATCGGAGTTGATTTGACGGCTCAATGTTAAGATCGGAGTTGATCTGACGGTCCGATTTGAGATCGGAGTTTATTTGAAGGTCTGATTGGAGATCGGAGTTTATTTGATCTCTCAATGTTGAGATCGGTTTTGATCTGTCGGTCTGATTGGATATCGAAGTTGATTTGACTGTCTGATTTGAGATCAGATTTGATTTGACTGCCCGATTGGAGATCGGAGTTGATTTGATGACCCGATATTAAGATCGAGGTTGATCTGAAGGTCTGATTAGAGATCAGAGTTGATTTGAGAGCCCGATATTGAGATCAAGATTGATCTGACGGTCCAATTGGAGATTAGAGTTGATTTGACGGCCCGATATTGAGATCAGGGTTGATCTGATGGTCCGATTAGAGATCAGAGTTGATTTGACGGCCCGATGTTGAGATCGGGGTTGATCTGATGGTCCTATTGGAGATTGGAGTTTATTTGACGACCCAATATTGAGATCGGGGTTAACTTGACGGTTCGATTGGAGATCAGAGTTGATTTGACGGTCCGATTGGAGATCGAAGTTGATTTGACGGCCTGATTAGAGATCTGAGTTGATTTGATGGCTCAATATTGAGATCGAGGTTGATCTGACGGTACGGCCCGATATTGAGATCGGGGTTGATTTGACTGTCCGATTGGAGATCGGAGTTGATTTGACGGCCCGATGTTGAGGTTTGTCTGACGGCCCTAATGGAGATCGGATTGGATTTGACGTCCTGATGTTGAGACGGGGTTGATCTTACGGTCTGATTGGACATCGAAGTTAATTTGACAGCCCGATATTGAGTTCAGGGTTGATCTGACGGTCTGATTGGAGATCAGTGTTGATTTGACGGCCTGATATTGAGATCGGGGTTGATCTAATGGTTCAATTTTAGATTGGAGTTGATTTGACGGCCTGATTAGAGATCGAAGTTGATTTGACGACCTGATGTTTTGATCGAGGTTAATTTAACGGTCCGATTGGAGATCAAAGTTGATTTGAAGGTCTGATTGGATATCGGGTTTGATCTGACGGTCTGATTGGAGATCAGAGTTTTTTTGAAGTCCCGATGTTGAGATCGGGGTTGATCTGAAGGTCCGATTAGAGATCAGAGTGGATTTAACGGCCCAATGTTGAGATCATGGTTGATCTGACAGTCTAATTAGAGATCAGAGTTGATTTGACAGCCCGATGTTGAGACGGGGTTGATCTGACGGTCTGATTAGAGATCAAAGTTGATTTGACGGCCTGATATTAAGATCGGGGTTGATCTGACAGTCCGAATTGAGATCAGAGTTGATTTGACGGCCCGATACTGAGATTAGGGTTGATCGGATGGTCCGATTGGAGATAGAGTTGATTTGACGGCCCGATATTGAGATCGGGGTTAATCTGATGGTCCGGTTGGAGATCAGAGTTGATTTAACGGTCCAATTAGAGGTCGGAGTTGATTTGACAGCCCGATTGAAGATCGGAGTTGATTTGATGGCCCGATGTTGGGATCGCGATTAATCTGACGGTCTAAATGGAGATTAAAGTTTATTTGTCGGTCTGATTAGAGATCGGAGTTGATTTGACTGCCCGATTGGAGCTCGTAGTTGATTTGAAGGCCCGATGTTGAGATCGGGGACGATTTGACAGTCCGATTGGAGATCAAAGTTGATTTAACAGCCCGATATTGAGGTCAGGGTTGATTTGACGGTCCGATTGAAGATCAGAGTTGATATAATGGCCCGACGTTGAGATAGGGGTTGATCTTACAGTCCGATAAGAGATCGGAATTGATTTGACGGACCTGATATTGAGATCGGGGTTGATCTGACGGTCCGATTGGATATTGGAGTTTATTTGACGGCCCGACGTTGAGATCGGGGTAGATCTGACGACCCGATTGGAGATCAAAGTTGATTTAAAGGTCCGATTGGAGATCGGGATTTGATCTAACGGTCCGATTAGAGATCGAAATTGATTTGACGGCCCGATGTTGAGATCAGGGTTGATCTGACGGTCCGATTTGTGATCGAAGTTGATTTGACGGCCCGATGTTGAGATCAGGATTAATCTGACGGTCCAATTGGAGATTGGATTTTATTTGATGGTTCGATTGGAGATCAGAGTTTATTTGACGGTCTGATTAGTGATCAGAGTTGATTTGATGGCCCGATGTTGAGATAGGGGTTGATCTAACTGTCCGATTAGAGATCGGAGTTGATTTGACGAACCGATATTGAGGTCGGGGTTGATCTGACTATCCGATTGAAGATTAAAGTTAATTTGACGGCCCGATATTGAGATCAGGGTTGATCTGATGGTACGATTATAGATCGAAGTTGATTTGACGGCCCGATATTGAGATCGGGGTTGATTTGATGGTTTGATTGGAGATCGGAGTTAATTAGAAGGTCTAATGTTGAGATGGGGGTTGATCTGACGGTCTGATTGGAGATCAGAGTTGATTTAACGTCCCGATGTTGAGATCGCGGTTGATTTGACGGTTCGATTGGAGATCAGAGTTGATTTGACGGCCCGCTGGAGATCGAAGTTGATTTGATGGCCTGATTAGAGATCGGATTTGATTTGACGGCTGGATGTTGAGATCGAGTTTGATCTGACGGTCCGATTGGAGATCGAAGTTGATTTGACAGATCGATATTGAGATCAGGGTTGATCTGACAGTCCGTTTAGAGATTGGAGTTGATTTAACGTCCCAATATTGAGATCGGGGTTGATTTGACGGTCCGATTGGAGATCAGAGTTAATTTGACGACCCGATGTTGAGATCGGGGTTGATCTGACGGTTTGATTGGAGATCGAAGTTGATTTGACAGCCTGATATTGAGATCGGGGTTGATCTGACGGTCCGATTGGAGATCAGAGTTGATTTGACGGTCCGATATTGAGATTGGGGTTCATCGGATGGTCCGATTGGAGATGGAGTTGATTTGACGGCCCGATATTGAGATTGGGGTTGATCTGACGGTTCGATTAGATCAGAGTTGATTTGACGGTCCGATTGGAGATCGAAGTTGATTTGACGGCCCGATTAGAGATCGGAGTTGATTTAGTGACCCGATGTTGAGATCGCGGTTGATTTGATGGTTTGATTGGAGATCAAAGTTGATCTGACAGTCTGATTAGAGATCGGAGTTGATTTGACTGCCAGATTGGAGCTCGTAGTTAATTTGAAGGACAGATGTTGATTTCGGGGTCGATCTGACGGTCCGATTGGTGATCAGAGTTGATTTGACGGCCCGATATTGAGGTTAGAGTTGATTTAACGATCTGATTGGAGATCAGAGTTGATTTAAAGGTCTTATTGGAGATCAGGCATGATCTGACGGTCCGATTGGAGATCAGAGTTTTTTTGAAGGCCCGATGTTGAGATCGGGGTTGATCTGAAGGTCCGATTAGAGATCAGAGTTGATTAAACGGCCCGATGTTGAGATCATGGTTGATCTGACAGTCCGATAGGAGATCGGAGTTAATTTGACTGTCTGATGTTGAGATCGGGGTTGATTTGACAGTCCGATTGGAGATTAGAGTTGATTTGACGGCCTGATGTGGAGATCGGGGTTGATCTTACGGTCCTATTGGAGATCGAAGTTTATTTGAAGGCCCGATGTTGAGATCGGGTTTAATCTGACGTCCGATTGGAGATCAGAGTTGATTTCACTGCCCGATGTTAAAATCGGGGTTGATCTGACGGTCCGATTAGAGATCATTATTGATTTGGCGGGCCGATGTTGACATCGGGATTGATCTGACAGTCCGATTGGAGATCGCAGTTGATTTGACAGCCCGATGTTGAGATCGGGGTTGATTTGACGGTCCGATTGGAGATCGAAGTTGATTTGACGGCCCGATTAGAGATCAGAGTTGATATGATGGCCCGATGTTGAGATCTGGGTTGATCTGAAGGTCAGATTAGAGATCCGAGTTGATTTGATGACTCGATATTGAGATCGAGGTTGATCTGACGGTACGGCCCGATATTGAGATCAGGGTTGATTTGACGGTCCGATTGGAGATCAGAGTTGATTTAATGGCCCGATGTTGAGGTCGGGGTTTATCTGACGGCCGTATTGGAGATCGGAGTGGATTTGATGTCCCGATGTTGAGACGGGGTTGATCTGACGGTCTGATTGGAGATTGGAGTTTATTTGACGGCCCAATATTGAGATCGTTGTTGAACTGACGATCCAATTGGAGATCAGTGTTGATTTTATGGCCCGATATTGAGATCGGGGTTGATCTTTTGGTTCGATTGTAGATTGGAGTTGATTTGACAGCCCGATATTGAGATCGGGGATGATTTGACTATCCGATTAGAGATCGGAGTTGATTTGACGGCCCGATGTTCAGATCGGGGTTGATCTGACCGTCAGATTAGAGATCAAAGTTGATTTAACAGTTTGATGGGAGATCGGAGTTGATTTGACAGTTCGATTAGAGATCGGAGTTGATTTGAAGGATCGATGTTGAGATCGGGTTCGATCTTACAGTCCGATTAGAGATCGGAGTTGATGGACGACCCAATATTCAGATCGGGATTGATCTGACGGTCCGATTAGAGATCGAAGTTGATTTGACTACCCGATATGAAGATCGGGGTTGATCTGATGGTCCGATTGGAGATCAAAGTTGATTTGACGGCCCGATATTGAGATCAGGGTTGATCTGACGGTCCGATTGGAGATCAGAGTTAATTTGACTGCCCGATGTTGAGATCGTGGTTGATCTGACGGTTCAATTGGATATCGGAGTTGATTTGATGACCCGATGTTGAGATCGGGGTTGATTTAACGGTCCGATTGGAGATCAAAGTTCATTTAAAGGTCTGATTGGAGATCGGGTTTGATCTGACGGTCCGATTGGAGATCAGAGTTTTTTGAAGGCCCGATGTTCAGATCAGGGTTGATCTGGAGGTTCGATTGGAGATCGGAGTTGATTTTACTGTCTAATTGGAGATCAGAGTTGATTTGATGGCCCGATTATAGATCGAAGTTGATTTGACAACATGATATTGAGATTGGAGTAGATCTGACGGTCCGATTAGAGATCAGAGTTGATTTGACGACCCGATATTGAGATCGGGGTTGATTTGACTACCCGATTGGTGATCGGAGTTGATTTGACAGCCTGATATTGAGATCAGGGTTGATTTGACGGTCCGATTGGAGATCAGAGTTGATTTGACTGTCCGGTTGGAGCTCGTAGTTGATTTGAAAACCCGATGTTGAGATCGAGGACGATCTGATGGTCCGATTGGAGATCAGAGTTGATTTAACAGCCCGATATTGAGGTCAGGGTTGATTTGACGGTCCGATTGGGGATCAGAGTTGATATGATGGCCCGATGTTGAGATCGAAGTTGATCTGACAGTTCGATAGGAGATCGGAGTTGATTTGACAGCCTGATGTTGAGATCGGGGTTGATCTGACGGTCTGATTAAAGATCGTAGTTGATTTGACGGCCCAAATTTTGAGGTCGGGGTATATCTGACGGTTCAATTGGATATCGAAGTTGATTTGACGGTCCGCTTGGAGATCGAAGTTGATTTGACGGCCTGATTGGAGATCGGAGTTGATTTGATGGCCCGATGTTGAGATTGAGATTGATCTGACGGTTCGATTGGAGATCAGAGTTGATTTGATGACTCGATGTTGAGATCAGGGTTGATCTGACAGTCTGATTAGAGATCAGAGTTGATTTGACCGCCCGATATTGAGATCGGGGTTGAAATGACTGTCCGATTAAAGATTGGAGTTGATTTGACTGCCCAATATTGAGATCGGGGTTGATTTGACGGTTCGATTAGAGATCGGAGTTGATTTGACTGCCCGATGTTGAGATCAGAGTTGATCTGACGGTCCGATTGGAAATCAAAGTTGATTTGACGGCCCGATTTTGAGGTCGGAGTTTATTTGAAGGTCCGATTGGAGATCGAACTTGATTTGACGGCCCGATGTTGAGACAGGGTTGATCTGACGGTCTGATTAGAGATCAAAGTTGATTTGACGGCCCGATATTGAGATTAGGGTTGATCGGATGGTCCGATTAGAGATGGAGTTAATTTGACTGCCCGATTTTGAGATCAGGGTTGATCTGACGGTACGATTAGAGATAAGAGTTAATTTAACGATCCAATTGGAGATCGAAGTTAATTTGACGGCCCGATTAAAGATCGGAGTTGATTTGATGGCCCGGTGTTGAGATCGCTGTTGATTTGACGGTCTAAATGGAGATCCAAGTTTATTTGACGGTCTGATTGGAGATCAGAGTTGATTTGACTGCCCGATTAGAGCTCGTAGTTGATTTGAAGGCCCGATGTTGAGAACGGGGATGATCTGATGGTCCGATTGGAGATCAGAGTTGATTTAACAGCCCGATATTGAGGTCAAGGTTGATTTGAAGGTCCGATTGGAGATCAGAGTTGATATAATGGCCCGATGTTGAGATAGGGGTTGATCTGACAGTCTGATTAGAGATCGTAGTTGATTTGACGGCCCGATGTTGAGATCGGGGTTGATCTGACAGTCCGATTGGAGATTAGAGTTGATTTGACGGCCTGATGTTGAGATCGGGGTTGATCTTATGGTCCTATTGGAGATCGAAGAGTATTTGAATGCCCGATGTTGAGATCGGGTTTGATCTGAGGTCCGATTGGAGATCAGAGTTAATTTGACAGCTCGATGTTGAAATCGGGGTTGATCTGACGATCCGATTGGAGATCAGAGTTGATTTGACGGCACGATATTGAGATCGGGATTGATATGACAATCCGATTAGAGATCGTAGTTGATTTTACAGCCCGATGTTGAGATCGGGGTTGATCTGACGGTCCTATTGGAGATCAGAGTTGATTTGAAGGCCCGATGTTGAGATTGGGTTTGATCTGACGGTCCGATTGGAGACCGGAGTTAATTTGGCAGCTCGATGTTAAGATCGCGGTTGATCTGACAGTCCGATTGGAGATCAGAGTTGATTTGACGCCCCGATGTTGAGATCGAGGTTGATCTGACAGTCCGATTGGAGATCGGAGTTGATTTAATGGTCCGATTGCAGATCAAAGTTGATTTGACGGCCTGATGTTGAGATCGGGGTTGATCTGAAAGTCCGACTGGAGATCAGAGTTGATTTGACGGTCCGATTGCAGATCGGAGTTGATTTGACTGTCCGATTAGAGATCAGAATTGATTTGACGGTCCGATATTGTGATCGGGGTAGATCTGACCGTTCAATTGGAGATCAGAGTTGATTTGACAGGCCAATGTTAAGGTAGGGATTGATCTGACGGTCCGATTGGAGATCACAGTTGATTTGACGGTCTGATGTTGAGATCGGGGTTGATCTGACGGTTCGATTAGAGATCGTAGTTGATTTGAAGGCCCGATATTGAGTTCGAGGTTGATCTGTCGGTCCAATTGGTGATCGAAGTTGATTTGACGGCCCGATATTGAGATCGGGGTTGATCTGACGGTCCGATTAAAGATCTGAGTTAATTTGACGACCCGATGTTGCGATCGCGGTTGATCTTAGGTCCGATTGGATATCGGAGTTGCTTTGACGGCTCAATGTTGAGATCATTGTTGATCGGACGGTCCGATTGGAGATCGGAGTAGATTTGACGGCCCGATATTGAGATCAGGGTTGATCTGTCGGTTCGCTTGGAGATTGGAGTTGATATTGAGGTCGGGCTTTATCTGAAGGTCCGATAGGAGATCAGAGTTTATTTAACGGCTTAATGTTGAGATTTGAGTTGATCTAACGGTCCGATTAGAGATCAGAGTTTATTTGAAGGTCCGATTGGAGATCGGAGCTTATTTGATCTGTCAATGTTGAGATCGGGTTTGATCTATCGGTCCGATTGGATATTGAAGTTGATTTGACAGTCTGATTGGAGATCAGATTTGATTTGACTGCCCGATTGGAGATCGGAGTTGATTTGATGGCCCGATGTTGAGATCGAGGTTGATCTGAAGGTCTGATTGGTGATCAGAGTTGATTTGAGGGCCCGATATTGAGATCAGGGTTGATCTGACGGTCCGATTGGAGATCAGACTTGATTTGACGGCCCGATATTGAGATCGGGGTTGATCTGACGGTCCGATTTGAGATCAGAGTTCATTTGACTGCTCGATGTTGAGATCAGGGTTGATCTGACGGTCCTATTGGAGATTGGAGTTTATTTGACAACCCAATATTGAGATCGGGGTTGATCTGACGATTCGATTGGAGATCAGAGTTGATTTGTCGGTTCGATTGGAGATCGAAGTTGGTTTGACGGCCCGATTAGAGATCGGAGTTGATTTGATGGCCCGATGTTGAGATCGGGTTTGATCTGACCGGTCCGATAGGAGATCAGAGTTGATTTGATGGCTCGATATTGAGATCAAGGTTGATCTGACGGTACGACCCGATATTGAGATCGGGGTTGATTTGACTGTCCGATTGGAGATCAGAGTTGATTTGACGGCCCGATGTTGAGGTTTATCTGACGGCCCGATTGGAGATCGAATTGGATTTGACGTCCTGATGTTGAGACGGGGTTGATCTTACAGTCTGATTGGAGATCGAAGTTGATTTGACGGCCCGATATTGAGATCGGGGTTGATCTGACGATCCGATTGGAGATCAGTGTTGATTTGATGACCCGATATTGAGATCGGGGATCTAATGGTTCGATTGTAGATTGGAGTTGATTTGACAGTTTGATTGGAGATCGGAGTTGATTTGATAGCCCGATTAGAGATCGAAATTGATTTGAAGGATCAATGTTGAGATCGGGTTTGATCTTACTGTTCGATTAGAGATCAGAGTTGATTTGACGGCCCGGTGTTGAAATCGGGGTTGATCTGACAGTCTGATTGTAGATCAAAGTTGATTTGACGGCCCGCAGTTGAGATCGGGGTTGATCTGACAGGCCGATTGGAGAACAGAGTTGATTTGACGGCCTGATTGGAGATCGGAGTTGATTTAACAGCCCGATGTTGAGATCGGGGTTGATCTGACGGTCCGATTGGAGATCGGAGTTGATTTGACTGCCCGATATTGAGATCGGGGTCGATCTGATGGTCTGATTGGAGATCGAAGTTGATTTGACAGCACGATATTGAAATCAGGGTTGATCTGACGGTCCGATTGGAGATCACAGTTGATTTGACGGCCCAATGTTGAGATCGGGGTTGATCTGACGATTCGATTGGAGATCAGGAGTTGATTTGATGACCTGATGTTGAGATCGGGGTTGATCTAACTGTCCGATTAAAGATCGGAGTTGATTTTACTGCCCGATGTTGAGATCGGGGTTGATTTGACGATCCGATTGGAGATCAAAGTTGATTTGAAGGTTTGATTGGAGATCGAGTTTGATCTGACGGTTCGATTGGAGATCAGAGTATTTTTGAAGGCCCGATGTTGAGATTGGGGTTGATCTGAAGGTCCGATTGGGGATCGGAGTGGATTTAACGGCCCAATGTTGAGATCATGGTTGATCTGACGGTTCGATTAAAGATCGGAGTTGATTTGACGACATGATATTGAGATCGGGGTTGATCTGACGGTCCGATTGGATATCAGAGTTGGTTTGACGGCCCGATGTTGAGATCGGGGTAGATCTGACGACCCGATTGGAGATCGAATGTTGATTTAAAGGTCCGATCGAAGATCGAGTTTGATCTGACGGTCCGATTGGAGATCAAAATTGATTTGATGGCCCGATTTTGAGATCGGGGAACGGTCCTATTTATGATCGGAGTTAATTTGACGACCCGATGTTGAGATCAGGGTTAATCTGACGGTCCGATTGGAGATTGGTTTTGATTTGATGGTTCGATTGGAGATCGGAGTTAATTTGACGGCCCGATTAGAGATCAAAGTTGTTTTGATGGCCCGATGTTGAGATAGGGGTTGATCTGACGGTCCGATTGGAGATCGGAGTTGATTTGACGAACCGATATTGAGGTCGGGGTTGATCTGAAGGTCCAATTGGAGATCCGAGTTGATTTGATGGCTCGATATTGAGATCGAGGTTGATCTGACGGTACGGCCCGATATTGAGATCAGGGTAGATTTGACGGTCCGATTGGAGATCAGAGTTGATTTGACAGGCCGATGTTGAGGTCGGGGTTTATCTGACTGCCGGATTGGAGATCGAAGTGGATTTGATGTCCTGATGTTGAGACGGGATTGATCTGACGGTCTGATTGGAGATCGGAGTTGATTTGACGGTCCAATATTGAGATCGGTGTTGAACTGACGGTCCAATTGGAGATCAGTGTTGATTTGATGGCCCGATATTGAGATCGGGGTTGATCTTATGGTCCGATTTTAGATTAGAGTTTATTTGACAGCTCGATATTGAGATCGGGGATGATTTGACGGTCCGATTAGAGATTAGAGTTGATTTGACGGCCCGATATTCAGATCGGGGTTGATCTGATTGTCAGATTAGAGATCGAAGTTGATTTGACAGTTCGATGTGAGATCGGAGTTGATTTGACGGTTCGATTAGAGATCGGAGTTGATTTGAAGGACCGATGTTGAGATCGGGTTCGATCTTACAGTCCGATTGGAGATCGGAGTTGATGCGACAACCCAATACTTTGATCGGGATTGATCTGACGGTCCGATTAGAGATTAAAGTTGATTTGACTACCCGATATGAAGATCGGGGTTGATCTGACGGTCCGATTAGAGATCAAAGTTGATTTGACGGCCCGATATTGAGATCAGGATTGATCTGACTGTCCGATTGGAGATCAGAGTTAATTTGACTGCCCGATGTTGAGATCGTGGTTGATTTGACGGTTCGATTGGAGATCGAAGTTGATTTAATGACCCGATGTTGAGATCGGGGTTAATTTAACAGTCCGATTGGAGATCAAAGTTGATTTGAAGGTCTGATTGGAGATCGGGTTTGATCTGACGGTCCGATTAGAGATCAGAGTTTTTTGAAGGCTCGATGTTGTGATCGGGGTTGATCTGGAGGTCTGATTGGAGATCGGAGTTGATTTAACGGCCCGATGTTAAGATTACGGTTGATCTGACGGTCCGATTGGAGATCAGGGTTGATTTTACGGTCTAATTGGAGATCAGAGTTGATTTGATGGCCTGATTGTAGATCGAAGTTGATTTGACGATATGATATTGAGATTGGGGTTGATCTGACGGTCCGATTGAAGATCAGAGTTGATTTGACAGCCCGATATCGAGATCGAGATTGATTTGACGACCCGATTGGTGATCGGAGTTGATTTAAAGGTCCAATTAGAGATCGGGATTGATCTGACGGTCCTATATGATGGCCCGATGTTGAGATCGGGGTTGATCTGACGGTCTGATTTATGATCGAAGTTAATTTGACGGCCCGATGTTGACATCAGGGATTATCTGACGGTCCGATTGGAGATCGAAATTGATTTGACAGTGTGATTGGAGATCGGAGTAGATTTGACTGCCAGATTAGAGATCAGAGTTGATTTGATGGCCTGATGTTGAGATAAGGGTTGATCTGACTGTCCGATTAGAGATCAGAGTTGATTTGACGAACCGATATTGAGGTCAGGGTTGATTTGACGGTCTGATTAGAGATCAAAGTTGATTTGACGGCCCGATATTGAGATCAGGATTGATATGACGGTCCGATTGGAGATCGAAGTAGATTTGATAGCCTGATATTGAGATCAGGGTTGATTTGACTGTTTGATTAGAGATCGGAGTTGATTAGACGCCCGATGTTGAGATCGGGGTTGATCTGACTGTCCGATTAGAGATCGGAGTTGATTTGACGTCCCGATATTGAGATCGGGGTTAATCTGAAGGTTCGATTAGATATCGAAGTTGATTTGACGGTCCGCTTGGAGATCGAAGTTGATTTGACTGCCTGATTGGAGATCGAAGTTGATTTGACGGCCCGATGTTGAGATTGAGATTGATCTGACGGTTCGATTGGAGATCAGAGTTGATTTGACGACTCGATGTTGAGATCGGGGTTGAATTGACGGTCCGATTAGAGATTGGAGTTGATTTGACGGCCCAATATTGAGATCGGGGTTGATTTGACTGTCCGATTGGAAATCGGAGTTGATTTGACTGCCCGATGTTGAGATCAGAGTTGATCTGACGGTCCGATTGGAGCTCGGAGTTGATTTGATGGCCCAATTTTGAGGTCAATGTTTATCTGACAGTTCGATTGGAGATCAGTCTTGATTTGACGGCCCGATGTTGAGATAGGTTGATCTGACGGTCTGATTAGAGATTAAAGTTGATTTAATGGCCTGATATTGAGATCGGGGTTAATCTGACAGTCCAATTGGAGATCAAAGTTGATTTGACGGCCCGATATTGAGATTAAGGTTGATCGGATGGTCCAATTGGAGATGGAGTTGATTTGACAGCCCGATATTGAGATCGGGGTTGATCTGACGGTCCGATTGGAGATCAGAGTTGATTTAACTGTCCAATTAGAGATCAGAGTTGATTTGACGGCCCGATTAAAGATCAGGAGTTGATTTGATGGCCCGATGTTGAGATCGCGATTGCTCTGACGGTCCAAATGGAGATCAAAGTTTATTTGACGGTCTAATTGGAGCTCGTCGTTGATTTGAAGGCCCGATGTTGAGATCGGGGACGATCTGATGGTCCGATTAGAGATCAGAGTTGATTTAACAGCCCGATATTGAGGTCTGGGTTGATTTGACGATCCGATTGGAGATCAATGTTGATATGATGGCCCGATGTTGAGATCGAGGTTGATCTGACTGTCCGATTAGAGATCGTAGTTGATTTGACGGCCCCATTTTGAGGTTGGGGTTTATCTGACGGTTCGATTGGATATCGAAGTTAATTTGATGGTCCGCTTGGAGATCGAAGTTGATTTGACGGCCTGATTGGAGATCAGAGTTGATTTGACGGCCCGATGTTGAGATTGAGATTAATCTGACGGTTCGATTGGAGATCAGAGTTGATTTGACGACTAGATGTTGAGATCAGGGTTGGTTTGACAATCTGATTAGAGATCAGAGTTGATTTGACGGCCTGATATTGAGATCGGGGTTGAACTGACGGTCCGTTTAGAGATTGGAGTTGATTTGACAACCCAATATTGAGATCGGGGTTGATTTGACGGTCTGATTGTAGATCAAAGTTGATTTGACTGCCCGATGTTGAGATCAGAGTTGATCTGACGGTTCGATTAGAGATCGGAGTTGATTTGACGTCCCGATTTTAAGGTCGGTGTATATCTGACGGTCCGATTGGAGATCGGACTTAATTTGATGGCCCAATGTTGAGACAGGGTTGATCTGACAGTCTGATTGTAGATCAAAGTTGATTTGACTGGCCTGATATTGAGATCGGGGTTTATCTGACTGTCCGATTGGAGATCAAAGTTGATTTGACGGCCCGATATTGAGATTAGGGTTGATCGGATGGTCCGATTGGAGATGGAGTTGATTTGATGGCCCGATATTGAGATTGGGGTTGATATGACGGTCCGATTAGAGATCAGAGTTGATTTGACGGCCCGATTGGAGATCGAAGTTGATTTGACGGCCTGATTGGAGATCGGAGTTGATTTGACGGCCCGATGTTGAGATCGCGATTGATCTGACGGTCCAAACAGAGATCAAAGTTTATTTGACGGTCTGATTGGAGATCAGAGTTGATTTGACTGCCCGATTGGAGCTCGTAGTTGATTTGAAGGCCCGATGTTGAGATCGGGGATGATCTGATGGTCTGATTGAAGATCAGAGTTGATTTAACAGCCCGATATTGAGGTCAGGGTTGATTTGACGGTCCGATTATAGATCAGAGATGATATGATGGCCCGATGTTGAGATCGAGGTTGATCTGACAGTCCAATAGGAGATCAGAGTTGATTTGACTGGCCCGGTGTTGAGATCGGGGTTGATCTGACGGTCTGATTAGAGATCGTAGTTGATTTGACGGCCCGATGTTGAGAACGGGATTGATCTGACAGTCCGATTGGAGATTAGAGTTGATTTGACGGCCCGATGTTGAGATCGAGTTTGATCTGACGGTCCGATTGGAGATTAGAGTTGATTTGACAGCCCGATGTTGAAATCGAGGTTGATCTAACTGGTCCGATTGGAGATCAGAGTTAATTTGACGGCACAATGTTGAGATCGGGATTGATCTGACAGTCCGATTGGAGATCGCAGTTGATTTGATAGCCCGATGTTGAGATCGGGGTTGATCTGACGGTCTTATTGGAGATCGGAGTTGATTCGAAGGCCCGATGTTGAGATCGGGTTTGATCTGACGGTCCGATTGGAGACCAGAGTTAATTTGACAGCCCGATGTTGAGATCGCGGTTGATCTGACAGTCCGATTGGAGATCAGAGTTGATTTGACGGCCCGATGTTGATATCGAGGTTGATCTGATAGTCCTATTGGAGATCGGAGTTTATTTGATGGCTCCATGTTGAGATCGGGGTTAATTTGACTGTCTGATTGGAGATCGAAGTTGATTTGACGGCCTGATATTGATGTCGGGGTTGATCTGACGGTCCATTTGGAGATCAGAGTTGATTTGACGGCCCGATGTTGAGATCGGGGTTGATTTCACGGTCCGATTGAAGATTAGAGTTGATTTGACGCCCCGATCTTGAGATCGGGGTTGTTCTAACTGTCCGATTGAAGATCGGAGTTGATTTGACTGCTCGATGTTGAGATCGGGGTTGATTTAACGGTCCGATTGGAGATCAAAGTTGATTTGAAGGTCCAATTAGAGATCTGGTTTGATCTGACGGTCCGATTGGAGATTGGAGTTGATTTGAAGGCCCGATGTTGAGATCGGGGTTGATCCGAAGGTCCGATTAGAGATCGGAGTTGATTTGACGGCCTGATGTTGAGATCGAGTTGATCTGACGGTCCGATTGGAGATCAGAGTTGATTTGACGGTTAGATTACAGATCGGAGTTAATTTGATTGCCCGATTAGAGATCAGAATTGATTTGACGGTCCGATATTGTGATCAGGGTTGATCTGACCGTTCGATTGGGGATCAGAGATGATTTGACAGGGCAATATTAAGGTAGGGATTAATCTGACGGTCCGATGTTGAGATCGGGGTTGATCTGACGATTCAATTGGATATCGTAGTTGATTTGAAGGCTCGATATTGAGATCGAGATTGATCTGACGGTCCAATTGGTGATCGAAGTTGATTTGACAGCCCGATATTGAGATCGGGGTTGATCTGACGGTCAGATTAGAGATATGAGTTGATTTGACGACCCGATGTTGAGATCGGGGTTGATCTGACGGTCCGATTAGATATCGGAGTTGCTTTGACGGCTCAATGTTGATATCATTGTTGATTGGACGGTCCGATTGGAGATCGGAGTAGATTTGACGGCCCGATATTAAGATCGGGGTTGATCTGACAGTCCGATTGGAGATCGGAGTTGATTTGACGGCCTGATATTGAGATCGGGGTTGATCTGACGGTTCGCTTGGAGATTGGAGTTGATTTGACCGACCGATATCGAGGTCGGGCTTTATCTGACAGTCCGATAGGAGATCAGAGTTGATTTGACGGCTTAATGTTGAGATCGGAGTTGATCTGACGGGTCTAATTAGAGATCGAAGTTTATTTGAAGGTCCGATTGGAGATCGGAGTTTATTTGATCTCTCAATGTTGAGATCTGGTTTGATCTGACGGTCCGATTGGATATCGAAGTTGATTTGACGGTCTGATTGGAGATCAGATTTGATTTGACTGCCCGATTGGAGATCGGAGTTGATTTGATGGCCCGATGTTGAGATCGAGGTTGATCTGAAGGTCTGATTGGTGATCAGAGTTGATTTGAAGGCCCGATATTGAGATCAGGGTTGATCTGACCGTTCGATTGGAGATCAGCGTTAATTTGACGGCCTGATATTGAGATCGGGGTTGATCTGACTGTCTGATTAGAGATCAGAGTTGATTTAACGGCCCGATGTTGAGATAAGGGTTGATCTGACGGTCCTATTGGAGATTAGAGTTTATTTGACGACCCAATATTGAGATCGAGGTTGATCTGACGGTTCGATTGGAGATCAGAGTTGATTTGACGGTCCGATTGGAGATCGAAGTTGATTTGACGGCCCGATGCCTGATGTTGAGATCGGGGTTGATCTGACTGTCTGATTGGAGATTCGAGTTGATTTGATGGATTGGACTGTCCGATTGGAGATCGGAGTTGATTTGATAGCCCGATGTTGAGGTTTATCTGACGGCCCGATTGGAGATCGGATTGGATTTGACGTCCTGATGTTGAGACGGGGTTGATCTTACGATCTGATTGGAGATCGAAGTTGATTTGACGGCCTGATATTGAGATCGGGGTTGATCTGACGGTCTGATTGGAGATCAGTGTTGATTTGACGGCCCGATATTGAGATTGGGGTTGATCTAATGGTTCGATTATAGAGTGGAGTTGATTTGACAGCCCGATATTGTGATCGGGGTTGATTTGACGGCCACGTGTTGAGATCGGGGTTGATCTGATGGTCAGATTAGAGATCAAAGTTGATTTGACAGTTTGATTGGAGATCGGAGTTGATTTAACAACCCGATTAGAGATCGTAATTGATTTGAAGGATCGATGTTGAGATCGGGTTTGATCTTACTGTTCGATTAGAGATTAGAGTTGATTTGACAGCCCGGTGTTGAGATTGGGGTTGATCTGACGGTCTGATTGTAGATCAAAGTTGATTTGATGGCCCGCAGTTGAGATTGGGGTTGATCTGACAGGCCGATTAAAGAACAGAGTTGATTTGACGGCCTGATTGGAGATCAGAGTTGATTTAACAGCCCTATGTTGAGATCGGGGTTGATCTGACGATCCGATTGGAGATCAGAGTTGATTTGACTGCCTGATATTGAGATCGGGGTTGATCTGATGGTTCGATTAGAGATCGAAGTTGATTTGACAGTATGATATTGAGATCAGGGTTGATCTGACGGTCCGATTGGAGATCAGAGTTAATTTGACGGCCCGATGTTAAGACCGGGGTTGATCTGACGGTTCGATTGGAGATCGAAGTTGATTTGATGACCCGATGTTGAGATCGGGGTTGTTCTAACTGTTCGATTGAAGATCAGAGTTGATTTGTCTGCCCGATGTTGAGATCGGGGTTGATTTAACGGTCCGATTGGAGATCAAAGTTGATTTGAAGGTCTGATTGGAGATCGGGTTTGATTTGACTGTCCGATTGGAGATCAGAGTTTTTTTGAAGGCCCGATGTTGAGATCGGGGTTGATCTGAAGGTTCGATTGGAGATTGGAGTGGATTTAGCGGCCCAATATTGAGATCATGGTTGATCTGACGATTCGATTGGAGATCGGAGTTAATTTGACGATATGATATTGAGATCGGGGTTGATCTGACGGTCCGATTGGATATCAGAGTTGATTTGTCGGCCCGATGTTGAGATCGGGGTAGATCTGACGACCTGATTGGAGATCGAAGTTGATTTAAAGGTCCGATTGGAGATCGAGTTTGATCTGACGGTCCGATTGGAGATCGAAGTTGATTTGATGACCCGATGTTGAGATCGGGGTTGTTATAACTGTCCGATTGAAGATCGGAGTTGATTTGACTGCCCGATGTTGAGATCGGGGTTGATCTGACGGTCCAATTTATGATCAGAGCTGATTTGACGGCCCGATGTTAAGATCAGGGTTAATTTGATGGTCCGATTGGAGATTGGTTTTGAGTTGATGGTTCGATTGGAGATCGGAGTTGGTTTGACGGCCCGATTAGAGATCAGAGTTGATTTTATGGCCCGATGTTGAGATAGGGGTTGATCTGACGGTCTGATTGGAGATCGGAGTTGATTTGACGAATCGATATTGAGGTCGGGGTTGATCTGACGATCCAATTGAAGATTAAAGTTAATTTGACGGCCCGATATTGAGGTCAGAGTTGATCTGACGGTATGATTATAGATCGAAGTTGATTTGACGGCGGCCCGATATTGAGATCGGGGTTGATTTGACGGTCCGATTGGAGATCGGAGTTAATTAGACGGTCCGATGTTGAGATCGGGGTTGATCTGACTGTCCGATTGGAGATCAGAGTTGATTTGTCGTCCCGATGTTGAGATCGCGCTTGATCTGACGGTTCGTTTGGAGATCGGAGTTGATTTGACGGCCCGCTTGGAGATCGGAGTTGATTGACGGCCTGATTAGAGATCAGAGTTAATTTGACGGCTCGATGTTGAGATCGAGTTTGATATGACGGTCCGATTGGAGATCGGAGTTGATTTGACGGATCGATGTTGAGATCGGGGTTGATCTGACAGTCCGTTTAGAGATCGTAGTTGATTTGACGGCCCGGTATCTAGATCGGGGTTGAACTGACAGTCTGATTGGCGATTGGAGTTGATTTAACGGACCAATATTGAGATTGGGGTTGATTTGACAGTCCGATTGGAGATCAGAGTTAATTTGACGGCCAGATGTTGAGATCGGGGTTGATCTGACGGTTTGATTGGAGATCGAAGTTGATTTAACGGCCCGATTTTGAGATCGGGGTTTATGGCCCAATTGGAGATCGGAGTTGATTTGATGACCCGATGTTGAGATTGCGATTGATCTGAAGGTCTGATTGGAGATCGAAGTTGATTTGACGGTCTGATTAGAGATCAGAGTTGATTTGACTGCCCGATTAGAGCTCGTAGTTGATTTGAAGGCCCGATGTTGATATCGGGGTCGATCTGATGGTCCGATTGGTGATCAGAGTTGATTTGACGGCCCGATATTGAGGTTAGGGTTGATTTGACAGTCCGATTGAAGATCAGAGTTGATTTAAAGGTCTGATTGGAGATCAGAGTTGATTTAAAGGTCTGATTGGAGATCGGGTTTGATCTAACTGTCCGATTAGAGATCAGAGTTTTTTTGAAGGTCCGATGTTGAGATCGGGGTTGATCTGAAGGTCCGATTAGAGATCGGAGTTGATTTAACTGCCCGATGTTGAGATCATGGTTGATCTGACAGTCCGATAGGAGATCAGAGCTGATTTAACGGCCCGATGTTGAGATCGGGGTTGATCTGACAGTCCGATTGGAGATTAGAGTTGATTTGACGGCCTGATGTTGAGATCGGGGTTGATCTTACGGTACTATTGGAGATCAAAGTTTTTTGAAGGCCCGATGTTGAAATCGGGGTTGATCTGACGGTCCGATTAGAGATCATTGTTGATTTGAAGGGCCGATGTTGAGATCGGGATTGATCTGACAGTCCGATTGGAGATCGCAGTTGATTTGACAGCCCGATGTTGAGATCGGGGTTGATCTGACGGTCTTATTAGAGATCGGAGTTGATTTGAAGGCCCGATGTTGCGATCGAGTTTGATTTGACGGTCCAATTGGAGGCCAGAGTTAATTTGACAGCCCGATGTTGAGATCGCGGTTGATCTGACGGTCCGATTGGAGATCAGAGTTGATTTCACGACCCGATGTCGAGTTCGGGGTTGATCTAACGGTCCTATTGGAGATCAGAGTTTATTTGACAACCCAATGTTGAGATCGGGGTTGGTCTCACGGTCCGATTAGAGATCGGAGTTGATTTGACTGTCCGATTGGAGATCGAAGTTGATTTGACGGCCCGATTAGAGATCGGAGTTGATATAATGGCCCGATGTTGAGATCAGGGTTGATCTGAAAGTCTGATTGGAGATTCGAGTTGATTTGATGGCTCGATATTGAGATCGACGTAGATCTGACGGTACGGTCCGATATTGAGATCGGGGTTGATTTGACGGTCCGATTGGAGATCAGAGTTGATTTGACAGCCCGATGTTGAGGTTGGGGTTTATCTGACGGCCCGATTGGAGATCGGAGTGGATTTGATGTCCCGATGTTGAGACGGGGTTGATCTAACGGTCTAATTGGATATCGGAGTTAATTTGACGTCCCTAATATTGAGATCGGGGTTGAACTGACCGTCCAATTGGAGATCAGTGTTGATTTGATGGCTTGAAATTGAGATCGGGGTTGATCTTATGGTCCGATTATAGATTGGAGTTGATTTGACAACCCGATATTGAGATCGGGGATGATCTGACGGTCTGATTGGAGATCGGAGTTGATTTGACTGCCCGATGTTGAGATCGGGGTTGATCTGACGGTCAGATTATAGATCGAAGTTGATTTGACAGTTCGATGGGAGATCGGAGTTGATTTGAAGGATCGATGTTGAGATCGGGTTTGATCTTACCGTCCGATTGGATATCGGAGTTGATGTGACGACCTAATATTGAGATCGGGGTTGATCTAACTGTCCGATTATCGAAGTTGATTTGACGACCCGATATTGAGATCGGGGTTGATCTGACGGTCCGATTGGAAATCAAAGTTGAATTTGACGGCCTGATATTGAGATCAGGGTTGATCTGACGGTCCAATTGGAGATCAAAGTTAATTTGACTGCCCGATGTTGAGATCGTGGTTGATCTGACGGTTCGATTGGAGATCGGAGTTAATTTGATGACCCGATGTTGAGATCGAGGTTGATCTAATGGTCCGATTGGAGATCGGAGTTGATTTGACGGCCTGATGTTGAGATCGGGGTTGATTTAACGGTCCGATTGGAGATCCAAGTTGATTTGAAGGTCTGATTGGAGATCGGGTTTGATCTGACAGTTCGATTGGAGATCAGAGTTTTTTGAAGGCCCGATGTGGAGATTGGGGTCGATCTGAATGTTTGATTGGAGATCTGAGTTGATTTAACGGCCCGATGTTGAGATCACGGTTGATCTGACAGTCCGATTAGAGATCAGAGTTAATTTTACGGTCTAATTGGAGGTTAGAGTTGATTTGACAGCCCGATTGGGATTGATCTGACGGTCCGATTAGAGATCGGGATTGATCTGACGGTCCGATTAGAGATCGAAGTTGATTTGACTACCCGATATGAAGATCGGGGTTGATCTGACGGTATGATTGGAGATTAAAGTTGATTTGACTGCCCAATATTGAGATCAGGGTTGATCTGACGGTTCGATTGGAGATCAGAGTTAATTTGACTTCCCGATGTTGAGATCGTGGTTGATCTGACGGTTCGATTGGAGATCGAAGTTGATTTAATGACCCGATGTTGAGATCGGGGTTAATTTAACGGTCCGATTGATTTGGAGGTCTGATTGGAGATCGGGTTTGATCTGACGGTCCGATTGGAGATCAAAGTTTTTTGAAGGCCCGATGTTGAGATCGGGGTTGATCTGGAGGTCAGATTGGAGATCGGAGTTGATTTAACGGCCCGATGTTAAGATCACGGTTGATCTGACGGTCCGATTGGAGATCAGAGTTGATTTTACGATCAAATTGGAGATCAGAGTTGATTTGATGGCCCGATTATAGATCGATGTTGATTTGACGACATGATATTGAGATTTGGGTTGATCTGACGGTCCGATTGAAGATCAGAGTTGATTAGACGCCCCGATATTGAGATCGGGGTTGATCTGACGGCCTGATTAGAGATCGGAGTTGATTTGACGGTCCAATGTTAAAATCGGGTTTGATCTTACCGTCCGATTGGAGATCGGAGTTGATGTGACGACCCAATATTAAGATCGGGGTTGATCTGACGGTCCGATTAGAGATCGAAGTTGATTTGACTACCCGATATTGAGATCGGGGTTGATCTGACGGTCCGATTAGAGATCAAAGTTGATTTGACGGCCTGATATTGAGATCAGGGTTGATCTGACGGTCTGATTGGAGATCAAATTTAATTTGACTGCCCGATGTTGAGATCGTGGTTGATCTGACGGTTCGATTGGAGATCGGAGTTGATTTGATGACCCGATGTTGAGATTGGGGTTGATCTGTCGGTCCGATTGGAGATCAGAGTCGATTTGACGGCCCGATGTTGAGATCGGGGTTGATTTAACGGTCCGATTGGAGATCTAAGTTGATTTGAAGGTCTGATTGGAGATCGGGTTTGATCTGACAGTCCGATTAGAGATCAGAGTTTTTAGAAGGCCCGATGTGGAGATTGGGGTCGATCTGAAGGTTCGATTGGAGATCTGAGTTGATTTAACGGCCCGATGTTGAGATCACGGTTGATCTGATAGTCCGATTGGAGATCAGAGTTGATTTTACGGTCTAATTGGAGATCAGAGTTGATTTGACAGCCCGATTGGGATTGATCTGACTGTCCGATTAGAGATCAGGATTGATCTGACGATCCGATTAGAGATCAAAGTTGATTTGACTACCCGATATGAAGATCGGGGTTGATCTGACGATCCGATTGGAGATCAAAGTTGATTTGATGGCCCGATATTGAGATTAGGGTTGATATGACGGTCCGATTGGAGATCATAGTTAATTTGACTGCCCGATGTTGAGATCGTGGTTGATCTGACGGTTCGATTGGAGATCTGAGTTGATTTGATGACCCGATGTTGAGATCGGGGTTAATTTAACGGTCCGATTGGAGATCAAAGTAGATTTAAAGGTCTGATTGGAGATCGAGTTTGATCTGACGGTCCGATTGGAAATCAAAGATTTTTGAAGGCCCGATGTTGAGATCGGGGTTGATCTAGAGGTCCGATTGGAGATCGGAGTTGATTTAACGGCCCGATGTTAAGATCACTGTTGTTCTGACGGTTCGATTGGAGATCAGAGTTGATTTTACGGTCTAATTGGAGATCAGAGTTGATTTGATGGCCCGATTGTAGATCAAAGTTGATTTGACGACATGATATTGAGATTGGGGTTGATCTGACGGTCCGATTGGAGATCAGAGTTGATCTGACTGCCCGATATTGCGATCGGGGTTGATCTGACTGTTCGATTAGAAATCGGAGTTGATTTGACGGCCCGATAATGAAATTGGGGTTGATCTGATGACCCGATTGGTGATCAGAGTTGATTTAAAGGTCCGATTGGAGATCGGGTTTGGTCTAACGGGCCTATTGGAGATCGAAGCTGATTTAACGGCCCGATGTTGAGATCGGGGTTGATCTGACGGTCCGATTTATGATCGAAGTTGATTTGACGGCCCGATGTTGACATCAGGGATTATCTGACGGTCCAATTGGAGATGGGATTTGATTTGACGGTTTGATTGGAGATCGGAGTAGATTTGACTGCCCGATTAAAGATCAGAGATGATTTGATGGCCCAATATTGAGATAGGGGTTGATCTGACGGTCCGATTGGAGATCAAAGTTGATTTGACAAACCGATATTAAGGTCAGGGTTGATCTGGCAGTCTGATTGGAGATTAAAGTTAACTTGACGGCCCGATATTGAGATCTGGGTTGATCTGATGGTCTGATTGGAGATCGAAGTAGATTTGACAGCCTGATATTGAGATCAGGGTTGATTTGTCGGTCCGATATGAGATCGGAGTTGATTAGACGGCCTGATGTTGAGATCGGGGTTGATCTGACGGTCCGATTGGAGATCGGAGTTGATTTGACGTCCTGATGTTGAGATCGGGATTGATCTAACAGTTCGATTGAATATTGAAGTTGATTTGACGGTCCGCTTGAAGATCGAAGTTGATTTGACGGCCTGATTGGAGATCGGAGTTGATTTGACGGCCCGATGTTGAGATTGAGATTGATCTGACGGTTCGATTGGAGATCAGAGTTGATTTGATGACTCGATGTTGAGATCAGAGTTGATCTGACAGTCCGATTAGATATCAGAGTTGATTTGACAGCCCGATATTGAGATCGGGGTTGAACTGACGGCCTGATTAGAGATCAGAGTTGATTTGACGGCCCAATATTGAGATCAGGGTTGATTTGACGGTCCGATTGGAGATCGAAGTTGATTTGACTGCCCGATGTTGAGATCGGAGTTGATTTGACTGCCCAATTTTGAGGTCGGTGTTTATCTGACGGTCCGATTGGAGATCGAACTTGATTTGACGGCCTGATGTTGAGACAAGGTTTATCTGACGGTCTGATTAGGGATCAAAGTTGATTTGACGGCCTGATATTAAGATCGGGGTTGATCTGACAGTCCGAATGGAGATCAGAGTTGATTTGACGGCCCGATACTGAGATTAGGGTTGATCGGATGGTCCAATTAGAGATGGAGTTGATTTGACGGCCCGATATTGAGATCGGGGTTGATCTAACGGTCCGATTGGAGATCAGAGTTGATTTAACGGTCCAATTGGAGATCGGAGTTGATTTGACAGTCCGATTGAAGATCAGAGTTGATTTGATGGCCCGATATTGAGATCGCTGTTGATCTGACTGTCCAAACGGAGATCGAAGTTTATTTGACGGTCTGATTGGAGATCAGAGTTGATTTGACTACCCGATTGGAGCTCGTAGTTGATTTGAAGGCCCGATGTTGAGATCGGGGACGATCTGGCGGTCCGATTGGAGATCAGAGTTAATTTAACAGCCCGATATTGAGGTCAGGGTTGATTTAAAGGTTCGATTGGAGATCAGAGTTGATATGATGGCCTGATGTTAAGATCGGGGTTGATCTGACAGTCCGATAGGAGATCGGAGTTGATTTGACTGCCCGATGTTGAGATCGGGGTTGATCTGACGGTCCGATTAGAGATCAGAGTTGATTTGACGGCCCGATGTTGAGATCGGGGTTGATCTGACAGTCTGATTGGAGATTAGAGTTGATTTGACTGCCTAATATTGAGATCGGAGTTGATCTGACGGTCCTATTGGAGATCGAAGTTTATTTGAAGGCCTGATATTGAGGTCGGAGTTGATTTGACGGTTCGATTGGAGATTAGAGTTGATATAACGGCCCCGATGTTGAAATCGGGGTTGATCTGACTGGTCCGATTGGAGATCAGAGTTGATTTGACGGCCCGATGTTGTGATCGGGGTTGATTTGACAGTCCGATTGAAGATCGAAGTTGATTTGATGGCCCGATGTTGAGATCGGGGTTTATCTGACCGGTCCGATTAGAGATCGCAGTTGATTTGACGGCCCGATGTTGAGATCGGGGTTGATCTGACGGTCCTATTGGAGATCGGAGTTGATTTGAAGGCCCGATGTTGAGATCGGGTTTGATCTGACGGTTCGATTGGAGACCAGAGTTAATATAACAGCCCGATGTTGAGATCGCGGTTGATCTGACGGTCCGATTAGAGATCAGAGTTGATTTGACTGCCCGATGTTGAGATCGGGGTTGATCTGACAGTCCGATTGGAGATCGGAGTTGATTTGATGGCCCGATGTTGTGATCGGGGTTAATTTGACGGTCTGATTGGAGATCGAAGTTGATTTGACGGCCCGATATTGATGTCATCTTACGGTCCATTTGGAGATCGGAGTTGATTTGACGGCCCGATGTTAAGATCGGGGTTGATCTCACTGTCTGATTGAAGATTGGAGTTGATTTGACGGCCCGATCTTGAGATCGGGGTTGATCTGATGGTCCGATTGGAGATCAGAGTTGATTTGACGGCCCGATGTTGAGATCGAGATTGATCTAACGACCTGATTGGAGATTAGAGTTGATTTGAAGGTCAGATTGGGGAACGGGTTTGATCTGACGGTCCGATTGATGATCGAAGTTGATTTGAAGGCCCGATGTTGAGATCGGGGTTAATCCGAAGGTCCAATTGGAGATCGGAGTTAATTTGACGACCCGATGTTGAGATTGGGGTTGATCTGACGGTCCGATTGGAGATCAGAGTTGATTTAACGGTCCGATTGCAGATCGTAGTTGATTTGACTGCCCGATTAGATATCAGACTTGATTTGACTAGTCCGATATTGAGATCGGGGTTTATCTGACCGTCCGATTGGAGATCTTAGTTGATTTGACTGGCCAATATTAAGGTAGGGATTGATCTGACGGTCCAATTGGAGATCACAGTTGATTTGACGGTCCGATGTTGAGATCGTGGTTGATCAGACGGTACGATTAGAGATCAGAGTTGATTCGAAGGCCCGATATTGAGATTGAGGTTGATCTGACGGTCCAATTGGTGATCGAAGTTGATTTAACGGCCTGATATTGAGATCGGGGTTGATCTGACGGTCAGATTGGAGATTCGAGTTGATTTGACAACCCGATGTTGAGATCGGGGTTGATCTGACGGTCTGATTGGATATTGGAGTTGCTTTGACGGCTCGATATTGAGATCGTTGTTGATCTGACTGTCCGATTGGAGATCGGAGTAGATTTGACGGCCCAATATTGAGATCGGGGTTGATCTGACAGGTCCAATTGGAGATCGAAGTTGATTTGACGGCCTGATATTAAAATTGGGGTTGATTTGACGGTTCGCTTGGAGATCGGAGTTGATTTGATGGACCGATATTGTGGTCGGGATTTATCTGACGATCCGATTGGAGATCGGAGTTGATTTGACGACTTAATGTTGAGATCGGAGTTGATCTGACGGTCCGATTGGATATCAGAGTTTATTTGAAGGTTCGATTGTAGATCGGAGTTTTTTTGATCTCCCGATGTTGAGATCGGGTTTGATATGTCGGTTCGATTGGATATCGGAGTTGATTTGACGGATTGATTAGAGATCAGAGTTGATTTGACTGCCCGATTGGAGATCGGAGTTGATTTGAAGGCCCGATGTTGAGATCGAGGTTGATCTCAAGGTTTTATTGGAGATCAAAGTTGATTTGACGACCCGATATTGAGATCGGGGTTGATCTTACGGTCCGATTAAAGATCAGAGTTGATTTGACGGCCCGATGTTGAGATCGGGGTTGATCTGACGGTCCTATTGGAGATTGGAGTTTATTTGACGACCCAATATTCAGATCGGGATTGATCTGACAGTCCGATTGGATATCAGAGTTGATTTGACGGTCCGATTAGAGATCGAAGTTGACTTGACGGCCCGATTAGAGATCGGAGTTGATTTGATGGCCCGATGTTGAGATCGGGGTTGATCTGACGGTCCTATTGGAGATCCGAGTTGATTTGATGGCACGATATTGAGATCGAGGTTGATCTGACGGTACGGCCCGATATTGGGATCGGGGTTGATTTGACTGTCCGATTGGAGATCGGAGTTGATTTGACGACCCGATGTTGAGGTTTATCTGACGGCCTGATTGGAGATCAGATTGGATTTGACGTCCTGATGTTAAGACGGGATTGATCTTACGGTCTGATTGGAGATCGGAGTTGATTTGACAGCCCGATATTGAGATCAGGGTTGATCTGACGGTTCGATTGGAAATCAGTGTTGATTTGACGGCCTGATATTAAGATCGGGGTTGATCTAATGGTTCGATTTTAGATTGGCGTTGATTTGACAGGCTGAATTTGATATCTGGGTCGATTTAACTGCCCGATGTTGAGATCGGGGTTGATCTGATGGTCAGATTAGAGATCAAAGTTGATTTGACAGTTTAATTGGAGATCAGAGTTGATTTGACAGCCCGATTAGAGATCGGAGTTGATTTGAAGGATCGATGTTGAGATCGGGTTTGATCTTACTATTCGATTAGAGATCGGAGTTAATTTGACGGTCTGGTGTTGAGATCGGAGTTGATCTAACGGTCTGATTGGAGATCAAAGTTGATTTGACGGCCCGCAGTTGAGATTGGGGTTGATTTGACAGGCCGATTCGAGAACAGAGTTGATTTAACGGCCTGATTGGAGATCAGAGTTGATTTAACAGCCCGATGTTGAGATCGGGATTGATCTGACGGTCCGATTAGAGACCGGAGTTGATTTGACTGCCCGATATTGAGATCGGGGTTGATCTGATGGTCCGATTGGAGATCAAAGTTGATTTGACAGCACGATATTGAGATCAGGGTTAATCTAACGGTCTGATTGGAGATCAGAGTTGATTTGACGGCCCGATGTTGAGATCGGGGTTGATCTAACGGTCCGATTAAAGATTGAAGTTGATTTGACTACCCGATATTGAGATCGGGGTTGATTTGACTGTCCGATTGGAGATCAAAATTGATTTGAAGGTTTGATTGGAGATCAGGTTTGATCTGACGGTTCGATTGGAGATCAAATTTTTTTTGAAAGCCCGATGTTGAGATCGGGGTTGATCTGAAGATCCGATTGGAGATCGGAGTGGATTTAACGGCCCAATGTTGACATCATGGTTTATCTGACGGTCTGATTGGAGATCAGAGTTGATTTGATGACATGATATTCAGATCGGGGTTGATCTGTACGGTCCGATCGGATATCGGAGTTGATTTGATGGCCCGATGTTGAGTTCGGGGTAGATCTGATGACCCGATTGGAGATCGAAGTTGATTTAAAGGTCCGATTGGAGATCGGGTTTGATCTGATGGTCCAACTGGATATTGAAGTTAATTTGACGGCCCGATGTTGAGATCGGAGTTGATCTGACTGTCCGATTTATGATCGGAGTTGATTTAACGGCCCGATGTTGAGATCAGGGTTAATTTGACGGTCCGATTGAAGATTGGATTTGATTTGATGGTTCTATTGGAGATCGGAGTTGATTTAACGGCCCGATTAGAGATTAGAGTTAATTTAATGGCCCGATGTTGAGATAGGGGTTGATCTGACGGTCCGATTGGAGATCGGAGTTGATTTGACAAACTGATACTGAGGTCGGGGTTGATCTGACGGTTCGATTAGAGATTAAAGTTGATTTGACGGCCCAATATTGAGATCAGGGTTGATCTAACTGTACGATTGTAGATTGAAGCTGATTTGACGGCCCGATATTGAGATCGGGGTTGATTTGACGATTCGATTGGAGATCAGAGTTCATTAGACGGTCCGATGTTGAGATCGGGGTTGATCTGACGGTCGATTGGAGATAAGAGTTGATTTGACAGCCCGCTTGCAGATCAGAGTTGATTTGACGGCTTGATTAGAGATCGGAGTTGATTTGACAGCTCGATGTTGAGATCGAGTTTGATCTGATGGTTCGATTGGAGATCGGAGTTGATTTGATGGCTCGATGTTCAGATCGGGGTTGATCTGACAGTCCAATTAGAGATCAGAGTTGATTTGACGGCCCGTTATTGAGATCGGAGTTGAACTGACGGTCTGATTGGAGATTGGAGTTGATTTAACGGCCCAATCTTGAGATCGGGGTTGATTTGACGGTCCGATTGGAGATCAATGTTGATTTGACAGCCCGATGTTGAGATCGGGGTTGATCTGACGGTTCGACTGGAGATCGAAGTTGATTTGACGGCCCGATTTTGAGGTCGGGGTTTATCTGACAGTCCGATTGGTGATTGGAGTTGATTTGATGGCCCGATATTGAGATGTGGTTGATCTGACGGTCTGATTAGAGATCGAAGTTGATTTGACGACCTGATATTGAGATCGGGGTTGATCTGACGGTCCGATTGGAGATTAGAGTTGATTTGACGGCCCGATATTGAGATTGGGGTTGATCGGATGGTCCGATTGGAGATGGAGTTAATTTGACGGCTCGATATTGAGATTGGAATTGATCTGACCGTCCGATTGGAGATCAGAGTTGATTTGACGGCCTGATTGGAGATCAGAGTTAATTTGACGGCCTGATTGGAGATTGGAGTTGATTTGATGACCCGATGTTGAGATCGCGGTTGATCTGATGGTCTTATTGGAGATCGAAGTTGATTGGACGGTCTGATTGGAGATCGGAGTTGATTTGACTGCCGGATTGGAGATCGTAGTTGATTTGAAGGCCCGATGTTGATATCGGGGTCGATCTGACGGTCCGATTGGTGATCAGAGTTGATTTGAAGGCCTGATATTGAGGTTAGGGTTGATTTGACAGTCCGATTGGAGATCAGAGTTGATATGACGGCCTGATGTTGAGATTGGGATTGATCTGACGGTCCGATAGGAGATCGGAGTTGATTTGACGGCTCGATGTTGAGATCAAGGTTGATTTGACAGTCCGATTGGAGATTAGAGTTGATTTGACGGCCTGATATTGAGATATGGGTTGATCTGACGGTCCTATTGGAGATCAGAGTTTATTTGAAGGCCTTATGTTGAGATCGGGTTTGATCTGACGGTCTGATTGGAGATCAAAGTTGATTTGACAGCCCGATGTTAAAATCGGGGTTGATCTGACGGTCCGATTGGAGATCAGAGTTGATTTGACGGCCCAATGTTGAGATCGGGGTTGATCTGACAGTCCGATTAGAGATCAGAGTTGAATTGACGGCCCGATGTTGAGATCAGGGTTGATCTTACGATCCTATTGGAGATCAGAGTTGATTTGACGGCCCGATTTTGAGATCGGGTTTGATCTGACGGTCCGATTGGAGATCGGAGTTGATTTGACAGATCGATGTTGAGATCGCGGTTGATCTGACGGTCCGATTGGAGATCAGAGTTGATTTGATGGCCCGATGTTGAAGTCGGGGTTGATCTGACAGTTCGATTAGAGATTAGAGTTGATTTGACGGCCCGATGTTGAGATCGGTGTTGATCTGACGGTCCGATTATAGATCAAAGTTGATTTGACGACCAGATATTGAGGTCGGGGATGATCTGACGGTCCATTTGGAGATCGAAGTTGATTTGACGGCCCGATGTTGAGATCGGGGTTGATCCCATGGTCCGATTGAAGATTGGAGTCGATTTGACGGCCCGATCTTGAGATCGGGGTTGATCTGACTGTCCGATTGGAGATCAGAGTTAATTTAACAGCCCGATGTTGAGATCGAGATTGATCTGACGACCTGATTGGAGATTAGAGTTGATTTGAAGGTTCGATTGGAGAACGGGTTTGATCTGACTATACGATTAGAGATCAGAGTTGATTTGAATGCCCGATGTTGAGATCGGGGTTGATCCCAAGGTCCGATTGGAGATCGGAGTTGATTTGACAGCCCGATGTTGAGTTTGGGGTTGATCCGACTGTTCGATTGGAGATCAAAGTTGATTTAACGGTCCGATTGGTGATCGGAGTTGATTTAACTGCCCGATTAGAGATCAGACTTAATTTGACGGTCCGATATTGAGATCGGGGTTGATCTGATGGTCAGATTAGAGATCGAAGTTGATTTGACATTTTGATTGGAGATCGGAGTTGATTTGACCGCCCGATTAGAGATCGAAATTGATTTGAAGGATCGATGTTGAAATCGGGTTTGATCTTACTGTTAGCTTAGATATCAGAGTTGATTTGACGGCCCGGTGTTGAGATCGGGGTTGATCTGACGGTCTGATTGTAGATCAAAGTTGATTTGACGGCCCGCAGTTGAGATCGGGGTTGATCTGACAGGCCGATTGGAGAACAGAGTTGATTTGACGGCCTAATTGGAGATCAGAGTTGATTTTACAGCCCGATGTTAAGATCGGGGTTGATCTGACGGTCCGATTGGAGATCGGAGTTGATTTAACTATCCGATATTGAGATCGGGGTTGATCTGATGGTTCGATTAGAGATCGAAGTTGATTTGACAGTATGATATTGAGATCAGGGTTGATCTGACGGTCCGATTGGAGATCAGAGTTGATTTGACGGCCCGATGTTAAGACCGGGGTTGATCTGACGGTTCGATTGGAGATCGAAGTTGATTTGATGACCCGATGTTGAGATCGGGGTTGTTCTAACTGTCCGATTGAAGATCGGAGTTGATTTGACTGCCCGATGTTGAGATCGGGGTTGATTTAACAGTTCGATTGGAGATTAAAGTTGATTTGAAGGTCTGATTGGAGATCGGGTTCGATCTGACGGTCCGATTGGAGATCAGAGTTTTTTTGAAGGCCCGATGTTGAGATCGGGGTTGATCTGAAGGTTCGATTAGAGATCGGAGTGGATTTAGCGGCCCAATATTGAGATCATGGTTGATCTGACGGTCCGATTGGAGATCGCAGTTGATTTGACGATATGATATTGAGATCGGGGTTGATCTGAAGGTCCGATTGGATATCAGAGTTGATTTGACGGCCCGATGTTGAGATCGGGGTAGATCTGACGACCCGATTGGAGATCGAAGTTGATTTAATGGTCCGATTGGAGATCCGGTTTGATCTGACAGTCCGATTGGAGATCGAAGTTGATTTGACGGCCCGATGTTGAGATCGGGGTTGATCTGACGGTCCTGATTTATGATCGGAGTTGATTTGACAGCCCGATGTTGAGATCAGGGTTAATTTGACGGTCCGATTGGAGATTGGTTTTGATTTGATGGTTCGATTGGATATTGGAGTTGATTTGTCGGCCCGATTAGAGATCAAAGTTGATTTGATGGCCCGATGTTGAGATAGGGGTTGATCTGACGGTCTGATTGGAGATCGGAGTTGATTTAACGAATCGATATTGAGGTCGTTGTTGATCTGACGATCGGATTGAAGATTAAAGTTGATTTGACAGCCCGATATTGAGGTCATAGTTGATCTGACGGTATGATTATAGATCGAAGTTGATTTGACGGTGGCCCGATATTGAGAGCGGGGTTTATTTGACGATTCGATTGGAGATCGGAGTTAATTAGACGGTTTGATGTTGAGATCGGGGTTGATCTGACGGTCTGATTGGAGATCGGAGTTGA
Organism: Panax stipuleanatus; assembly: GCA_020205555.1. Taxonomy (NCBI): domain Eukaryota; kingdom Viridiplantae; phylum Streptophyta; class Magnoliopsida; order Apiales; family Araliaceae; genus Panax; species Panax stipuleanatus. Next base: position 26,150,276 of record CM035123.1, read on the forward strand.
TTTGTCGTCCCGATGTTGAGATCGCGGTTGATCTGACGGTTCGTTTGGAGATCGGAGTTGATTTGATGGCCTGATTAAAGATCAGAGTTGATTTGACGGCTCGATGTTGAGATCGAGTTTGATCTGACGGTCTGATTGGAGATCGGAGTTGATTTGACGGATCGATGCTGAGATCGGGGTTGATCTGACAGTCCGTTTAAAGATCGTAGTTGATTTGACGGCCCGGTATTGAGATCGGGGTTGAACTGACAGTCTGATTGGAGATTGGAGTTGATTTAACGGACCAATATTGAGATCGGGGTTAATTTGATGGTCCGATGTTGAGATCAGGGTTAATCTGACGTTCCGATTGGAGATTGGTTTTGATTTGATGGTTCGATTGGAGATCGTAGTTGATTTGACGGCCCGATTAGAGATCAGATTTGATTTGATGGCCCAATGTTGAGATAGGGGTTGATCTGACGGTTCGATTGGAGATCGGAGTTGATTTGACGAACCGATATTGAGGTCGGGGTTGATTTGATGATCCGATTGAAGATTAAAGTTGATTTGACGGCCCGATATTGAGATCAGGGTTGATCTGACGGTACGATTATAGATCGAAGTTGATTTGACGGCGGCCCGATATTGAGATTGGGGTTGATTTGACGGTCCGATTGGAGATCGGAGTTAATTAGACTGTCCGATGTTGAGATCGGGGTTGATCTGACGGTCTGATTGGAGATCGGAGTTGATTTGACGTCCCGATGTTGAGATCGCGGTTGATCTGGCGGTTGGATTGGAGATCGAAGTTGATTTGACGGCCCACTTGGAGATCGGAGTTGATTTGACGGCCTGATTAGAGATTGGAGTTGATTTGACAGCTCGATGTTGAGATCGAGTTTGATCTGACTGTTCGATTGGAGATCGGAGTTGATTTGACGGATCAATGTTGAGATCGGGGTTGATCTGATCGGGGTTGAACTGACAGTCTGATTGGAGATTGGAGTTGATTTAACGGCCCAATATTGAGATCGGGGTTGATTTGACGGTTCGATTGGAAATCAGAGTTAATTTGACGGCCCGATGTTGAGATCGGGGTTGATCTGACGGTTTGATTGGAGATCGAAGTTAATTTGACAGCCCGATTTTAAGATCGAGGTTTATCTAACTGTCCAATTGGAGATCGGAGTTGATTTGACGGCCCGATGTTGAGACGTGGTTGATCTGACGGTCTGATTAGAGATCGAAGTTGATTTAACGGCCTGATATTAAGATCGGGGTTGATCTGACGGTCCGATTAGAGATCAGAGTTGATTTGACGGCCCGATATTCAGATTGGGATTGATCGGATGGTCTGATTGGAGATGGAGTTAATTTGACGGCCCGATATTGAGATTGGGGTTGATCTGACGGTCCGATTAGAGATCAGAGTTGATTTGACGGCCCGATTGGAGATCGAAGTTGATTTGACGGCCTGATTGGAGATCGGAGTTGATTTGATGACCCGATGTTGAGATCGCGATTGATCTGATGGTATGATTGGAGATCGAAGTTAATTTGACGGTCTGATTAGAGATCAGAATTGATTTGACTGCCCAATTGGAGCTCTTAGTTGATTTGAAGGCCCGATGTTGATATCGGGGTCGATCTGACTGGTCCGATTGGTGATCAGAGTTGATTTGATCGCCCGATATTGAGGTTAATGTTAATTTGACGGTCCGATTGGAGATCAGAGTTAATTTAAAGGTCTGATTGGAGATCAGAGTTGATTTAAATGTCTGATTGGAAATCGGGTTTGATTTGACGGTCCGATTTGAGATCAAAGTTTTTTTGAAGGCCCGATGTTGAGGTCGGGGTTGATCTGAAGGTTCGATTAGAGATCGAAGTTGATTTAACGGCCCGATATTGAGATCATGATTGATCTGACAGTCCAATAGGATATCGGAGTTGATTTGACGGCCCGATGTTAAGATCGGGGTTGATCTGATAGTCCGATTGGAGATTAGAGTTGATTTGACGGCCTGATGTTGAGATCGGGGTTGATCTTACGGTACTATTAGAGATCGAAGTTTATTTGAAGGTCCCGATGTTGAGATCGGGTTTAATCTGACGGTTCGATTGGAGATCAGAGTTGATTTAACAGCCCGATGTTGAAATCGGGGTTGATCTGACGGTCCGATTAGAGATCATTGTTGATTTGACAGGTCTATATTTAGATCGGGATTGATCTGACAGTCCGATTGGAGATCGCAGTTGACTTGACAGCCGGATGTTAAGATCGGGGTTGATCTGACGGTCCTATTGGAGATCGGAGTTAATTTGAAGGCCCGATGTTGCGATCGGGTTTGATCTGTCGGTCCGATTGGAGATCGGAGTTAATTTGACAGCCCGATGTTGAGATCGCGGTTGATCCGACGGTCCGATTGGAGATCATAGTTGATTTGACGACCCGATGTTGAGTTCGGGGTTGATCTAATGGTCCTATTGGAGATCAGAGTTTATTTGACAGCCCAATGTTGAGATCGGGATTGATCTCACTGTCCGATTAGAGATCGGAAGTTGATTTGACGGTCTGATTGAAGATCGAAGTTGATTTGACGGCCCGATTAGAGATCAGAGTTGATATGATGGCCCGATGTTGAGATCAGGGTTGATCTGAAAGTTCAATTGGAGATCTGAGTTGATTTGATGGCTCGATATTGAGATCGACGTTGATCTGACGGTACGGTCTAATATTGAGATCGGGGTTGATTTGACGGCCCGATGTTGAGGTCGGGGTTTATCTGACGGCCCGATTGGAGATCGGAGTGGATTTGATGTCTCGATGTTGAGACAGGGGTTGATCTGACAGTCTGATTGGAGATCAGAGTTGATTTGACGTCCCAATATTAAGATCGGGGTTGAACTGACGGTCCAATTAGAGATCAGTGTTGATTTGATGGCCCGATATTGAGATCGGGGTTGATCTTATGGTTCGATTGTAGATTGGAGTTGATTTGATAGCCTGATATTGAGATCGGGGATGATCTGACGGTCTGATTGGAGATCGGAGTTAATTTGACAGCCCGATGTTGAGATTGGGGTTGATTTGACGGTCAGATTAGAGTTCGAAGTTGATTTGACAGTTTGATGGGAGATCGGAGTTGATTTGGCGGTTCGATTAGAGATCGGAGTTGATTTGAGGGATCGATGTTGAGATCGGGTTTGATCTTACAGTCCGATTGGAGATCGGAGTTGATGTGGCGACCCAATATTGAGATCGGGGTTGATCTGATGGTCCGATTAGAGATCGAAGTTGATTTGACTACCCGATATTGAGATCGGGGTTGATCTGACGGTCCGATTAGAGATCAAAGTTGATTTGACGGCCCGATATTGAGATCAGGGTTGATCTGACGTTCCGATTGGAGATCAGAGTTAATTTGACTGCCCGATGTTGAGATCGTGGTTGATCTGACGGTTCGATTGGAGATCGGAGTTGATTTGATGAACCGATGTTGAGATCGGGGTTGATCTGACGGTCCGATTGGAGATCGAAGTTGATTTGACGGCCCGATGTTGAGATCAGGGTTGATTTAACGGTCCGAATGGAGATCCAAGTTGATTTAAAGGTCTGATTGGAGATCGGGTTTGATCTGACGGTCCTATTGGAGATCAGAGTTTTTTGAAGGCCCGATGTTGAGATCGGGATTGATCTGAAGGTTCGATTGGAGATCTGAGTTGATTTAACAGCCTGATGTTGAGATCACGGTTGATCTGACGGTCCGATTGGAGATCAGAGTTGATTTTAAGGTCTAATTAGATATCAGAGTTGATTTGGCGACCGGATTGTAGATCGAAGTTGATTTGACGATATGATATTGAGATTGGGGTTGATCTGACTGTCCGATTGGAGATCAAAGTTGATTTGACGGCCCGATATTGAGATCGGGGTTGATCTGACGGTCCGATTAGAGATCGAACTTGATTTGACGGCCCGATGTTGAAATCGGGGTTAATCTGACGACCCGATTGGTGATCGAATTTGATTTAAAGGTTCGATTGGAGATCGGGTTTGATCTGACTGTCCAATTGGAGATCGAAGTTGATTTGAAGGCCCGATGTTGAGATCGGGGTTGATCTGACGGTCTGATTTATGATCAAAGTTGATTTGACGGCCCGATGTTAACATCAGGGATTATCTGACGGTCCGATTGGAGATGGGATTTGATTTAACTTTTTGATTGGAGATCGGAGTAGATTTGACTGCCCGATTAGAGATCAGAGTTGATTTGATGGCCCGATATTGAGATAGGGGTTGATCTGACGGTCAGATTGGAGATCAGAGTTGATTTGACGAATCGATATTGAGGTTAGGGTTGATCTGACGATCTGATTGGAGATCAAAATTGATTTAACGGCCCGATACTGAGATCAGGGTTGATCTGACGGTCTGATTGGAGATCTAAGTAGATTTGACAGCCTGATATTGAGATCAAGGTTGATTTAACGGTCCGATAGGAGATCGGAGTTGATTAGACGGCCTGATGTTGAGATCGGGGTTGATCTGACGGTCCGATTGGATATCAAAGTTGATTTGACGTCCCGATGTTGAGATCAGAGTTGATTTGACGGTTTGATTGGATATCGAAGTTGATTTGACGGTCCGTTTGGAGATCGAAGTTGATTTGACGGCCTGATTGGAGATCGGAGTTGATTTGACGGCCCGATGTTGAGATTGAGATTGATCTGACGGTTCGATTGGAGATCAGAGTTGATTTGACGACTCGATGTTGAGATCAGGGTTGATCTGACACTCTGATTAGAGATCAGAGTTGATTTGACTACCCGATATTGAGATCGGGGTGGAACTGACGGTCTGATTAGAGATTGGAGTTGATTTGACGGCCCAATATTGAGATCAGATTTGATTTGACGGTCCGATTGGAGATCGAAGTTGATTTGACTGCCCAATGTTGAGATCGAAGTTGATCTGACGGTCCGATTGGAGATCGGAGTTGATTTGACGGCCCGATTTTAAGGTCGGTGTTTATCTGACAGTTCGATTGGAGATCGGACTTGATTTGACAGCCCGATGTTGAGACGGGGTTGATCTGACGGTCTGATTAGAGATCAAAGTTGATTTGACGGCCTGATATTGAGATCGGGGTTGATCTGACAGTCTAATTGGAGATCAGAGTTGATTTGACGACCCGATATTGAGATTAGGGTTGATCGGATGGTCAGATTGGAGATGGAGTTGATTTGATGGCCTAATATTGAGATCGGGGTTGATCTGACGGTCCGATTGGAGATCAGAATTGATTTGACGGCCCGATGTTGAGATCGGGGTTGATCTGACGGTCCAATTAGAGATGGAGTTGATTTGACGTCCCGATATTGAGATCGGGGTTGATCTAACGGTCCGATTGGAGATCAGAGTTGATTTAACGGTCCAATTAGAGATCGAAGTTGTTTTGACGGCCCGATTAAAGATCGGAGTTGATTCGATGGCCCGATGTTGAGATCGCGGTTGATCTGACGGTCCAAACGGAGATCAAAGTTTATTTGATGGTCTGATTGGAGATCTGAGTTGATTTGACTGCCCGATTGGAGCTCGTAGTTGATTTGAAGGCCCGATGTTGAGATCGGGGATAATCTGAGGGTCCGATTGGAGATCAGAGTTGATTTAACAGCCTGATATTGAGGTTAGGGTTGATTTGACGGTCCAATTGGAGATCAAAATTGATATAATGGCCCGATGTTGAGATCGGGGTTGATTTGAGAGTCCGATAGGAGATCGGAGTTGATTTGACGGCCTGATATTGAGATCGGGGTTGATCTGACGGTTCGATTAGGGATCAGAGTTGATTTGACAGCCCGATTTTGAGATCGGGATTATTCTGACAGTCCGATTGGAGATTAGAGTTGATTTGACGGCCTGATGTTGAGATCGGGGTTGATCTGACGGTCCTATTGGAGATCGAAGTTTATTTGAAGGCCCGATGTTGAGATCGGGTTTGATCTGATGGTCCGATTGCAGATCAGTGTTGATTTGATAGCCCGATACCGAAATCGGGGTTAATCTGACGGTCCGATTAGAGATCAGAGTTGATTTGACGGCCCGATGTTGAGATCGGGGTTAATTTGACAGTTCGATTGGAGATCGAAGTTGATTTGATGGCCCGATGTTGAGATCGTTGATCTGACTGCCCGATTAGAGATCACAGTTGATTTGACGGCCCGATGTTGAGATCGGGGTTGATCTGACGGTCCTATTAGAGATCGGAGTTGATTTGAAGGCCCGATGTTGAGATCGGGTTTGATCTGATGGTCCGATTGGAGACCAGAGTTAATTTAATAGCCCGATGTTGAGATCGCGGTTGATCTGACGGTTCGATTGGAGATCAGAGTTGATTTGACTGCCCGATGTTGAGATCGGGGTTGATCTGACAGTCCGATTGGAGATCAGAGTTGATTTGACGGCCCGATATTGATGTCGGGGTTGATCTGACTGTCCATTTGGAGATTGGAGTTAATTTGACGGCCCGATGTTGAGATCGGGGTTGATCTCACTGTCCGATTGAAGATTGGAGTTAATTTGACGGCCCGATCTTGAGATCAGGGTTGATCTGATGGTCTGATTGGAGATCAGAGTTGATTTGACCTCCCGATGTTGAGATCGAGGTTGATCTGACTACCTGATTGGAGATTAGAGTTGATTTGAAGGTTTGATTGGAGAACGGGTTTGATCTGACGGTCCGATTGGAGATCGGAGTTGATTTGAAGGCCCGATGTTGAGATCGGGGTTGATCCGAAGGTCCAATTGGAGATCGGAGTTGATTTGATGGCCCGATGTTGAGATCGGGGTTGATCTGACGGTCCGATTGGAGATCAGAGTTGATTTGACGGTCCGATTACAGATCCGAGTTGATTTGACTGATCGATTAGAGATCAGACTTGATTTGACGATCCGATATTGAGATCGGGGTTGATCTGACCGTTCGATTGGAGATCTTAGTTGATTTGACAGGCCAATATTAAGGTAGGGATTGATCTGACTATTCGATTGAAGATCACAGTTGATTGGACGGTTCGATGTTGAGATCGGGGTTGATCTGACGATTCAATTGGAGATCGTAGTGCATTTGAAGGCCTGATATTGAGATCTAGGTTGATCTGATGGTCCAATTGGTGATCGAAGTTGATTTGATGGCCCGATATTGAGATCGGGGTTGATCTGACGGTCAGATTAGAGATCCGAGTTGATTTGACGACCCGATGTTGAGATCGGGGTTGATCTGACTGTCCGATTGGATATCAGAGTTGCTTTGACGGCTCGATATTGAGATCATTATTGATAGGACGGTCCGATTAGAGATCGGAGTAGATTTGACGGCCCGATATTAAGATCGGGGTTGATCTGACAGTCCGATTGGAGATCAAAGTTGATTTGACGGCCCGATATTAAGATCGGGGTTGATCTGAAGGTTCGCTTGGAGATTGGAGTTGATTTGACAGACCTATATTGAGGTCGGGCTTTATCTGACGGTCCGATTGGAGATCGGAGTTGATTTGACGACTTAATGTTGAGATCGGAGTTGATCTGACGGTCCGATTGGAGATCAGAGTTTATTTGAAGGTCCGATTATAGATTGGAGTTTATTTGATCTCCCGATGTTGAGATCGGGTTTGATCTGTCGGTCCGATTAGATATCAGAGTTGATTTGACGGCCTGATTTGAGACCAGAGTTGATTTGACTGCCCGATTAGAGATCGGAGTTGATTTGAAGGCCCGATGTTGAGATCGAGGTTGATCTGAAGGTTTGATTGGAGATCAGAGTTGATTTGATTGCCAGATATTGAGATCAGGGTTGATTTGACAGTCCGATTGGAGATCAGAGTTGATTTGACAGCCCGATATTGAGATCGGGGTTGATCTGACGGTCCGATTGGAGATCAGTGTTGATTTGACGGCCCGATGTTGAGATCGGGGTTGATCTGACGGTCCTATAGGAGATTGGAGTTTATTTGACGACTCTATATTAAGATCGGGGTTGATCTGTTGGTCTGATTAGAGATCAGAGTTGATTTGACGGTCCGATTGGAGATCGAAGTTGACTTGACGGCCCGATTAGCAATCGAAGTTGATTTGATGGCCCGATGTTGAGATCGGGGTTGATCTGACGGTCCGATTGGAGATCCGAATTGATTTGATGGCTCAATATTGATCTGACGGTACGGCCCGATATTGAGATCGGCGTTGATTTGACTGTTCGATTGGAGATCGGAGTTGATTTGATGGCCCGATGTTGAGGTTTATCTGACGGCCCGATTGCATATCAGATTGGATTTGACATCATGATGTTGAGACGGGGTTGATCTTACGGTCTGATTGGAGATCGGAGTTGATTTGACAGCCCGATATTGAGATCGGGGTTGATCTGACGGCCCGATTGGAGATCAGTGTTGATTTGACGGCTCGATATTGAGATCAGGGTTGATCTAATGGTTCAATTTTAGATTAGAGTTGATTTGACAGCCTGATATTAAGATCGGGGTCGATTTAACGGCCCGATGTTGAGATCGGGGTTGATCTGATGGTCAGATTAGAGATCAAAGTTGATTTGACAGTTCGATTGGAGATCGGAGTTGATTTGACAGCCCAATTAGAGATCGGAGTTGATTTGAAGGATCGATGTTGAGATCGGGTTTGATCTAACTGTTCGATTAGAGATCGGAGTTGATTTGACGGCTTGGTGTTGAGATCGGGGTTGATCTAACGGTCTGATTGGAGATCAAAGTTGATTTGACGGCCCGCAGTTGAGATCGGGGATGATCTGACAGGCCAATTAGAGAATAGAGTTTATTTGACTACCTGATTAGAGATCGGAGTTGATTTAACTGCCCGATGTTGAGATCGGGATTGATATGACGGTCCCATTAGAGATCGAAGTTGATTTGACTGCCCGATATTGAGATCAGGGTTGATCTGATGGTCCGATTGGAGATTAAAGTTGATTTGACAGCACGATATTGAGATCAGGGTTGATCTAACGGTCCGATTGGAGATCAGAGTTGATTTGACGGCCCGATGTTGAGACCGGGGTTGATCTGACGGTTCGATTAGAGATCGAAGTTGATTTGATGACACGATGTTGAGATCGGGGTTGATCTAACGGTCCGATTGAAGATCGGAGTTGATTTGACTGCCCGGTGTTGAGATCGGGGTTGATTTGACGGTCCGATTGGAGATCAAAGTTGATTTGAAGGTCTAATTGACATCATGGTTGATCTGAAGGTCCAATTGGAGATCGGAGTTGATTTGACGACATGATATTGAGATCGGGGTTGATCTGACGGTCCGATTGGATATCGGAGTTGATTTAACAGCCCGATGTTGAGATCGGGGTAGATCTGATGACCCGATTGGAGTTCGAAGTAGATTTAAAGGTCCGATTGGAGATCGGGTTTGATTTGACGTTCCGATTGGAGATTGAAGTTGATTTGACGGCCCGATATTGAGATCGGGGTTGATCTGACTGTCCGATTTATGATCAGAGTTGATTTAACGACCCAATATTGAGATCAAGGTTAATCTGACGGTCCGATTGGAGAGTGGATTTGATTTGATGGTTCGATTGGAGATCAGAGTGATTTGACGGCCCGATTAGAGATCAGAGTTGATTTGATGGCCCGATGTTGAGTTAGGGGTTGATCTGACGGTCCGATTGGAGATCGGAGTTGATTTGATGAACCGATATTGAGGTCGGGGTTGATCTGACGGTTCGATTAGAGATTAAAGTTGATTTGACGGCCCAATATTGAGATCAGGGTTGATCTGACGGTACGATTGTAGATCGAAGTTGATTTGACGGCCCAATATTGAGATCGGGGTTGATTTGAAGGTCCGATTGGAGATCGGAGTTAATTAGACGGTCCGATGTTGAGATCGGGGTTGATCTGATGTTCTGATGTTGAGATCGCGGTTGATCTGACGGTTTGATTGGAGATCAGAGTTGATTTGACGGCCCGCTTGGAGATTGGAGTTGATTCGACGGCCTGATTAGAGATCGAAGTTGATTTGACGGCTCGATGTTGAGATCGAGTTTGATCTGACGGTTCGATTGGAGATCGGAGTTGATTTGACGGCTCGATGTTGAGATCGGGGTTTATCTGACAGTCCGATTAGAGATCGAAGTTGATTTGACGGCCCGTTATTTAGATCGGAGTTTAACTGACGGTCTGATTGGAGATTGGAGTTGATTCAACGGCCCACTATGGAGATCGGGGTTGATTTGACCGTCCGATTGGAGATCAAAGTTGATTTGACGGCCCAATGTTGAGATCGGGATTGATCTGACTGTTCGATTGGAGTTCGGAGTTGATTTGACGACCCAATTTTGAGGTCGGGGTTTATCTGACAGTCTGATTGGTGATCGGAGTTAATTTGACGGCCCGATGTTGAGATGTGGTTGATCTGACGGTCTGATTAGAGATCGAAGTTGATTTGACGGCCTGATATTGAGATCGGGGTTGATCTGACGGACCGATTGGAGATCAAAGTTTATTTGACGGCCTAATATTGAGATTGGGGTTGATCGGATGGTCCGATTGGAGATGGAGTTGATTTGACGACCAGATATTGAGATTGGGATTGATCTGACAGTCCGATTGGAGATCAGAGTTGATTTGACGATCCGATTGGAGATCGGAGTTGATTTGACAGCCCGATTGGAGATCAAAGTTGATTTGATGATCCGATGTTGAGATCGCGGTTGATCTGATGGTCTGATTGGAGATTGAAGTTGATTTAACGGTCTGATTGGAGATCGGAGTTTATTTGACTGCCCTATTGGAGCTCGTAGTTGATTTAAAGACCCGATGTTGATATCGGGGTCAATCTGACGGTCCGATTGGTGATCAGAGTTGATTTGACGGCCTGATATTGAGGTTAGGGTTGGTTTGACGGTCCGATTGGAGATCAGAGTTGATATGACGGCCCGATGTTGAGATTGGGGTTGATCTGACGGTCCGATAGGAGATCGGAGTTGATTTGATGACCCGATGTTGAGATCGAGGTTGATCCGACAGTCCGATTAGAGATTAGAGTTGATTTGATGGCCTGATGTTGAGATCGGGGTTGATCTGACTGTCCTATTGGAGATAGGAGTTTTTTTGAAGGCCCGATGTTGAGATCGGGTTTGATCTGACGGTCTGATTGGAAATCAGAGTTGATTTGACAGCCTGATGTTGAAATCGGGATTGATCTGATCGTTCAATTGGAGATCAGAGTTGATTTGACGGCCCAATGTTGAGATCGGGGTTGATCTGACAGTTCGATTAGAGATCGGACTTGATTTGACGGCCCAATGTTGAGATCAGGGTTGATCTCACGGTCCTATTGGAGATCAGAGTTGATTTGACGACCCGATGTTGAGATCGGGTTTGATCTGACGGTCCGATTAGAGATCGGAGTTGATTTGACAGATCGATGTTAAGATCGCGGTTGATCTGACGGTCCGATTGGAGATCAGAGTTAATTTAACGGCCCGATGTTGAGATCGGGGTTGATCTGACAGTCCGATTGGAGATCGGAGTTGATTTGACAGCCCGATGTTGAGTTCGGTGTTGATCTGACGGTCCGATTATAGATCAAAGTTGATTTGACGACCCGATATTGAGGTCGGGGTTGATCTGACGGTCTATTTGGAGATCGAAGTTGATTTGAAGGCCCGATGTTGAGATCGGGGTTGATCTCACGGTCCGATTGAAGATTAGAGTTGATTTGACGGCCCGATCTTGAGATCGGGGTTGATCTGACTGTCTGATTGGAGATCGGAGTTGATTTAACAGCCCAATGTTGAGATCGAGGTTGATTTGACGACCCGATTGGAGATTAGAGTTGATTTGAAGGTCCGATTATAGAACGGGTTTGATCTGACTATCTGATTGGAGATCGGAGTTGATTTGAAGACCCGATGTTGAGATCGGGGTTGATCCCAAGGTCCGATTGGAGATCAGAGTTGATTTGACGGCCCTGATGTTAAGATCGGGGTTGATCCGACGGTTCGATTGGAGATCAAAGTTGTTTTAACGGTCCAATTGGTGATCGGAGTTAATTTAACTGCCCGATTAGAGATCAGACTTAATTTGACGATCCGATATTTAGATCGGGGTTGATCTGACTGTCTGATTGGAGATCAGAGTTGATTTGACAGCCCGATATTAAGGTAGGGGTTGGTCTGACTGTCCGATTGGAGATCACAGTTGATTTGACGGCCCGATGTTGAGATCGTGGTTGATCAGACGGTACGATTGGAGATCGGAGTTGATTCGAAGGCCCGATATTGAGATCGAGGTTGATCTGACAGTCCAATTGGTGATCGAAGTTGATTTGACTGGCCCGATATTGAGATCGGGGTTGATCTGACGGTCAGATTGGAGATCCGAGTTGATTTGACAACCCGATGTTGAGATCGGGGTTGATCTGGCGGTCTGATTAGATATCGGAGTTTCTTTGACGGCTCGATATTGAGATCGTTGTTGATCTGAGTGTCCGATTGGAGATCGGAGTAGATTTGACGGCCCAATATTGAGATCGGGGTTGATCTGACGGTCCAATTGGAGATCGGAGTTGATTTGACGGCCTAATATTAAAATTAGGGTTGATTTGACGGTTCGCTTGGAGATCGGAGTTGATTTGACGGACCGATATTGTGGTCGGGCTTTATCTGACTGTCCGATTGGAGATCGGAGTTGATTTGACGACTTAATGTTGAGATCGGAGTTGATCTGACGGTCCGATTGGATATCAGAGTTTATTTGAAGGTTCGATTGTAGATCGGAGTTTATTTGATCTCCCGATGTTGAGATCGGGTTTGATCTGTCGGTCCGATTAGATATCGGAGTTGATTTGACGGTCTGATTGGAGATCAGAGTTGATTTGACTGCCCGATTGGAGATCGGAGTTGATTTGAAGGCACGATGTTCAGATCGAGGTTGATCTGATGGTCTGATTGGAGATCAGAGTTGATTTGGCAGCCCGATATTGAGGTCGGTGTTGATCTGACGGTCCAATTGGAGATCAGAGTTGATTTGAGGCCCCGATATTGAGATCAGGGTTGATCTAACGGTCCAATTAGAGATCAGAGTTGATTTGACGGCCCGATGTTGAGATTGGGGTTGATCTGACGGTTGTATTGGAGATCGGAGTTTATTTGACAGCCAATATTGAGATTGGGGTTGATCTGACTGTCCGATTTTAGATCAAAGTTAATTTAACGGTCCGATTAGAGATCGAAGTTGATTTGACGGCCCGATTAGAGATCGGAGTTGATTTGATGGCCCGATGTTGAGATCGGGGTTGATCTGACGGTCCAATTGGAGATCCGAGTTGATTTGATGGCTCAATTTTGAGATCGATGTTGATCAGACAGTACGGCCTGATATTGAGATCGGGGTTGATCTGACGGTCCTATTGGAGATTAGAGTTGATTTGACGGCCTGATGTTGAGGTCGGGGTTTATCTGATGGCCCAATTGGAGATCGGAGTGGATTTGACGTCCTGATGTTGAGACGGGGTTGATCTGACAGTCTGATTGGAGATCAAAGTTCATTTGACGGCCCGATATTGAGATCGAGGTTGATCAGACTGTCTGATTGGAGATTAGTATTGATTTAACGGCCCGATATTAATATCGGGGTTGATCTGATGGTCCGATTATAAATTGGAGTTAATTTGACAGCCTAATATTGTGATCGGGGATGATCTGATGGTTCGATTAGAGATCGGAGTTGATTTGACTTGCCCGATTGGAGCTCGTAGTTGATTTGAAGGCCCGATTGGAGCTCGTAGTTAATTTGAGGGCCCGATGTTGACATCAGGGTCGATCTGACGGTCCGATTAGAGATCAGAGTTGATTTGACGGCCCGATATTGAGGTCAGAGTTGATTTGACGGTCCGTTTGGAGATTAGAGTTGATATAACGGCCCCGATGTTGAGATCGGGATTGATCTGACGGTCCGATCAGAGATCGAAGTTGATTTCACGGCCCAATGTGGAGATTGGGGTTCATTTGACGGTTCGATTAGAAATCAGAGTTGATTTGACGGCCCGATGTTGAGATCAGGGTTGATCTGACGGTCCTATTGGAGATCGGAGTTGATTTAAAGGCCTGATGTTGAGATCGGGTTTGATCTGACGGTCCGATTAGAGACCGGAGTTAATTTGACAGCCCGATGTTGAGATCGCGATTGATCTGATGGTCTGATTGGAGATCAGAGTTGATTTGACGGCTCGATGTTGAGATCGGGGTTGATCTGACAGTCCGATTGGAGATCGGAGTTGATTTGATGGCCCAATGTTGAGATCGGGGTTAATTTGACGGTCTGATTGGAGATCGAAGTTGATTTGACGGCTCGATATTGTTGTCGGGGTTGATCTGACGGTCCCTTTGGAGATCGGAGTTGATTTGACGGCCCGATGTTGAGATCGAGGTTGATCTCACTGTCCGATTGAAGATTGGAGTTGATTTGACTGCCCGATCTTGAGATTGGGGTTGATCTGATGGTTCGATTGGAGATCAGAGTTGATTTGACGGCCCGATATTGAGATCGAGGTTGATCTGACTACCGGATTGGAGATTAGAGTTGATTTGAAGGTCCGATTAGAGAACGGGTTTGATCTGATCGTTCGATTGGAGATCAGAGTTGATTTGAAGGCCCGATGTTGAGATCGGGGTTGATCCGAAGGTCCAATTGGAGATCAGAGTTGATTTGACGGCCCGATGTTGAGATCGGGGTTAATCTGACGGTCTGATTGGAGATCAGAGTTGATTTGACGGTCCGATTGCAGATCGGAGTTGATTTGACTGCCCGATTAGAGATTAGACTTGATTTGACGGTTCGATATTTAGATCGGGGTTTATCTGACCGTTCGATTGGAGATCTTAGTTGATTTGACAGGCCAATATTAAGGTAGGGATTGATCTGACGATTCGATTGAAGATCACAGTTGATTTGACGGTCCGATGTTGAGATCGGGATAGATCTAACGGTTCGATTGGAGATCGTAGTGCATTTGAAGGCCTGATATTGAGATCGAGGTTAATCTGACGGTCCAATTGGTGATCGAAGTTGATTTGATGGCCCGATATTGAGATCGGGGTTGATCTGACGGTCAGATTAGAGATACTAGTTGATTTGACGACCCGATGTTGAGATCGGGGTTGATCTAACTGTCCGATTGGATATCGGAGTTGCTTTGACGGCTCGATGTTGAGATCATTATTGATCGGTCGGTCCGATTGGAGATCGGAGTAGATTTAACGGCCCGATATTAAGATCGGGGTTGATCTGACAGTCCGATTAGAGATCGAAGTTGATTTGACGGCCCGGTATTATGATCGGGATTGATCTGACGGTTCGCTTGGAGATCGGAGTTTATTTGACGGACCTATATTGAGGTCGGCCTTTATCTGACGGTCCGATTGGAGATCGGAGTTGATTTGACGACTTAATGTTGAGATCGGAGTTGATCTGACTGTCCGATTGGAGATCAGAGTTTATTTGAAGGTCCGATTATAGATCGCATTTATTTGATCTCCCGATGTTGAGATCGGGTTTGATCTGTCGGTCCGATTAGATATCAAAGTTGATTTGACGGTCTGATTAGAGATCAGAGTTGATTTGACTGCCCGATTAGAAATTGGAGTTGATTTAAATTCCCGATGTTGAGATCGAGGTTGATCTGGAGGTTTGATTGGAGATCAGAGTTAATTTGATTGCCCGATATTGAGATCAGGGTTGATTTGACGTTCCGATTGGAGATCAGAGTTGATTTGACGGCCCGATATTGAGATCGGGGTTGATCTGACTGTCCGATTGGAGATCAGAGTTGATTTGACGGCCCGATGTTGAGATCGGGTTTGATCTGTAGGTCCGATTGGATATCAGAGTTGATTTGACGGTCTGATTGGAGATCAGAGTTAATTTGACTGCCCGATTAGGAGATCGGAGTTGATTTGAAGGCCAGATGTTGAGATCGAGGTTGGTCTGAAGGTCAGATTGGAGATCAGAGTTGATTTGATTGCCCGATATTGAGATCAGGTATGATCTGACGGTCCGATTGGAGATCAGAGTTGATTTGACGGCCCGATGTTGAGATCGGAGTTGATCTAACGGTCCTATTGGAGATTGGAGTTTATTTTACGACCCAATATTCAGATCGGGGTTGATCTGACAGTCCGATTGGAGATCAGAGTTGATTTAACGGCCCGATTAAAGATCGGAGTTGATTTGATGGCCCGATATTGAGATCGGGGTTGATCTGACGGTCCGATTGGAGATCTGAGTTGATTTGATGGCTCGATATTGAGATCGAGGTTGATCTGACGGTACGGCTCGATATTGAGATCGGGGTTGATTTGATTGTTCGATTGGAGATCGGAGTTGATTTGACGACCCGATGTTGAGGTTTATCTGACGGCCCGATTGGAGATCAGATTGGATTTGACGTCCTGATGTTGAGACGGGGTTGATCTTACTGTCTGATTGGAGATCGGAGTTGATTTGACAGCCCGATATTGAGATCGGGGTTGATCTGACGGTCTGATTGGAGATCAGTGTTGATTTGGCGGCCCGATATTGAGATCGGGGTTGATCTAATGGTTCGATTTTAGATTGCAGTTGATTTGACAGCCTGATATTGAGATCGGGGTCGATTTAACGGCCCGATATTGAGATCGGGGTTGATCTGATGGTCAGATTAGAGATCAAAGTTGATTTGACAGTTCGATTGGAGATCGGAGTTGATTTGACAGCCCGATTAGAGATCAGAGTTGATTTGAAGGATCGATGTTGAGATCCGGTTTGATCTTACTGTTCGATTAGAGATCAGAGTTAATTTGACGGCCTGGTGTTGAGATCGGGGTTAATCTGACAAAGTTGATTTGACGGCCAGCAGTTGAGATCGGGGTTGATCTGACAGGCCGATTCGAGAACAGAGTTGATTTGACAGCCTGATTGGAGATCGGAGTTGATTTAACGGCCCGATGTTGAGATCGGGATTGATCTGACGGTTCGATTGGAGATCGGAGTTGATTTGACTACCCGATATTGAGATCGGGGTTGATCTGATGGTCCGATTAGAGATCAAAGTTGATTTGACCGCACGATATTGAGATCAGGGTTAATCTAACGATCCAATTGGAGATCAGAGTTGATTTGATGGCCCGATGTTGAGACCGGGGTTGATCTGACGGTTCGATTGGAGATCGGAGTTGATTTGATGACCCGATGTTGAGATCGGGGTTGATCTAACAGTCCGATTGAAGATCGGAGTTGATTTGACTGCCCGATGTTGAGATCGGGGTTGATTTGACGGTTTGATTGGAGATCAAAGTTGATTTGAAGGTCTGATTGAAGATCGGGTTTGATCTAACGGTCCGAGTGGAGATCAGATTTTTTTTGGAGGCCCGATGTTGAGATCGGGATTGATCTGAAGGTTCGATTGGAGATCAGAGTGGATTTAACGGCCCAATGTTGACATCATGGTTGATCTGACAGTCCGATTAGAGATCGGAGTTGATTTGACGATATGATATTGAGACCGGGGTTGATCTGACGGTCTGATTGGATATCGGAGTTGATTTGACGGCCCAATGTTGAGATCGGGGTAGATCTGATGACCCTATTGGAGATTAAAATTGATTGAAATGTCCGATTGGAGATCGGGTTTGATCTGACGGTCCAATTGGAGATTGAAGTTGATTTGACGGCCCGATGTTGAGATCGGGGTTGATCTGACTGTCCGATTTGTGATCGGAGTTGATTTAACGGCCTGATGTTGAGATCAAGGTTAATTTGACGGTCCGATTGGAGATTGGATTTGATTTGATGGTTCGATTAGATATCGGAGTTGATTTGACGGCCCGATTAGAGATCAGAGTTGATTTGATGGCCCGATGTTGAGATAGGGGTTGATCTGACGGTCCGATTGGAGATCGGAGTTGATTTGACGAACCGATATTGAGGTCGGGGTTGATCTGACGTTCCGATTAGAGATTAAAGTTGATTTGACAGGCCCGATTTTGAGATCAGGGTTGATCTGACGGTATAATTGTAGATCGAAGTTGATTTGACGGCCCGATATTGAGATCGGGGTTGATTTGACGGTCCGATTGGAAATCAGAGTTAATTAGACGGTCTGATGTTGAGATCGGGGTTGATCTGACGGTCCGATTGGAGATCGGAGTTGATTTGACGTCCCAATGTTGAGATCGCGGTTGATCTAAGGGTTCGATTGGAGATCAGAGTTGATTTGACGGCCCGCTTGGAGATCGAAGTTGATTTGACGGCCTGATTAGAGATCGGAGTTGATTTGATGGCTCGATGTTGAGATCGAGTTTGATCTGACGGTTCGATTGGAGATCGGAGTTGATTTGACGACTCGATGTTGAGATCGGGGGTGATCTGACCGTTCGATTAGAGATCGGAGTTGATTTGACGGCCCGTTATTGAGATCGGAGTTGAACTGACGGTCTAATTAGAGATTGGATTTGATTTAACGGCCCAATATTGAGATCGGGGTTGATTTGACGGTCTGATTGGAGATCAGAGTTGATTTGACGGCCCGATGATAAGATCGGGGTTGATCTGACGGGTCGATTGGAGATCGGAGTTGATTTGAAGGCCCGATTTTAAGGTTGGAGTTTATCTGACTTTTTGATTGGTGATCGGAGTTGATTTGACCGCCCGATGTTGAGATGTGCTTGATCTGACGGTCTGGTTAGAGATCGAAGTTGATTTGACAGCCTGATATTGAGATCGGGGTTGATCTGACGGTTCGATTGGAGATCAGAGTTGTTTTGACGGCCCGATATTGAGATTGGTGTTGATCGGATGGCCCGATATTGAGATTGGGATTGATCTGACCGTCTGATTGGAGATCAGAGTTGATTTTACGGTCCAATTGGAGATCAGAGTTGATTTGACGGCCCGATTAGAGATCAGAGTTGACTTGATGACCCAATGTTGAGATCGCGGTTGATCTGATGGTCTGATTCGAGATCGAAGTTGATTTGATGGTCTGATTAGAGATCGGAGTTGATTTGACTGCCCGATTGGAGCTCGTAGTTGATTTGAAGGCTCGTTGTTGATATCGGGGTCGATCTGGCGGTCCGATTGGTGATCAGAGTTGATTTGACGGCCTGATATTGAGGTTAGGGTTGATTTGACGGTCTGATTGGAGATCAGAGTTGATATGACGGCCCGATGTTGAGATTAGGGTTGATCTGACGGTCCGATAGGAGATCGGAGTTGATTTGGCGGCCCGATATTGAGATCGAGGTTGATCTGACAGTCCGATTGGAGATTAGAGTTGATTTGATGGCCTGATGTTGAGATCGGGGTTGATCTGACGGTCCTATTGGAGATCGGAGTTTATTTAATGGCCCGATGTTAAGATCGGGTTTGATTTGACGGTCCGATTGGAGAGCAGAGTTAATTTGACAGCCCGATATTAAAATCGGGGTTGATCTGACGGTCCGATTGGAGATCAGAGTTGATTTGACGGCCCAATATTGATATCGGGGTTGATTTGACAGTCCGATTAGAGATCGGAGTTGATTTGACGGCCCGATGTTGAGATCAGGGTTGATCTTACGGTCCTCTTGGAGATCAGAGTTGATTTGACGGCCCGATGTTGAGATCGGGTTTGATCTGACGGTCCGATTGGAGATCAAAGTTGATTTGACATATCGATGTTGAGATCGCGGTTGATCTGACGGTCCGATTAGAGATCAGAGTTGATTTGACGGCCTGATATAGAGATCGGGGTTGATCTAACAGTCCGATTAGAGATCGGAGTTGATTTGACGGCCTGATGTTGAGATCGGTGTTGATCTGACGGTCCGATTATAGATCAAAGTTGATTTGACGACCCGATATTGAGGTCGGGGTTGATCTGACGGTCCATTTGGAGATCAAAGTTGATTTGACGTCCCGATGTTGAGATCGGGGTTGATCTCACTGTTCGATTGAATATTGGAGTTGATTTGACAGCCCGATCTTGAGATCGGGGTTGATCTTACTGTCCGATTAGAGATCGGAGTTGATTTAACAGCCCGATGTTGATATCGAGGTTGATCTGACAACCTGATTGGAAATTAGAGTTGATTTGAAGGTCCGATTGGAGAACTGGTTTGATCTGACTATCCGATTGGAGATCGGAGTTGATTTGAAGGCCCGATGTTGAGATCGGGGTTGATCCCAAGGTCCGATTGGAGATCAGAGTTGATTTGACGGCCCGATGTTGTGATCGGGGTTGATCCGACGGTTCGATTGGAGATTAAAGTTGATTTGACGGTCCGATTGGTGATCGGAGTTGATTTAACTGCCCGATTAGAGATCAGGCTTAATTTAACGGTCCGATATTGAGATCGGGGTTGATCTGACTATCCGATTGGAGATCAGAGGTTATTTGACAGCCCGATATTAAGGTAAGGGTTGATCTGACTGTCCGATTGGATATCAGAGTTGATTTGACAGCCCGATATTAAGGTATGGGTTGATCTAACTGTCCCATTGGAGATCACAGTTGATTTGACGGCCCGATGTTGAGATCGGGGTTGATCAGACGGTACGATTGGAGATCGGAGTTGATTCGAAGGCTCGATATTGAGATCGAGGTTGATCTGACGGTCCAATTGGTGATCGAAGTTGATTTGACGGCCCGATATTGAGATCGGGGTTGATCTGACGGTCAGATTGGAGATCTGAGTTGATTTGACGACCCGATGTTGAGATCGGGGTTGATTTGACGGTCTGATTGGATATCGGAGTTGCTTTGACGGCTCAATATTGAGATCGTTATTGATCTGACTGTCCGATTGGAGATCGTAGTAGATTTGACGACCCAATATTGAGATCGGGGTTGATCTGACTGCCTAATTGGAGATCGGAGTTGATTTGACTGCCCGATATTAAGATCGGGGTTGATTTGACGGTTCGCTTGGAGATCGGAGTTAATTTGACGGACCGATATTGAGGTCGGGCTTTATCTGACGGTCCGATTGGAGATCGGAGTTGATTTGATGACTTAATGTTGAGATCAGAGTTAGTCTGACGGTCCGATTGGAGATCAGAGTTAATTTAAGGTCCGATTATAGATCGGAGTTTATTTGATCTCCCGATGTTGAGATCGGGTTTGATCTGTCGGTCCGATTGGATATCGTAGTTGATTTGACGGTTTGATTGGAGATCAGAGTTGATTTGACTGCCCAATTGGAGATTAGAGTTGATTTGAAGGCCCGATGTTGAGATCGAGGTTGATCTGAAGGACTGATTGGAGATCAGAGTTGATTTGGAGGCCCGATATTGAGGTCGGTGTTGATCTGACGGTCCAATTGGAGATCAGAGTTGATTTGAGGGCCCGATATTGAGATCGGGGTTGATCTGACGGTCCAATTGGAGAATAGAGTTGATTTGACGGCCCGATGTTGAGATCGGGGTTGATCTGACAGTCGTATTGGAGATCGGAGTTAATTGACGGCCAATATTGAGATCAGGGTTGATGTGATGGTCCGATTTTAGATTAAAGTTGATTTGACGGTCCGATTGGAGATCGAAGTTGATTTGACGGCCCGATTAGAGATTGGAGTTGATTTGATGGCTCGATGTTGAAATCGGGGTTGATCTGACGGTCCAATTGGAGATCCGAGTTGATTTGATGGCTCGATTTTGAGATCGATGTTGTTCAGACGGTACGGCCTGATATTGAGATCAGGGTTGATCTGACGGTCCTATTGGAGATTAGAGTTGATTTAACAGCCTGATGTTGAGGTCGGGGTTTATCTGACGGCCCAATTGGAGATCGGAGTGGATTTGACATCCTGATGTTGAGACGGGGTTGATCTGACGGTCTGATTGGAAATCAGAGTTGATTTGACGGCCCGATATTGAGATCGGGATTGATTAGATGGTCTGATTGGAGATTATTATTGATTTAACTGCCCGATATTAATATCGGGGTTGATCTGATGGTCCGATTATAAATTGGAGTTGATTTGACAGCCTGATATTGAGATCGGGGATGATCTGACGGTTTGATTGGAGATCAGAGTTGATTTGACAGCCCGATTGGAGCTCGTAGTTGATTTGAAGGCCAGATTGGAGATCGTAGTTAATTTGAAGGCCCGATGCTGACATCAGAGTCGATCTGACCGTCCGGTTAGAGATCCGAGTTGATTTAACGGCCCGATATTGAGGTCGGAGTTGATATGACGGCCCCGATGTTGAGATCGGGATTGATCTGACGGTCCTATAGGAGATTAGAGTTGATTTCACTGCCCAATGTGGAGATCGGGGTTTATTTGACCGTCCGATTAGAGATCGGAGTTGATTTGACGGCCTGATGTTGAGATCGGGGTTGATCTGACAGTCCTATTGGAGATCGGAGTTTATTTGAAGGCCCGATGTTGAGATCGGGTTTGATCTAACGGTCCGATTGGAGATCAGAGTTGATTTAACAGCCCGATGTTAAGATAAGGGTTGATTTGACGGTCCGATTGGAGATCAGAGTTGATTTGACGGCTAGATGTTAAGATCGGGGTTGATCTAACTGTCTGATTGGAGATCGGAGTTGATTTGACAGCCCGATGTTGAGATCAGAGTTGATCTGAAGATTCTATTAGAGATCGGAGTTGATTTGAAGGCCCGATGTTGAGATCGGGTTTGATCTGACGGTCCGATTGGAGATCGGAGTTGATTTGATTGCCCGATGTTGAGATCGGGATTGATTTGACGATCCGATTAGAGATCAGAGTTGATTTGACGGCCTGATATTGAGATCGGGGTTGATTTTACAGTTCGATTGGAGATCGGAGTTTATTTGACAACCCGATGTTGAGATCGGGGTTGATCTGACGGTCCGTTTGGAGATCGAAGTTGATTTGGTGGCCCGATATTGAGGTCGGGGTTGATCTGACGGTCTATTTAGAGATCGAATTGATTTGACGGCCCGATGTTGAGATCGGGGTTGATCTGACAGTCCGATTGAGATCAGAGTTGATTTGACAGCCCGATGTTGAGATCGAGATTTATCTGACGGCCCGAATGGAGATTAGAGTTGATTTGATGGTCCGATTGGAGAACGGGTTTGATCTGACGGTCCGATTTGAGATCGGAGTTGATTTAAAGGCCCGATGTTGACATCGTCCGAAGGTTTGATTGGAGATCGGAGTTGATCTGATGGCCCGATGTTGTGATCGGGGTTGATCTGACGGTCCGATTGGAGATCAGAGTTGATTTAACGGTCTGATTGGAGATAGGAGTTGATTTGACGGCCCGATTAGATATCAGAGTTGTTTTGATGGTCCGATATTGAGATCGGGGTTGATCTGACGGTCCGATTGGAGATCACAGTCTATTTAACGACCCGATGTTGAGATCGAGGTTTATCAGACAGGTCTGATTGGAGATCGGAGTTGATTCGAAGGCCTGATATTGAGATCGATGCTGATTTGACGGTCCAATTGGTGATCAAAGTTGATTTGACGACTCGATATTGAGATCGGGGTTGATCTGACTGTTAGATTGGAGATACGAGTTGATTTGACAGCCCGATGTTGATATCGGGGTTGATCTGAAGGTCCTAATGGATATCAGAGTTGCTTTTGATGGCCCGATGTTGAGATCATTGTTGATCTAACGGTCTGATTGGAGATCGGAGTAGATTTAACAGCCCGATATTGAGATCGGGGCTGATCTGACTGTCATATTAGAGATCGAAGTTGATTTGACAGTTCGATGGGAGATCAGAGTTGATTTGACGGTTCGATTAGAGATCGGAGTTGATTTGAAGGACCGATGTTGAGATCGGGTTTGATCTTACTATTTAATTGGAGATCGGAGTTGATTTGATGGCCCAGTATTGAGATCGGGGTTGATTTGACGATCCGATTGGAGATCAAAGTTGATTTGACGACCCAATATTGGGATCGGGGTTGATCTGACGGTCCGATTGGAGATCGAAGTCGATTTAACGGCCCGATATTGAGATCGGGGTTGATCTGACTGTTCGATTGGAGATCGAAGTTGATTTGACGGCCCGATATTTAGATCAGGGTTGATCTGACGGTCCGATTAGAGATCAGAGTTGATTTGATGGACCGATGTTGAGATCGAGGTTGATCTGACGGTTCGATTGGAGATCGGAGTTGATTTGTTAGCCCGATGTTGAGATCAGGGTTTATCTGACGGTCTGATTGGAGATCGGAGTTGATTTGACGGCCCGATGTTGAGATCGGGGTTGATTTGACGGTCCGATTGGAGATCAGAGTTGATTTGAAAGTCTGATTAGAGATCGGGTTTGATCTGGCGGTCCGATTGGAGATCAGAGTTATTTTGAGCTCCCGATATTAAGATCGGGGTTGATCTGAAGGTCCGATGGGAGATCGGAGTTTATTTAACGGTTTGATGTTGAGATCATGGTTGATCTGACGGTCCGATTAGAGATCAGAGTTGATTTTACGGTCTAATTGGAGATCAGAGTTGATTTGACAGCCCGATTGGAGATCAAAGTTGATTTGATGACATGATATTGAGATCGGGGTTGATCTGACGGTCCGATTGGAGATTGAAATTGATTTGACAGCCCGATATTGAGATCAGGGTTGATCTGACGGTCTGATTAGAGATCGGAGTTGATTTGACGGCCCGATGTTGATATCGGGGTTGATCTTACGATCCGATTGAAGATCGAAGTTGATTTAAAGGTCCGATTAGAGATCGGGTTTGTTCTGACGATCCGATTGGAGATTAAAGTTGATTTGACGACTTGATGTTGATATCGGGGTTGATTTGACGGTCTGATTTGTGATCGGAGTTGATTTGACGGCCCGATGTTGAGATCAGGGTTAATCTGACGGTCCGATTGGAGATCGGATTTGATTTGACTATTCGATGGGAGATCAGAGTTGATTGACTGCCCGATTAGAGATCAGAGTTGATTTGATGGCCCGATGTTGAGATAGGGGTTGATCTGACTGTCCGATTGGAGATCGGAGTTGATTTGAGGTCGGGGTTGATTTGACGGTCTAATTAAAGATCAAAATTGATTTGACGGCCCGATATTAAGATAAGGGTTGATCTGACGGTCTGATTGGAGATTGAAGTTGATTTGACAGCCTGATATTGAGATCGGGGTTGATTTAACGGTCTGATTGGAGATCAGAGTTGATTAAACTGCCCAATGTTGAAATCAGGGTTGATCTGATGGTCCGGTTGGAGATCGGAGTTGATTTGACGTCCCGATGTTGAGATCGGGGTTGATCTGACTGTTTGATTGGAGATTTGAGTTGATTTGACGGTCCGATTAGAGATCAAAGTTGATTTGATGGCCTGATGTTAAGATAGGGGTTGATCTGACGGTCTGATTGGAGATTGGAGTTGATTTGACGAACCGATATTGATGTCGAGGTGGATCTGATGGTCCAATTGGAGATCAAAGTTGATTTAACGGCCCAATATTGAGATCGGGGTTGATTTGACGGTCCGATTGGAGATCAAAGTTAATTTAACGGCCCGATATTGAGATCGGGGTTGATTTTATGGTCCGATTAGAGATCGGAGTTGATTAGACGACCTGATGTTTAGATCGGGGTTGATCTGACGGTCCGATTGGAGATCGGAGTTGATTTGATGTCCCGATGTTGAGATCGGGGTTGATCTGGCGGTTCGATTGGAGATCGAAGTTAATTTGACGGTTCGCTTGGAGATCGGAGTTGATTTGTCAGCCTGATTGGAGATCAGAGTTGATTTGACGGCTCGATGTTGAGATCGAGTTTGATCTGATGGTTCGATTGGAGATCGGAGTTGATTTGAGGGCTCGATGTTGAGATCGGGGTTGATCTGACAGTCTGATTAGAGATCGAAGTTAATTTGACTGTCCGATATTGAGATCGGGGTTGAACTGACGATCCGATTGGAGATTGGAGTTGATTTGACTGTCCGATTGGAGATCGAAGGTGATTTGACGGCCCAATGTTGAGATCGGGGTTGATCTGACGATTCGATTGGAGATCAGAGTTGATTTGATGGACCGATATTAAGATCTAGTTTGATCTGACAGTACAGCATGGTATTGAGATCGGGGTTGATCTGACGGTCCGATTGGAGATCAGAGATGTTTTGACTGTCCGATTGGAGATCGGAGTTGATTTGATGGCCCTATTGGAGATCGAATTTGATTTGATGGCCAGATGTTAAGATCGCGAACTGATCTGACTGTCCGATTGGAGATCGGAGTAGATTTAACGGTCTGATTGGAGATCGGAGTTGATTTGACTGCCCGATTGGAGCTCGTAGTTGATTTGAAGGCCCGATGTTGAGATCGGGGTCGACCTGACGGACTGACGGCCGATATTGAGGTCAGGGTTGATTTGACGGTTCAATTGGAGATCAATGTTGATATGACAACCCGATGTTTAGATCGGGGTTCATCTGACGGTCCGATATGAGATCGGAGTTGATTTGACGGCCCGATGTTGAGATCGGGGTTGATCTAACGGTCCGATTAGAGATCGGAGTTGATTTGACGTCCCGATGTTGAGATCGGGGTTGATCTGACTGTCTGATTGGAGATTAAAGTTGATTTTACTGCCCGATGTTGAGATCGGGGTTGATCTGACGGTCCTATTGGAGATCGGAGTTTATTTGAAGGCCCGATGTTAAGATCGGGTTTGATCTGACGACTTTATTGGAGATCAAAGTTGATTTGACAGCCCGATGTTTAAATCGGGGTTGATCTGATGGTCCAATTGGAGATCAGAGTTAATTTGACGGCCCGATATTGAGATCGGGGTTGATCTAACAGTTCGATTGGAGATCAGAGTTGATTTGACGGCCCGATGTTGAGATTGGGGTTGATTTGACGGTTCTATTGGTGATCGGAGTTGATTTTGAAGGCCCGATGTTGAGATTAGATTTGATCTGACTGTCCGATTTGAGATCGGAGTTGATTTGACAGCCCGATGTTGAGATCGCGGTTGATCTGACTATCCGATTAGAGATCAAAGTTGATTTGACGGCCCGATGTTGAGATCGAAGTTGATCTGACAGTCCAATTGGAGATCAGAGTTGATTTAACGGTCCGATGTTGAGATCGGGGTTGATCTAACGGTTTCATTAGAGATTAAGGTTGATTTGACTGCCCGATATTAAGGTTGGGGTCGATCTGACGGCCCATTTGGAGATCGGAGTTGATTTGACGGCCCGATGTTGAGATCAGGGTTGATCTCACTGTCCGATTGAAGATTGGAGTTGATTTAATGGCCCGATCTTGAGATCGGGGTTGATCTGACGGTTCAATTGGAGATTGGAGTTGATTTGACGGCCCGATGTTGAGATCGAGGTTGATCTGACGGCCCGATTAGAGATTAGGGTTGATTTGAAGGTCCGATTGGAGAACGAGTTTGATCTGACGGTCCGATTGGAGATCGGAGTTAATTTAAAGGCCCGATGTTAAGATCGGGGTTGATCCGAAGGTCCAATTGGAGATCGGAGTTGATTTGACTTCCCGATTGGAGATCCAAGTTGATTTGACTGCCCGATTAAAGATCAAACTTGATTTGACAGTCTGATATTGAGATCGGGGTTGATCTGACGGTCCAATTGGAGATCAGAGTTGATTTGACAGCCTGATATTAAGGTAGGAGTTGATCTGACGGTCCGATTAGAGATCACAGTTAATTTGACGGCCCGATGTTGAGATCGGGGTTGATCAGACTGTCCGATTGGAGATCGGAGTTGATTCGAAGGCCCGATATTGAGATCGAGATTGATCTAATGGTCCAATTGGTGATCGAAGTTGATTTGACGGCCCGATATTGAGATCGGGGTGGATCTGACGGTCAGATTGGAGATTCGAGTTGATTTAACGGCCCGATGATGAGATCGGGGTTGATCTGACGGTCCGATTGGATATCGAAGTTGCTTTGACGGCTCGATGTTGAGTTCGTTGTTGAACTGACGGTCCGATTGGAGATCGAAGTACATTTGACGGCCGGATATTGAGATCGGGGTTGCTTTGACTATTCGATTGGAAATTGGAGTTTATTTGACGGCCCGATGTTGAGATCGGGGTTGATCTGACGGTCCGTTTAGAGATCGGAGTTGATTTGTCGGACCAATATTGAGGTCGGGCTTTATCTGACGGCCCGATTGGAGATCGGAGCTGATTTGACGGCTCGATGTTGAGATCGGAGTTGATCTGACAGTCCGATTGGAGATCGGAGTTTATTTGAAGGTCTGATTGGACATCGGAGTTTATTTGATCTCCCGATGTTGAGATCGGGTTTGATCTATCGGTCCGATTGGATATCGAAGTTGATTTGACGGTCTGATTGGAGATTAGAGTTGATTTGACTGCCTGATTGGAGATCAGAGTTGGTTTGAAGGCCCGATGTTGAGATCGAGGTTGTTTTGAAGGTATGATTGGAGATTATAGTTGATTTAACGGCCCGATATTGAGGTCGGTGTTGATCTGGAGGTCCAATTGGAGATCAGAGTTGATTTGAGGGCCCGATATTGAGATCAGGGTTTATCTGACTATTTGATTGGAGATCAGAGTTGATTTGACGGCCCGATATTGAGATCGGGGTTGATCTTTCGGTCCTATTGGAGATCAGAGTTGATTTGACAGATCAATGTTGAGATCGCGGTTTGATCTGACGGTCCGATTGGAGATCAGAGTTGATTTGACAAATCGATGTTGAGATCGCGGTTGATCTGACGGTCCTATTGGAGATTGGAGTTTATTTGACGGCCTAATGTTAAGATCGGGGTTGATCTGACGGTTCGATTGGAGATCAAAGTTGATTTGACGGTCCGATTGGAGATCGAAGTTGATTTGATGGCCCGATTATAGATCGGAGTTTATTTGATGGCCCGATGTTGAGATCGGGGTTGATCTGACAGTTCGATTGGAGATCCGAGTTGATTTTATGGCTCAATTTTGAGATAGAGGTTGATCAGACGGTACAGCCTGATATTGAGATCGGGGTTGATCTGACGGTCCGATTGGAGATCGGAGTTGATTTGACAGCCCGATGTTGAGGTCGGGGTTTATTTGACGGCCCGATTAGAGATCGGAGTGGATTTGACGTCCTGATGTTGAGACGGGGTTGATCTGACGGTCTGATTGGAGATTGCGATTGATCTGACAGTCCGATTGGAGATCAATGTTGATTTGATGGCCCGATATTGAGATCGGGGATGGTCCGATTATAAATTAGAGTTGATTTGACAGCTCGATTTTGAGATCTAGGATGATCTGACGGTCCAATTGGAGATCAGAGTTGATTTAACGGCCCGATGTTGAGATCAGGGTTGATCTGACGGTCCGATTGGAGGTCAGAGTTAATTTGACGACCTGATGTTGAGATCAGGGTTGATCTGACAGTCAGATTAGAGATCGAAGTTGATTTGACGGTCCGATTGGAGATCGGAGATGATTTGACGGTCCGATTAGAGATCGGAGTTGATTTGAAGGACCGATGTTGAGATCGAGTTTGATCTTACGATTTGATTGGAGATCGGAGTTGATTTGACGGCTCGGTGTTGAGATTAGGATTGATCTGACGGTCCAATTGGAGATCGAAGTTGATTTGACGGCCCGCGGTTGAGATCGGGGTTGATCTGACAGTCTGATTTGAGATCGGAGATGATTTGAAGGCCTGATTGGAGATCAGAGTTGATTTAATGGCCCGATATTGAGATCGGGGTTGATCTGACGGTCTGATTGGAGGTCGAAGTTGATTTGACGGCCCAATATTAAGATCGGGGTTGATCTAACGGTCCGATTGGAGATCGGAGTTGATTTGACGGCCCGATATTGAGATCGGTGTTGATCTGACAATACGATTAGAGATCGGAGTTCATTTGATGGCCCGATATTGAGATCAGGGTTGATCTGACGGTCCGATAGGAGATCAGAGTTGATTTGTCAGCACGATGTTGAGATCGGGGTTGATCTGACGGTCCGATTGGAGCTCAGAGTTGGTTTGATGACCCGATGTTGAGATCGGGATTGATCTGACAGTTCGATTGGAGATCGGAGTTGATTTGACAACCAGATGTTGAGATCGGGGTTGATCTGACGGCCCGATTGGAGATCAGAGTTGATTTGAAGGTCCGATTGGAGATTGGGTTTGATCTGACGATCCGATTAGAAATTGGAGTTTTTTGTAGGCCCGATGTTGAGATCGGGGTTGATCTGACTGTCCGATTGGAGATCGGAGTTGATTTAAAGGCCCAATTTTGAGGTCGGGGTTTATCTGACGGTCCGATTGGAGATCAGAGTTGTTGAGACGGGGTTGATCGGACTGTCTGATTGGAGATCAAAGTTGATTTGACTGCCTGATATTGAGATCGGGGTTGATCTGACTGTCTAATTGGAGATCGGAGTTAATTTGAAGGCCCGATGTTGAGATCGAGGTTGTTTTGAAGGTATGATTGGAGATCAGAGTTAATTTAACGGCCCGATATTAAGGTCGGTATTGATCTGACGGTCTAATTGGAGATCACAGTTGATTTGAGGGCCCGATGTTGAGATCAGGGTTTATCTGACTATTCGATTGGAGATCAGAGTTGATTTGACGGCCCAATATTGAGATCGGGATTGATCTTACGGTTCTATTGGAGATCAGAGTTGATTTGAAGGCCCGATGTTGAGATCGGGTTTTATCTGACGGTCCGATTAGAGATCAGAGATGATTTGAAAGATCGATGTTGAGATCGCGGTTGATCTGACTGTCCTATTAGAGATTGGAGTTTATTTGACGACCTAATGTTGAGATCGGGGTTGATCTTACGGTTCGATTGGAGATCAGACTTGATTTGACGGTCCGATTGGAGATCGAAGTTGATTTGATGGCCCGATTATAGATCTGAATTTATTTGATGGCCCGATGTTGAGATCGGGGTTGATCTGACTGTTCGATTGGAGATCCGAGTTGATTTTATTGCTCAATTTTGAGATAGAGGTTGATCAGACGGTCCGATTAGGGATCGAAGTTGATTTGATGGCCCGATTATAGATCGGAGTTTATTTGATGGCCTGATGTTGAGATCGGGGTTGATCTGACGGTTCGATTGGAGATCCGAGTTAATTTTATGGCTCAATTTTGAGATAGAGGTTGATCAGACGGTACGCCCTGATATTGAGATCGGGGTTGATCTGACGGTCCGATTAGAGATCGGAGTTGATTTGACAGCCCGATGTTGAGGTCGGGGTTTATTTGACGGCCCGATTAGAGATCGGAGTGGATTTGACGTCCTGATGTTGAGACGGGGTTGATCTGACGGTCTGATTGGAGATTGCGGTTGATCTGACAGTCCGATTGGAGATCAATGTTGATTTGACGGCCCGATATTGAGATCGGGGACGGTCTGATTGTAAATTAGAGTTGATTTGACAGCCCAATTTTGAGATCTAGGATGATCTGACGGTCCAATTAGAGATCAGAGTTGATTTAACGGCCCGATGTTGAGATCAGGGTTGATCTGACAGTCAGATTAGAGATCGAAGTTAATTTGAATGTCCGATTGGAGATCGGAGATGATTTGACGGTCCGATTAGAGATCGGAGTTGATTTGAAGGACCGATGTTGAGATCGAGTTTGATCATACGGTTTGATTGGAGATCGGAGTTGATTTGACGCCCCGGTGTTGAGATTAGGTTTGATCTGACGGTCCGATTGTAGATCGAAGTTGATTTAACGGCCCAATATTAAGATCGGGGTTGATCTGACGGTCCGATTGGAGATCGGAGTTGATTTGACGGCCCTATATTGAGATCGGGGTTGATCTCACTATACGATTGGAGATCAGAGTTCATTTGATGGCCCGATATTGAGATCAGGGTTGATCTGACGGTCCGATAGGAGATCAGAGTTGATTTGTCAGCACGATGTTGAGATCGGGGTTGATCTGACGGTCCGATTGGAGATCAGAGTTGATTTGATGACCCGATGCTGAGATCGAGATTGATCTGATAGTTCGATTGGAGATCGGAGTTGATTTGACAACCAGATGTTGAGATCGGGGTTGATATGACGGCCCGATTGGAGATCAGAGTTGATTTGAAGGTTCGATTGGAGATTGGGCTTGATCTGACGATCCGATTAGAAATTAGAGTTTTTTTGTAGGCCCGATGTTGAGATCGGGGTTGATCTGAAGGTCCGATTGGACATCGGAGTTGGTTTAACGGCCCGATGTTGAGATCATGATTGATCTGACAGTCCGATTAGAGATCAGAGTTGATTTGATGGCCCGATTGGAGATCGTAGTTGTTTTGATGATATTATATTGTGATCGGGGTTGATATGACGGTTCGATTGGAGATCGGAGTTGATTTGACGGCCCGATATTGAGATCCGGGTTGATCTGACGGTCTAATTAGAGATCAGAGTTAATTTGACGGCCCGATGTTGAGATCGGGGTTGATCTGACAGTCCGATTAGAGATCGAAGTTGATTTGACGGCCCGATGTTTAGATCGGGATTGATCTGACGACCCAATTATAGATAGGTGTTGATTTAAAGGTCCGATTGGAGATCGGGTTTGATCTGACGGTCTGATTGGAGATCGGAGTTGATTTGACGGCCTGATGTTGAGATCGGGGTTGATCTGACTGTCCGATTTGAGATCGGAGTTGATTTGACTGCTTGATGTTGAGATCAGGGTTAATTTGACGGTCTGATTGGAGATCAGAGTTGATTTGACTGTTCAATTGGAGATAAGAGTTGATTTGTTAGCCCAATTAGAGATCAAAGTTAATTTGATGGCCCGATATTGAGATAAAGGTTGATTTGACGGTCCGATTGGAGATCGGAGTTGATTTGACTGCCCGATATTGAGGTCGGGGTTGATCTGACAGTCTGAGTGGAGATCAAAGTTGATTTGACAGTCCGATATTGAGATCGGGGTTGATCTGACAGTCCGATTGGAGATCAAAGTTGATTTAATGAGCCGATATTGAGATCGGGATTGATCTGACAGTCTGATTGGAGATCGGAGTTGGTTTGACGGCCCGATGTTGAGATAGGCATTGATCTGACGGTTCGATTGGAGATCGGAGTTGATTTGACATCCCGATGTTAAGATCAGGGTTGATCTGACGGTTCGAATGGAGATCGGAGTTGATTTAACGGTCCGCTTGGAGATCGGAGTTGATTTGACGGCCAGATTAGAGATCAGAGTTGATTTGACGGCCCGATGTTGAGATCGAGTTTGATCTGACGGTGCGATAGGAGCTCAGAGTTGATTTGACGGCTCAATGTTGAGATTAGGGTTGATTTGACAATCCGATTAGAGATCGGAGTTGATTTGACGGCCCGATAATGAGATCGGGGTTGAACTGACGGTCCGATTGGAGATTGGAGTTGATTTGAATGCCCGATATTGAGATCGGGGTTGATTTGACTGTCTAATTGGAGATCCAAGTTAATTTGACGGCCCGATGTTGAGATCGGGGTTGATCTGACTGTCCGATTGGAGATCGGAGTTGAATTAAAGGCCCAATTTTGAGGTCGGGGTTTATCTGACGGTCCGATTGGAGATCAGAGTTGATTTGACGGCCCGATATTGAGACGGGGTTGATCTGACGGTCTGATTGGAGATCAAAGTTGATTTGACGGCCTGATATTGAGATCGGGGTTGATCTGATGGTCTAATTGGAGATCGGAGTTGATTTGACGGCCTGATATTGAGATCAAGGTTTATCTGATGGTCCGATTGGAGATGGAGTTGATTTGACGGCCCAATATTGAGATCGGGGTTGATCTGACAGCCCAATTGGAGATCGATGTTGATTTGACGGTCTGATTGGAGATCGGAGTTGATTTGATGGCCTGATTGGAGATCGGAGTTGATTTGACGGCTCGATGTTGAGATCGAGTTTGATCTGATGCTTTGATTGGAGATAGGAGTTGATTTGACGGCTCGATGTTGAAATCGGGGTTGATCTGACGGTCTAATTAGAGATCGGAGTTAATTTGACTGTCCGATATTGAGATCGGGGTTGAACTAACGATCCGATTAGAGATTGGAGCTGATTTGACGCCCCGATATTGAGATCGGGGTTAATTTGACTGTCCGATTGGAGATCGAATGTGATTTGACGGCCCAATGTTGAGATCGGGGTTGATCTGACTGTTCGATTGGAGATCAGAGTTGATTTGATGGACCGATATTAAGATCTAGTTTGATCTGACGGTACAGCATGGTATTGAGATCGGGATTGATTTGACGGTCCGATTGGAGATCAGAGTTGATTTGACGGTCCGATTGGAGATCGGAGTTGATTTGATGGCCCGATTGGAGATCGGAGTTGATTTGATGGCCCGATTGGAGATCGAATTTGATTTGATGGCCAGATGTTGAGATCGCGGCTGATCTGATGGTCCGATTGGAGATCGGAGTAGATTTGACGGTCTGATTGGAGATCGGAGTTGATTTGACTGCCCGATTGGAGCTCGTAGTTGATTTGAAGGCCCGATGTTGAGATCGGGGTTGATCTGACTGTCCGATTTGAGATCGGAGTTGATTTGACTGCTTGATGTTGAGATCAGGGTCAATTTGACGGTCTGATTGGAGATCAGAGTTGATTTGACTGTTCAATTGGAGGTAAGAGTTGATTTGTTAGCCCGATTAGAGATCAGAGTTAATTTGATGGCCCGATGTTGAGATAAAGGTTGATTTGACGGTCCGATTAGAGGTCGGAGTTGATTTGACTGCCCGATATTGAGGTCGGGGTTGATCTGACAGTCTGAGTGGTGATCAAAGTTGATTTGACCGTCCGATATTGAGATCGGGGTTGATCTGACGGTCCGATTAGAGATCAAAGTTGATTTAACGACCCGATTTTGAGATCGGGGTTGATCTGACGGTCTGATTGGAGATCGAAGTTGATTTGACTGCCCGATGTTGAGATAGGCATTGATCTGACGGTTCGATTGGAGATCGGAGTTGATTTGACGTCCCGATGTTGAGATCGGGGTTGATCTGACGGTTCGATTGGAGATCGAAGTTGATTTAACGACCCGATATTGAGATCGGGGTTGATCTGACGGTCTGATTGGAGATCAGAGTTGATTTGATTGCCCGATGTTGAGATAGGCATTGATCTGACGGTTCGATTCGAGATCGGAGTTGATTTGACGTCCCGATGTTGAGATCGGGGTTGATCTGACAGTTCGATTGGAGATCGAAGTTGATTTAACGGTCCGCTTGGAGATCGGTGTTGATTTGAAGGCCAGATTAGAGATCAGAGTTGATTTGACGGCCCGATGTTGAGATCGGGTTTGATCTGACGGTGCGATTATAGCTCAGAGTTGATTTGACTGCTCAATGTTGAGATTAGGGTGGATCTGACAATCCGATTAGAGATCGGAGTTGATTTGACGGCCTGATAATGAGATCGGGGTTGAACTGACGGTCCGATTGGAGATTGGAGTTGATTTGAATGCCTGATATTGAGATCGGGGTTGATTTGATGGTCCAATTGGAGATCCAAGGTAATTTGACGGCCCGATGTTGAGATCGGGGTTGATCTAACTGTCCGATTGGAGATCGGAGTTGATTTAAAGGCCGAATTTTGAGGTCGGGGTTTATCTGACGGTCCGATTGGAGATCAGAGTTGATTTGACGGCCCGATATTGAGACGGGGTTGATCGGACGGTCTGATTGGAGATCAAAGTTGATTTGACGGCCTGATATTGAGATCGAGGTTGATCTGACTGTCTAATTGGAGATCGGAGTTGATTTGAAGGCCCGATGTTGAGATCGAGGTTGTTTTGAAGGTATGATTGGAGATCAGAGTTGATTTAACGGCCCGATATTGAGGTCGGTGTTGATCTGACGGTCCAATTGGAGATCATAGTTGATTTGAGGGCCCGATGTTGAGATCAGGGTTTATCTGACTATTCCATTGGAGATCAGAGTTGATTTGACGGCCCGATATTGAGATCGGGGTTGATCTTACGGTCCTATTG
Source organism: Panax stipuleanatus (assembly GCA_020205555.1). Lineage (NCBI taxonomy): Eukaryota > Viridiplantae > Streptophyta > Magnoliopsida > Apiales > Araliaceae > Panax > Panax stipuleanatus. The sequence goes on from CM035123.1 coordinate 26,186,290, forward strand.
GAGATCAGAGTTGATTTGAAGGCCCGATATTGAGATCGGGTTTGATCTGACGGTCCGATTAGAGATCAGAGTTGATCTGACGGTCCTATTGGAGATTGGAGCTTATTTGACGACCTAATGTTGAGATCGGGGTTGATCTGACGGTTCGATTGGAGATCAGAGTTGATTTGACAAATCGATGTTGAGATCGCGGTTGATCTGAAGGTCCTATTGGAGATTGGAGTTTATTTGACGGCCTAATGTTAAGATCGGGGTTGATCTGACGGTTCGATTGGAGATCAAAGTTGATTTGACGGTCCGATTGGAGATCGAAGTTGATTTGATGGCCCGATTATAGATCAGAGTTTATTTGATGGCCCGATGTTGAGATCGGGGTTGATCTGACAGTTCGATTGGAGATCCGAGTTGATTTTATGGCTCAATTTTGAGATAGAGGTTGATCAGACGGTACGGCCTGATATTGAGATCGGGGTTGATCTGACGGTCCGATTGGAGATCAGAGTTGATTTGACAGCCCGATGTTGAGGTCGGGTTTTATTTGACGGCCCGATTAGAGATCGGAGTGGATTTGACGTCCTGATGTTGAGACGGGGCTGATCTGACGGTCTGATTGGAGATTGCGGTTGATCTGACAGTCCGATTGGAGATCAATGTTGATTTGACGGCCCGATATTGAGATCGGGGATGGTCCGATTATAAATTGGAGTTGATTTGACAGCTCGATTTTGAGATCTAGGATGATCTGACGGTCCAATTGGAGATCAGGGTTGATTTAACGGCCCGATGTTGAGATCAGGGTTGATCTAACGGTCCGATTGGAGATCAGAGTTAATTTGACGACCTGATGTTGAGATCAGGGTTGATCTGACAGTCAGATTAGAGATCGAAGTTGATTTGACGGTCCGATTGGAGATCGGAGATGATTTGACGGTCCGATTAGAGATCGGAGTTGATTTGAAGGACCGATGTTGAGATCGAGTTTGATCTTACGATTTGATTGGAGATCGGAGTTGATTTGACGGCTCGGTGTTGAGATTAGGATTGATTTGACGGTCCAATTGGAGATCGAAGTTGATTTGACGGCCCGCGGTTGAGATCGGGGTTGATCTGACAGTCTGATTTGAGATCGGAGATGATTTAAAGGCCTGATTGGAGATCGGAGTTGATTTAATGGCCCGATATTGAGATCGGGGTTGATCTGACGGTCTGATTGGAGGTCGAAGTTGATTTGACGGCCCAATATTAAGATCGGGGTTGATCTGACGGTTCGATTGGAGATCGGAGTTGATTTGACGGCCCGATATTGAGATCGGGGTTGATCTGACAATACGATTAGAGATCGGAGTTCATTTGATGGCCCGATATTGAGATCAGGGTTGATCTGACGGTCCGATAGGAGATCAGAGTTGATTTGTCAGCACGATGTTGAGATCGGGGTTGATCTGACGGTCCGATTGGAGATCAGAGTTGATTTGATGACCCGATGTTGAGATCGGGATTGATCTGACAGTTCGATTGGAGATCGGAGTTGATTTGACAACCAGATGTTGAGATCGGGGTTGATCTGACGGCCCGATTGGAGATCAGAGTTGATTTGAAGGTCCGATTGGAGATTAGGTTTGATCTGACGATCCGATTAGAAATTGAGTTTTTTTGTAGGCCCGATGTTGAGATCGGGGTTGATCTGAAGGTCCGATTGGACATCGGAGTTGATTTAACAACCCGATGTTGAGATCATGGTTGATCTGACGGTCCGATTGCAGATCAGAGTTGATTTGATAGCTCGATTGGAGATCGGAGTTGATTTATGATATTATATTGTGATGTGGGTTGATATGACGGTTCGATTGGAGATCAGAGTTGATTTGACAGACCGATATTGAGATTCGGGTTGATCTGACGGTCTAATTAGAGATCGGAGTTGATTTAACGGCCCGATGTTGAGATCGGGGTTGATCTGACAGTCCGATTAGAGATCGAAGTTGATTTGACGGCCTGATGTTTAGATCGGGGTTGATCTGATGACCCAATTATAGATCGGAGTTGATTTAAAGGTCCGATTGGAGATCGGGTTTGATCTGATGGTCTGATTGGAGATCGGAGTTGATTTGACGGCCTGATGTTGAGATCGGGGTTGATCTGACTGTCTAATTTGAGATCGGAGTTGATTTGATTGCTTGATGTTGAGATCAGGGTTAATTTGACGGTCTGATTGGAGATCAGAGTTGATTTGACTGTTCAATTGGAGATAAGAGTTGATTTGTTAGCCCGATTAGAGATCAGACTTGATTTGATGGCCCGATATTGAGATAAAGGTTGATTTGACGGTCCGATTGGAGATCGGAGTTGATTTGACTGCCCGATATTGAGGTCGGGGTTGATCTGACAGTCTGAGTGGAGATCAAAGTTGATTTGATAGTCCGATATTGAGATCGGGGTTGATCTGACGGTCCGATTGGAGATCAAAGTTGATTTAATGACCCGATATTGAGATCGGGGTTGATCTGACGGTCTGATTGGAGATCGGAGTTGATTTGACTGCCCGATGTTGAGATAGGCATTGATCTGACGGTTCGATTGGAGATCGGAGTTGATTTGACGTCCCGATGTTGAGATCAGGGTTGATCTGACGGTTCGATTGGAGATCGGAGTTGATTTAACGGTCCGCTTGGAGATCGGAGTTGATTTGACGGCCAGATTAGAGATCAGAGTTGATTTGACGGCCCGATGTTGAGATCGGGTTTGATCTGACGGTGCGATAGGAGCTCAGAGTTGATTTGACGGCTTAATGTTGAGATTAGGGTTGATTTGACAATCTGATTAGAGATCGGAGTTGATTTGACGGCCCGATAATGAGATCGTGGTTGAACTGACGGTCCGATTGGAGATTGGAGTTGATTTGAATGCCCGATATTGAGATCGGGGTTAATTTGACGGTCCAATTGGAGATCCAAGTTAATTTGACGGCCCGATGTTGAGATCGGGGTTGATCTAACAGTCTAATTAGAGATCGGAGTTAATTTGACTGTCCGATATTGAGATCGGGGTTGAACTGACGATCCGATTGGAGATTGGAGCTGATTTGACGCCCCGATATTGAGATCGGGGTTGATTTGACTGTTCGATTGTAGATCGAATGTGATTTGACGGCCCAATGTTGAGATCGGGGTTGATCTGACTGTTCGATTGGAGATCAGAGTTGATTTGATGGACCGATATTAAGATCTAGTTTGATCTGACGGTACAGCATGGTATTGAGATCGGGGTTGATCTGACGGTCCGATTGGAGATCAGAGTTGATTTGACGGTCTGATTGGAGATCGGAGTTGATTTGATGGCCCGATTGGAGATCGGAGTTGATTTGATGGCCCGATTGGAGATCGAATTTGATTTGATGGCCAGATGTTGAGATCGCGGCTGATCTGACGGTCCGATTGGAGATCGGAGTAGATTTGACGGTCTGATTGGAGATCGGAGTTGATTTGACTGCCCGATTGGAGCTCGTAGTTGATTTGAAGGCCCGATGTTGAGATCGGGGTCGATTTGACGGTCTAATTGGAGATCAAAGTTAATTTGACGGCCCGATATTGAGGTCAGGGTTGATTTGACAGTTCAATTGGAGATCAATGTTGATATGATAGCCCGATGTTTAGAACGGGGTTCATCTGACGGTCCGATATGAGATCGGAGTTGATTTAACGGCCCGATGTTGAGATAAGGGTTGATCTAATGGTTCAATTAGAGATTGGAGTTGATTTGACGGCCTGATGTTGAGATCGGGGTTGATCTGACAGTCTGATTGGAGATTAAAGTTGATTTTACTGCCAGATGTTGAGATTGGGGTTGATCTGACGGTCCTATTGGAGATCGAAGTTTATTTGAAGGCCCGATGTTGAGATCGGGTTTGATCTGACGACTTTATTGGAGATCAAAGTTGATTTGACAGCCTGATGTTTAAATCGAGGTTGATCTGATGGTCCAATTGGAGATCAGAGTTGATTTGACGGCCCGATATTGAGATCGGGGTTGATCCAACAGTTCGATTGGAGATCAGAGTTGATTTGACGGCTCAATGTTGAGATCGGGGTTTATTTGACGGTCCTATTGGAGATCGGAGTTGATTTGAAGGCCCGATGTTGAGATCGGATTTGATCTGACCGTCCGATTGGAGATCAGAGTTGATTTGACAGCCCGATGTTGAGATCGCGGTTGATCTGACTATCCGATTGGAGATCAAAGATGATTTGACGGCCGATGTTGAGATCAAGTTGATCTAACAGTCCGATTGGAGATCAGAGTTGATTTAACGGTCCGATGTTGAGATCGGGGTTGATCTGACGGTCCGATTAGAGATTAAAGTTGATTTGACTGCCCGTTATTAAGGTTGGGGTAGATCTGACGGTCCATTTGGTAGATCGGAGTTGATTTGTCGGCCCGATGTTGAGATCGGGGTTGATCTCACGGTCCGATTGAAGATTGGAGTTGATTTAATGGCCCGATCTTGAGATCGGGGTTGATCTGACGGTTCGATTGGAGATCGGAGTTGATTTAACTGCCCGATGATGAGATCGTGGTTGATCTGACGGTCCGATTGGATATCGAAGTTGCTTTGACGGCTCGATGTTGAGTTCGTTGTTGATCTGACGGTCCGATTGGAGATCTAAGTAGATTTGACGGCCCGATATTGAGATCGGGGTTGCTCTGACTGTTTGATTGGAAATCGGAGTTTATTTGACGGCCCGATGTTGAGATCGGGGTTGATCTGACGGTCCGTTTAGAGATCGGAGTTGATTTGCCTGACCGATATTGAGGTCAGGGCTTTATCTGACGGCCTCGATTGGAGATCGGAGCTGATTTGACGGCTCAATGTTGAGATCGGAGTTGATCTGATGGTACGATTGGAGATCGGAGTTTATTTGAAGGCCAGATTGGAGATCGGAGTTTATTTGATCTCCCGATGTTGAGATCGGGTTTGATCTGTCGGTCCGATTGGATATCGAAGTTGATTTGACGGTCTGATTGGAGATTAGAGTTGATTTAACTGCCCGATTGGAGATCAGAGTTGATTTGAAGGCCCGATATTGAGATCGAGGTTGTTTTGAAGGTATGATTGGAGATCAGAGTTGATTTAACGGCCCGATATCGAGGTCGGTGTTGATCTAACGGTCCAATTGGAGATCAGAGTTGATTTGAGGGCCCGATGTTGAGATCAGAGTTTATCTGACTGTTCGATTGGAGATCAGAGTTGATTTGATGGCCTGATATTGAGATCGGGGTTGATCTTATGGTCCTATTGGAGATCAGAGTTGATTTGAAGGCCCGATGTTGAGTTCGGGTTTGATCTGACGGTCCGATTGGATATCAAAGTTGATTTGAAAGATCGATGTTGAGATCGCGGTTGATCTGACGGTCCTATTGGAGATTGGAGTTTTTTTGACGACCTAATGTTGAGATCGGGGTTGATCTGACGGTTCGATTGGAGATCAGAGTTGATTTGACGGTCCGATTGGAGATCAAAGTTGATTTGATGGCCCGATTATAGATCGGAGTTTATTTGATAGCCCGATGTTGAGATCGGGATTGATCTGACTGTTCGATTGGAGATCCGAGTTAATTTTATGGCTCAATTTTGAGATAGAGGTTGATCAGACGGCACGGCCTGATATTGAGATTGGGGTTGATCTGACGGTTCGATTGGAGATCGGAGTTGATTTGACAACCCGATGTTGAGGTCGGGGTTTATTTGACGGCCCGATTAGAGATCGGAGTGTATTTAACGTCATGATGTTGAGACGGGGTTGATCGGACTGTCTGATTCGAGATTGCGATTGATCTGACAGTCCAATTGGAGATCAATGTTGATTTGACGGCCCGATATTGAGATCGGGGATGGTCCGATTATAAAATTGGAGTTAATTTGACAGCCCAATTTTGAGATCTAGGATGAACTGACGGTTTAATTGGAGATCGGAGTTAATTTAACGGCCCGATATTGAGATCAGGGTTGATCTGATGGTCCGATTGGAGATCAGAGTTAATTTGACGGCCCGGTGTTGAGATCAGGGTTGATCTGACAATCAGATTAGAGATCGAAGTTGATTTGACGGTCCGATTGGAGATCGGAGATGATTTGAAGGTCCGATTAGAGATCAGAGTTGATTTGAAGGATCGATGTTGAGATCGAGTTTGATCTTACGGTTTGATTGGAGATCGGAGTTGATTTGACGGCCCGGTGTTGAGATTAGGGTTGATCTGACGGTCCGATTGGAGATCGAAGTTGATTTGACGGCCCGCGGTTGAGATCGGGGTTGATCTGACGGCCTAATTTGAGATCGGAGTTGATTTGACGGCCTGATTGGAGATCGAAGTTTATTTAATGGCCTGATGTTGAGATCGGGGTTGATCTGACGGTCTGATTGGTGGTCGAAGTTGATGTGACGGCCCAATATTAAGCTCGGGGTTGATCTGACGGTCCGATTGCAGATCGGAGTTGATTTGACGGCCCGATATTGAGATCGGGGTTGATCTGACGATACGATTGGAGATCGGAGTTCATTTGATGGCCCGATATTGAGATCAGGGTTAATCTGACGGTTCGATAGGAGATCAGAGTTGATTTATCAGCACGATGTTGAGATCGGGGTTGATCTGACTGTCCGATTGGAGATCAGAGTTGATTTGATGACCCGATGTTGAGATCGGGATTGATCTGACTGTTCGATTGGAGATCGGAGTTGAATTGACGACCAGATGTTGAGATCGGGGTTGATCTGACGGTCCGAATGGAGATCAGAGTTGATTTGAAGGTCCGATTGGAGATTGGGTTTGATCTGACTGTCCGATTAGAAATTAGAGTTTTTTTGTAGGCCCGATGTTGAGATCGGGGTTGATCTGAAGGTCCGATTGGACATCGGAGTTGATTTAACAACCCGATGTTGAGATCATGGTTGATCTGACTGTCCGATTGGAGATCAGAGTTGATTTGATGGCCCGATTTGAGATCGAAGTTGATTTGATGATATTATATTGTGATCGGGGTTGATCTGACGGTTCGATTGGATATCAGAGTTGATTTGATGGCCCGATATTGAGATCCGGGTTGATCTGACGGTTTAATTAGAGATCAGAGTTGATTTGACAGCCCGATGTTGAGATCGTGGTTGATCTGACAGTCTGATTAGAGATCGAAGTTGATTTGACGGCCCGATGTTTAGATCGGGGTTGATCTGATGACCCAATTAGAGATCAGAGTTGATTTAAAGGTCCAATTGGAGATCGGGTTTGATCTGACGGTCTGATTGGAGATCGAAGTTGATTTAACGGCCTGATGTTGAGATTGGGGTTGATCTGACTGTCCGATTCGAGATCGGAGTTGATTTGACTGCTTGATGTTGAGATCAGGGTTAATTTGACGGTTTGATTGGAGATCAGAGTTGATTTGACTGTTCAATTGGAGATAAGAGTTGATTTGTTAGCCCGATTAGAGATCAGACTTGATTTAATGGCCCGATATTGAGATAAAGGTTGATTTGACGGTCCGATTAGAGATCGGAGTTGATTTGACTGCCCGATATTGAGGTCGGGGTTGATCTGACAGTCTGAGTGGAGATCAAAGTTGATTTGACAGTCCGATATTGAGATCGGGGTTGATTTGACGGTCCGATTGGAGATCAAAGTTGATTTAATGACCCGATATTGAGATCGGGGTTGATCTGACGGTCTGATTGGAGATCGGAGTTGATTTGACTGCCCGATGTTGAGATAGGCATTGATCTGACGGTTCGATTGGAGATCGGAGTTGATTTGACGTCCCGATGTTGAGATCAGGGTTGATCTGATGGTTCGATTGGAGATCGGAGTTGATTTAAAAGTCCGCTTGGAGATCGGAGTTGATTTGACGGTCAGATTAGAGATCAGAGTTGATTTGACGGCCCGATGTTGAGATCGGGTTTGATCTGACAGTGCGATAAGAGCTCAGAGTTGATTTGACGGCACAATGTTGAGATTAGGGTTGATTTGACAATTCGATTAGAGATCGGAGTTGATTTGACGGCCCGATAATGAGATCGGGGTTGAACTGACGGTCCGATTAGAGATTGGAGTTGATTTGAATGCCCAATATTGAGATCGGGGTTGATTTGATGGTCCAATTGGAGATCCAAGTTAATTTGAAGGCCCAATGTTGAAATCGGGGTTGATCTGACTGTCTGATTGGAGATCGGAGTTGATTTAAAGGCCCAATTTTGAGGTCGGGGTTTATCTGACGGTCCGATTGGAGATCAGAGTTGATTTGACGGCCCGATATTGAGACGGGGTTGATCTGACGGTCTGATTGGAGATCAAAGTTGATTTGACGGCCTTATATTGAGATCGGGGTTGATCTGACGGTCCGATTAGAGATCGAAATTGATTTGACGGTCCGATTGGAGATCAGAGTTGATTTAACGGTCCGATTGGAGATCGGAGTTGATTTGATGGCCCGATTGGAGATCGAAGTTGATTTGATGGCCCGATGTTGAGATCGCGATTGATCTGACGGTTCGATTGGATATCGGAGTTGATTTAATGGTCTGATTGGAGATCGGAGTTGATTTGACTGCCCGATTGGAGCTCATAGTTGATTTGAAGGCCCGATGATGAGATCGGGGTCGATCTTATGGTCCGATTAGAGATCAGAGTTGATTTAACGGCCCGATATTGTGATCGAGATTGATCTGACGGTTCGATTAGAGATCGGAGTTGATTTGACGGCCCGATGTTTAGATCAGGGTTGATCTGATGGTCCAATTAGAGATTAAAGTTGATTTGATGGCCTGATGTTGAGATCGGAGTTGATCTGGCGGTCCTATTGGAGGTCGAAGTTTATTTAAAGGCCCGATGTTGAGATCGGGTTTGATCCGACAGTCCGATTGGAGATCGGAGTTGATTTGACAGCCCGATTTTGAGATCGGGGTTGATCTGACAGTCCGATTGGAGATCAGAGTTGATTTGACGGTCCGATGTTGAGATCGGGGTTGATCTGACAGTCTGATTGGAGATCGGAGTTGATTGACAGCCCGAAGTTGAGATCGGGGTTGATCTGACGATCCGATTACAGATCTAATTTTATTTGACGGCCCGATATTGAGGTTTGGGTTGATCTGACGGTCCATTTAGATATCTGAGTTGATTTGACGGCCCGATGTTGAGATCAGGGGTTGATCTCACGGTTCAATTGAAGATTGGAGTTGATTTGACTGCCCGAACTTGAGATCGGGGTTAATCTGACTGTTCGATTGGAACTCGTAGTTGATTTGAAGGCTCGATGATGAGATCGGTGTCGATCTCATGGTCCGATTAGAGATCAGAGTTGATTTGATGGCCCGATATTAAGATCGGGGTTGATCTGACGGTCCAATTAGAGATCGGAGTTAATTTGACGGCCCGATATTGAGATCAGGGTTGATCTGACGGTCCAATTAGAGATTAGAGTTGATTTGATGGCCTGATGTTGAGATCGGGATTGATCTGACGGTCCTATTGGAGGTCGAAGTTTATTTAAAGGCCCGATGTTGAGATCGGGTTTGATCGGACGGTCCGATTAGAGATCGGAGTTGATTTGACAGCCTGATGTTGAAATCTGGGTTGATCTGACGGTTCGATTAGAGATCAGGGTTGATTTGACGGCCTAATGTTGAGGTCGGGGTTGATTTGACAGTCTGCTTGGAGGTCGGAGTTGATTTGACAGCCCGAAGTTGAGATCGGGATTGATCTGACGGTCCGATTGTAGATCGAAGTTGATTCGACGGCCTGATATTGAGGTTGGGGTTGATCTGACAGTCCATTTAGAGATCGGAGTTGATTTGACGGCCCGATGTTGAGATCGGGGTTGATCTCACGGTTCGATTGAAGATTGGAGTTAATTTGACGGCCCGATCTTGAGAACGGGGTTGATCTGACTGTCCGATTGGAGATCAGAGTTGATTTGACGGCTCGATGTTGAGATCGAGGTTGATCTGACGACCCGATTGGAGATTAGAGTTAATTTGAAGGTCCGATTGGAGAACGGGTTTGATCTGACGGTTCGATTATAGATCAGAGTTGATTTAAAGGCCCGATGTTGAGATTCGGGGTTGATATGAAGGTTCGATTGGAGATCAAAGTTGATTTGACGGCCTGATGTTGAGATCGGGGTTGATCTGACGGTCCGATTGGAGATCAGAGTTGATTTAACGGTCCAATTGGAGATCGAAGTTGATTTGACTGCCCGATTAGATATCAGAGTAGATTTGACGTTTCGATATTGAGAGCAGGGTTGATCTGACAGAACGATTGGAGATCAGAGTTAATTTAACGGCCCGATATTAAGGTTGGGGTTGATCTAACGATCTGATTGGAGATCACAATTGATTTGACGGCCCGATGTTGAGATCGGGGTTGATCTGACGGTTCGATTAGAGATCAGAGTTGATTCGAAGGCCCGATACTGAGATTGAGGTTAATCTAACGGTCCAATTGGTGATCAAAGTTGATTTGACGGCCCGATATTGAGATCGGGGTTGATCTGACGGTCAGATTGGAGATCCAAGTTGATTTGACAGCCCGATGTTGAGATCGGAGTTGATTGATGGTCTTATTGGATATCGAAGTTGCTTTAACGGCCCGATGTTGAGATCGTTGTTGATCTGATGGTCCGATTAGATATCGGAGTTTATTTCATTGCCCGATATTGAGATTGGGGTTGATCTGATGGTCCGCTTGGAGATCAGAGTTGATTTGACGGACTGATATTGTGGTCGGGCTTTATCTGACGGTCCGATTGGAGATCGGAGTTAATTTGACGGCCCGATGTTGAGGTCAGAGTTGATCTGACGATCCGATTGGATATCGAAGTTGATTTGAAGGTTCGATTAGAGCTCGAGTTTATTTGATCTCCCGATGTTGAGATCGGGTTGATCTGTCGGTTTGATTGAATATCGGAGTTGATTTGATGGTCTGATTGGAGATCAGAGTTGATTTGAAGGCCCGATGTTGAGATCGAGGCTGATTTGAAGGTCTGATTGGAGATCAGAGTTGATTTGACGGCCCGATATTAAGGTCAGTGTGGATCTGTCAGTCCAATTAGAGATCAGAGTTGATTTGAGGGCCTGATGTTGAGATCAGGGTTGATCTGACGGTCTGATTGGAGATCAGAGTTGATTTCACAGCCCGATGTTGAGATCAGGGTTGATCCGACAGTCCAATTGGAGATCAGGGTTGATCCGACAGTCCAATTGAGATAGGGGTTGATCTGACGATCCGATTAGAGATCGTAGTTGATTTGATGGCTCGCGATTGAGATCGAAGTTGATCTGACGGTCTGATTGGATATCCGAGTTAATTTCACTACCGGATTAGAGATCGAAGTTGATTTAACGGCCCGATGTTGAGATCAGGGTTGATCTGACGGTCCGATTGGAGATCGGAATTGATTTGACGGCCCAATATTGAGATCGGGGTTGATCTGACGGTTCTATTAGAGATCAGAATTGATTTGAAGGCCCGATATTGAGATCGTGGTTGATCTGACGGTCCGATTAGAGGTCAGAGTTGATTTGACTGCCCGATATTGAGATCAGGGTTGATCTGACGGTCCGTTTGGAGATCGAATTTGATTTGACTGCCTGATGTTTAGATCGGGGTTGATCTGACGGTCCGATTGGAGTTCGAAGTTAATTTAATGACCCGATGTTAAGATCGGGCTTGATCTGACGGTTCGATTGGAGATCGGAGTTGATTTGACGGACCGATGTTAAGATCGGGGTTGATCTGACGACCCAATTGGAGATCAGAGTTGATTTGAAGGTCTGATTAGAGATCGGGTTTGATCTAACAATCCGATTGGAGATCAGAGTTTTTGTGAAGGCCCGATATTGAGATCGTGGTTGATCTGAAGGTCCGATTGGAGATCGGAGTTGATTTAATGGCCCGATATTGAGATCATGGTTGATCTGACGGTCTGATTGGAGATCAGAGTTGATTTGACGGTCTGATTGGAGATCGGAGTTGATTTGACTGCCCGATTGGAGGTCGAAGTTGATTTGACGATATGATATTGAGATCGAGGTTGATTTGACGGTCCGATTAGAGATCGAAGTTGATTTGACGGCCCGATGTAGAGATCGGGGTTGATCGACGGTCCGATTGGAGATCAGAGTTGATTTGACTGTCCAATTGGAGATCGGAGTTGATTTGACTGCCCTATTAGATATCAGAGTTGATTTGACGGTCCGATATTGAGATCGGGGTTGATCTAACGGTCTGATTAGAGTTAAGAGTTGATTTGACGGCCCGATATTATGGTCGGGGTTGATCTGACGGTCCGATGTTGAGATCGGGGTTGATAAGACGGTCTGATTAGAGATTGGAGTTGATTCGAAGGTCTAATATTGATATCGAGGTTGATCTGACGGTCCAATTGGTGATCAAAGTTAATTTGACGACCTGATATTGAGATCGGAGTAGATCTGACGGTCAGATTGGAGATCCGAGTTTATTTGAAGGCCCGATGTTGAGATCGGAGTTGATCTGACGGTCTTATTGGATATCGGAGTTGCTTTAACGGCCCGATGTTGATATCTATGTTGATCTGATAGATTTGACGGCCCGATATTGAGATCTGGGTTGATCTGATGGTCCGATTGGAGATCGAAGTTGATTTGACGGCCCGATATTGAGGTTGGGATTTATCTGACGGCCCGATTAGAGATCGGAGTGGATTTGACATCCCGATGTTGAGACGGGGTTGATCTAATGGTCTGATTGGAGATCGGAGTTGATTTGACGGCACGATATGGAGATTGGGGTTGATCTGACGATTCGATTAGAGATCAGTGTTGATTTGACGGCCTGATATTGAGATCGGGGTTGATCTAATGGTTCGATTGTAGATTGGAGTTGATTTGACAGCCCGATATTGTGATCGGGGATGATCTGACGGTCCGATTCGAGATCAAAGTTTATTTGATGGCCCGATGTTGAGATTGGGGTTGATCTAACGGTTAGATTAGAGATCGAAGTTGATTTGACGGTCTGATTGGAGATTGGAGTTGATTTGACGGCCCGATTAGAGATCAGAGTTGATTTGAAGGACCGATGTTGAGATCGGGGTTTGATCTTACTGTTTGATTAGAGATCAAAGTTGATTTGACAGCCCGGTGTTGAGATCTGGGTTGATCTGACGATCCGATTGGAGATCGAAGTTGATTTCACAGCTCGCGATTGAGTCGGGGTTGATCTGACGGTCTGATTGGATATCGGAGTTGATTTAACTGCCGAATTGGAGATCAGAGTTGATTTAACGTCCTGATGTTCTATTGGACATCGGAGTTGATTTGATTACCCAATATTGAGATCGGGGTTGATCTGACGGTCCGATTGGAGATCGAAATTGATTTGAAGGCCCGATATTGAGATCGGAGTTGATTTGACTGCCCGATTGGAGTTCGAAGTTGATTTGATGACCCGATGTTGAGATCGGGCTTGATCTGGCGGTTCGATTGGAGATTGGAGTTGATTTGACGGGCCGATGTTGAGATCGGGGTTGTTCTGACGGCCCGATTGGAGATCAGAGTTGATTTGAAGATCTGATTAGAGATCGGGTTTGATCTGATTGTTCGATTGGAGAATAAAGTTTTTTTGAAGGCCCGATGTTGAGATCGGGGTTGATCTGAAGGTCCGATTAGAGATCGGAGTTGATTTAACGGCTCGATGTTGAGTTCATGGTTGATATGACGGTCCGATTGGAGATCAGAGTTGATTTGACAGTCCGATTAGAGATCAGAGTTGATTTAATGGCTCGATTGGAGATCGAAGTTGATTTGACCACATGATATTTAGATCGGGGTTGATCTGACGGTCTGATTGGATATCAGAGTTGATTTAACGACCCGATATTGAGATCGGGGTTGATCTGACGGTCTGATTGGAGATCGGAGTTGATTTGACGGCCCGATTAGAGATCGAAGCTAATTTGATGATATGATATTGAGATCGGGGTTGATCTGATGGTCCGATTAGAGATCGGAGTTAATTTGACGGCCCGATGTTAAGATCGGGGTTGATTTGACGGTTCGATTGGAGATCAGAGTTGATTTGACGGTCTGATTGGAGATCGTAGTTGATTTGACTGCCCGATCAGATATCAGAGTTGATTTGCCATGTTGATATTGAGATCGGGGTTGATCTGACTGTCCGATTGGAGATCAGAGTTGATTAAACGACCCGATATTATGGTCGGGGTTGATCTGACGGCCCGATGTTGAGATCGGGGTTGATAAGACGGTCCGATTAGAGATCGGATTTGATTCGAAGGTCCGATATTGAGATCGAGATTGATTTGACTGTCCAATTGGTGATCAAAGTTGATTTGACGGCCCGATATATAGATCGGGGTTGATCTGACGGTCAGATTGGAGATCCGAGTTAATTTGAAGGCCTGATGTTGAGATCGGAGTTGATATGACGGTCTTATTGGATATCAGAGTTGCTTTGACGGCCCGATGTTGAGATCGTTGTTGATCTAACGATCCAATTGGAGATCGAAGTAGATTTGACGGCACGATATTGAGATCTGGGTTGATCTGACGGTCCAATTGGAGATCGGAGTTGGTTTGACGGCCCGATGTTGAGGTCGTGGTTTATCTGACGGCCCGATTGGAGATTGGAGTTGATTTGACAGCCCGATATTGAGATCAAGGTTGATCTGACGGTCCGATTGGAGATCAGTGTTGATTTGACGGCCTGATATTGAGATCGGGGTTGATCTGATGATCTGATTGTAGATTGGAGTTGATTTGACAGCCCGATATTATGATCGGGGATGATCTGACGGTCTGATTTGAGATCAGAGTTTATTTGACGGCCCGATGTTGAGATCAGGGTTGATCTAACGATCTGATTGGAGATCAAAGTTGATTTGACGGCTCGATGTTGAGATCGGGTTTGATCTGACGGTTAGATTAGAGATCTAAGTTGATTTGACGGTCCGATTGGAGATTGGAGTTGATTTGACGGCCCGATTAGAGATCGGAGTTGATTTGAAAGACCGATGTTGAGATCGGGTTTGATCTTACTGTTCGATTAGAGATCAAAGTTGATTTGAAAGCCCGGTGTTGAGATCGGGGCTGATCTGACGATCCGATTGGAGATCAAAGTTGTTTTGACAGCTCGCGATTGAGATCGGGGTTGATCTGACGGTCCGATTGGATATCGGAGTTGATTTAAAGGCCGGATTGGAGATCGGAGTTGATTTAACGGCCCGATGTTGAGATCGGGGTTGATCTGACGGTTCGATTGGAGATCGGAGTTGATTTGACTGCCCGATATTGAGATCGGGGTTGATCTGACGGTTCGATTAGAGATCGAAGTTGATTTAACGGCCCGATATTGAGATCATGGTTGATCTGACGGTCTGATTGGAGATCGAAGTTGATTTGACTGCCCGATGTTAAGATCGGGGTTGATCTGACTGTCCGATTAGAGTTCCGAGTTGATTTGATGACCCGATGTTGAGATCGGGCTTGATCTGGCTGTTCGATTGGAGATCGGAGTTGATTTGACGGCCTGATGTTGAGATCGGGGTTGATCTGACGGCCCGATTAGAGATCAGAGTTGATTTGAAGGTCTGATTATAGATCGGGTTTGATCTGACGGCCCGATAGGAGATCAGAGTTATTTTGAAGGCCCGATGTTGAGATCGGGGTTGATCTGAAGGACCGATTAGAGATCGGAGTTGATTTAAATGCCCGATGTTGAGTTCATGGTTGATCTGACGGTCCGATTAGAGATTAGAGTTGATTTGACGGTTCGATTGGAGATCAGAGTTGATTTGATGGCCCGATTGGAGATCGAAGTTGATTTGGCGACATGATATTTAGATTGGGGTTGATTTGACGGTCCGATTGGAGATAAGAGTTGATTTAGCGGCCCGATATTGAGATCGGGGTTGATCTGACGGTCCGATTGGAGATCGGAGTTAATTTGACTGCCCGATGTTGAGATCGGGGTTGATCTAACGGTTCGATTAGAGATCAGAGTTGATTTGACAGCCCGATGTTGAGATTGGGGTTGATCTGTCGACCCGATTGGAGATCGGAGTTGATTTAAAGGTCCGATTGGAGATCGGGTTTGATCTGACGGTCCGATTGGAGATTGGAGTTGATTTGACGGCCCGTTATTTAGATCGGGGTTAATCTGACGGTCTAATTTGAGATCAGAGTTGATTTGACGGCCCGATGTTGAGATCAGGGTTAATATGCGGTCCGATTGGAAATCAGAGTTGATTTAACGGTTCTATTGAATATCAGAGTTGATTTGATGGCCCGATGTTGAGATATGGGTTGATCTGACGTTCTGATTGGATATCGGAGTTGATTTGACGTCCCGATATTGAGGTCAGGGTTGATCTGACGGTTTGATTGGAGATTAAAATTAATTTGATGGCCCGATATTGAGATCAGGGTTGATCTGACGGTCCGATTGGAGATCAAAGTTGATTTGGCAGCACGATATTGAGATTGAGGTTGATCTGATGGTCCGATTGGAGATCAGAGTTGATTTGATGGCCCGATGTTGAGATCTGGGTTGATTTGACCGTCCGATTGGAGATCAGAGTTGATTTGACGTCCCGATGTTGAGATCGGGGTTGATCTGACGGTTCGATTGGAGATCGGAGTTGATTTGACGGTCCGCTAAGAGATCGGAGTTGATTTGACGGCCTGATTGGAGATTAGAGTTAATTTGATGGCCCGATGTTGATATCGGGTTTGGTCTGACGGTCCGATTGGAGATCGGAGTTGATTTGACGGCTCGATGTGGAGATCGGAGTTGATTTGACAGTCTGATTGGAGATCAAAGTTGATTTGACTTCCCGATTGGACCTCGTAGTTGATTTGAAGGCCCGTTGTTGAGATCGGGGTCAATTTGATGATCCGATTGGAGATCAGGGTTGATTTAACGGCCCGTTATTGAGGTCGGGGTTGATTTGACTATCCGATTGGAGATCAGAGTTGATATGACGGCCCGATGTTGAGATCAGGGTTGATCTGACAGTCCGATAGGAGATCGGAGTTGATTTGATGGCCCGATGTTGAGATCAGGGTTTATCTAACTGTTCAATTACAGATCGGAGTTGATTTGACAGCCCGATGTTGAGATCGGGGTTGATCTGACTGTCCTATTGGAGATCAGAGTTTATTTGACGGCCCAATGTTGAGGTCGGGGTTGATCTGACGGTCCGATTGGAGATCGGAGTTGATTTGACTGTTCGATTAGAGATCAAAGTTGATTTGACAGCCCGATTAGATATCAGAGTTGATTTGACGGCTTGATGTTGAGATCGGGGTTGATCTAATGGTTCAATTGGAGATCCGAGATGATTTGATTGCTCGGTATTGAGATCGAGGTTGATTTGACGGTACGGCCCGATATTTAGATCGGGGTTGATCTGATGGTCTGATTAGAGATCGGAGTTGATTTGACTGCCCGATGTTGAGATCGGGATTGATCTGACGGTCCTATTGAAGATCAAAGTTTATTTGATGGCTCGATATTGAGATCGAGGTTTATCTGACGGTACGGCCCGATATTGAGATCAGGATTGATCTGACTGTTCGATTAGAGATCGGAGTTGATTTGACGTTCTGATGTTAAGATCGGGGTTGGTCTGACGGTCCGATTGGAGATCAGAGTTGATTTGACGTCCCAATGTTTAGATTGGGGTTGATCTGACGGTCCTATTAGAGATCAGAGTTTATTTGATGGCTCGATATTGAGATTAAGGTTGATCTGACGGTACGGCCCGATATTGAGATCGGGGTTGATCTGACTGTCCGATTGGAGATCAGAGTTGATTTGATGGTTTGATATGTAGATTGGGGTTGATCTGACAGTTCGATTGGAGAACAGAGTTGATTTAACGGCCCGATGTTGAGATCAGGGTTGATCTGACGATCCGATTAGAGATTAGAGTTGATTTGACAGACCAATGTTGAGATCGGGGTTGATCTGACGGTCCTATTGGAGATCGGAGTTTATTTGATGGCTCGATATTGAGATCGAGGTTGATCTGACGGTACGGCCCGATATTGAGATCGGGGTTGATCTGACGTTCCGATTGGAGATCAGAGTTAATTTTACAGCCCGATGTTGAGATCGGGGTTGGTCTGACGGTCCGATTGGAGATCGAAGTTGATTTAATGGTCTGATGTTTTGATTGGGGTTGATCTGACTTCTGATTGGAGATCGGAGTTGATTTGACGGCCTGATATTGAGGTCAGGGTTGATCTGACAGTCCGATTGGAGATCGAAGTTGATTTAACGTCCCGATATTTAGGTCGGGGTTGATCTGACGGTCCGATTGGAGATCGAAGTTGATTTGGCGGCCCAATGTTGAGCTCGGAGTTGATCTGACTGTCTGATTGGAGATCGAAGTTGATTTGACTGCCTGATATTGAGATCGGGGTTGATCTGACGGTTCTATAGGAGATCAGAGTTGATTTGATGGCCCGATATTGAGATCGAGGTTGATCTAACGGTCCGATTAGAGATCGAAGTTAATTTGACGGTCCGACTGGAGATCGGGGTTGATCTGACGACCAGATTGGAGATCGGAGTTTATCTGATCTCCTGATGTTGAGATCGAGTTTTATCTGTCTGTCCAATGTTGAGATCGGGGTTGATCTGACGGTCTGATTGGAGATCAGAGTTGATTTGACGGCCCGATATTGAAATCGGTGTTGATCTGATGGTCCGATTGTAGATCAGAGTTGATTTGATGGTCCGATTAGAGATCGGGGTTGATCTGACCTCCAGATTGGAGATCAGAGTTTATTTGATCTCCCGATGTTGAGATCGGGTTTTATCTGTCGGTCCGATTGAAGATCGAAGTTGATTTAACGGTTTGATTGGAGATCAGATTTGATTTAACGGCCTGATGTTGAGATCGGGGTTGATCAGACGGTCCTATTGGAGATCGAAGTTTATTTGACTACCCAATGTTGAGATTGGGGTTGATCTGAAGTTCCGATTGGAGATCGGAGTTGATTTGATGGTCCGATTGGAGATCGAAGTTGATTTGACGGCCTGATTATAGATCGGAGTTGATTTGATGGCTCGATGTTGAGATCGGGGTTGATCTGATGGTTCGATTAGAGATCCGAGTTGATTTGATGGCTCGATATTGAGATCGAGGTTGATCTGACTGTACGGCCCGATATTAAGATCGGGGTTGATCTAACGGTCTGATTGGTGATCAGAGTTGATTTGATGGCCTAATGTTGAGATTGGAGATCGGAGTTGATTTGACGTCCCGATATTGAGACGGGGTTGATCTGAAGATCTGATTAGAGATCGGAGTTATTTTGACGGCCCGATATTGAAATCGGGGTTGATCTGACGGTCCAATTGGAGATCAGTGTTGATTTGAAGGCTCGATATTGAGATGGGGTTGATCTGATAGTCTGATTATAGATTGGAGTTGATTTCACAACCCAATATTCAGACCGGGGTTGATCTGACGGTCTGATTGGAGATCGGAGTTGATTTGACGGCCTGATATTATGGTCGGGGTTGATCTGACGGTCCGATGTTATGATCGGGGTTGATAAGACGGTCCGATTAGAGATCGGAGTTGATTCGAAGGCCCGATATTGAGATCGAGGTTGATCTGACTGTCCAATTGGTGATCAAAGTTGATTTGACGGCCCGATATTGAGATCAGGGTTGATCTGATGGTCAGATTGGAGATCCAAGTTGATTTGACGGCCCGATATTGAGATCGGAGTTGATCTGACGGTCTTATTGGATATCAGTGTTGCTTTGACGACCCGATATTGAGATCGTTGTTGATTTGACGGTCCGATTGGAGATCGGAGTAGATTTGACGGCCCGATATTGAGATCGGGATTGATCTGACGGTCTGATTGGATATTGGAGTTGATTTGACGGCCCGATTTTGAGATCGTGGTTGATCTTACTGTCCGCTTGGAGATCGGAGTTGATTTAACGGATCGATATTGAGGTCGGGCTTTATTTGACGGTCTGATTAGAGATCGGAGTTGATTTGATGGCCCGATGTTGAGATTAGAGTTGATCTGATGGTCCGATTGGAGATCGAAGTTGATTTGAAGGTCCAATTGGAGATCGGAGTTTATTTGATCTCTCGATGTTGAGATCGAGTTTGATCTATCGGTCCGAATGGATATCGGAGTTGATTTGACGGTCTGATTGGAGATCAGAGTTAATTTGACTGCTTGATTGGAGATCGGAGTTAATTTGAAGGCCAGATGTTAAGATCGAGGTTGATTTAAAGGTCTAATTGGCTATCAAAGTTGATTTGACGGCCCAATATTGAGGTCGGTGTTGATTTGACGACCCGATATTGAGGTCGGAGTTGATTTGACGGCCCGATATTGAGGTCGTGGTTGATCTTATGGTCCGCTTGGAGATCGGAGTTGATTTTACGTACCGATATTGAGGTTGGGCTTTATCTGACGGTCCGATTGGAGATCGGAGTTGATTTGATGGCCCGATGTTGAGATCAGAGTTGATCTGACGGTCCGATTGGAGATCGAAGTTGATTTAAAGGTCCGATTGGAGATCGGAGTTTATTTGATCTCTCGATGTTGAGATCGAGTTTTATCTATCGGTCTGAATGGATATCGGAGTTGATTTGACGGTCTGATTGGAGATCAGAGTTAATTTGACTGCTCGATTGGAGATCGGAGTTAATTTGAAGGCCAGATGTTAAGATCGAGGTTGATCTGAAGGTCTAATTGGATATCAGAGTTAATTTGACGGCCCGATATTGAGGCCGGTGTTGATCTGACGATCCAATTAGAGATCAGAGTCGATTTGAGGGCCTGATGTTGAGATCAGGGTTGATCTGACGGTCCAATTAGAGATCAGAGTTAATTTGACGGCCCGATATTGAGATCGGGGTTGATCGGACGGTCTGATTGGAGATCAGAGTTGATTTGACGGTCCGATGTTGAGATCGGGGTTGATCCGACGGTCCTATTAGAGATCGAAGTTTATTTGACGACCCAATGTTGAGATCAGGGTTGTTCTGACGGTCCGATTGGAGATCGGAGTTGATTTGATGGTCCGATTGGAGATCGAAGTTAATTTGACTCCTCGATTAGAGATCGGAGTTGATTTAATGGCCCGATGTTGAGATCAGGGTTGATCTGACGGTCCGATTAGAGATCTGAGTTGATTTGATGGCTCGATATGAGATCGAGGTTGATCGGACGGTACGGCCCGATATTGAGATCTGGGTTGATCTGACTGTCCGATTAGAGATCGGAGGTTATTTAACGGCCCGAAGTTGAGGTCGGGGTTTATCTGACGGCTCGATTGGAGATCGGAGTGGATTTGACATCCCGATGTTGAGAAGGGGTTGATCTAATGGTCTGATTGGAGATCAGAGTTGATTTGACGGGCCGATATTGAGATCGGGGTTGATCTGACGGCCCGATTAGAGATCAGTGTTGATTTGACGGCCCGATATTGATTCAGGGTTGATCTGATGGTCCGATTGTAGATTAGAGGTTATTTGACAGCCCGATATTGAGATTGAGGATGATTTTACGGTCCGATTAGAGCTCGATGTTAATTTGATGGTCCGATTATAGATCAGAGTTGATTTGACGGCCCGATTAGAGATCGGAGTTGATTTGACAGCCCGGTGTTGAGATAGGGGTTGATCTGACGATCCGATTAGAGATCGTAGTTGATTTGACGGCTCGCGATTGAGATCGAAGTTGATCTGACGGTCTGATTGGATATCCGAGTTAATTTCACTACCGGATTAGAGATCGAAGTTGATTTAACGGCCCGATGTTGAGATTAGGGTTGATCTGACGGTCCGATTGGAGATCGGAATTGATTTGACGGCCCAATATTGAGATCGGGGTTGATCTGACGGTTCTATTAAAGATCAAAATTGATTTGACGGCCCGATATTGAGATTGTGGTTGATCTGACGGTCCGATTAGAGGTCAGAGTTGATTTGACTGCCCGATATTGAGATCAGGGTTGATCTGACGGTCCGTTTGGAGATCGAATTTGATTTGACTGCCTGATGTTTAGATCGGGGTTGATCTGACGGTCCGATTGGAGTTCGAAGTTAATTTAATGACCCGATGTTAAGATCGGGTTTGATCTGACGGTTCGATTGGAGATCGGAGTTGATTTGACGGACCGATGTTGAGATCGGGGTTGATCTGACAGCCCAATTGGAGATTAGAGTTGATTTGAAGGTCTGATTAGAGATCGGGTTTGATCTAACAGTCCGATTGGAGATCAGAGTTTTTGTGAAGGCCCGATATTGAGATCGTGGTTGATCTGAAGGTCCGATTGGAGATCGGAGTTGATTTAATGGCCCGATATTGAGATCATGGTTGATCTGACGGTCTGATTGGAGATCAGAGTTGATTTGACGGTCTGATTGGAGATCGGAGTTGATTTGACTGCCCGATTGGAGATCGAAGTTGATTTGACGATATGATATTGAGATCGAGGTTGATTTGACGGTCCGATTAGAGATCGAAGTTGATTTGACGGCCCGATGTTGAGATCGGGGTTGATCGACGGTCCGATTGGAGATCAGAGTTGATTTGACTGTCCAATTGGAGATCGGAGTTGATTTAACTGCCCTATTAGATATCAGAGTTGATTTGACGGTCCGATATTGAGATCGGGGTTGATCTAACGGTCTAATTAGAGTTAAGAGTTGATTTGACGGCCCGATATTATGGTCGGGGTTGATCTGACGGTCCGATGTTGAGATCGGGGTTGATAAGACGGTCTGATTAGAGATTGGAGTTGATTCGAAGGTCTAATATTGATATCGAGGTTGATCTGACGGTCCAATTGGTGATCAATGTTAATTTGACGGCCTGATATTGAGATCGGGGTAGATCTGACGGTCAGATTGGAGATCCGAGTTTATTTGAAGGCCCGATGTTGAGATCGGAGTTGATCTGACGGTCTTATTGGATATCGGAGTTGCTTTAACTGCCCGATGTTGATATCTATGTTGATCTGATAGATTTGACGGCCCGATATTGAGATCTGGGTTGATCTGACGGTCTGATTGGAGATCGAAGTTGATTTGACGGCCCGATATTGAGGTTGGGATTTATCTGACGGCCCGATTAAAGATCGGAGTGGATTTGACATCCCGATGTTGAGACGGGGTTGATCTAATGGTCTGATTGGAGATCGGAGTTGATTTGACGGCACGATATTGAGATTGGGGTTGATCTAACGATTCGATTAGAGATCAGTGTTGATTTGATGGCCTGATATTGAGATCGGGGTTGATCCAATGGTTCGATTGTAGATTAGAGTTGATTTGACAGCCCGATATTGTGATCGGGGATGATCTGACGGTCCGATTCGAGATCAAAGTTTATTTGACGGCCCGATGTTGAGATCAGGGTTGATCTAACGGTCTGATTAGAGATCAAAGTTGATTTGACGGCCCGATGTTGAGATTGGGGTTGATCTAACGGTTAGATTAGAGATCGAAGTTGATTTGACGGTCTGATTGGAGATAGGAGTTGATTTGACGGCCCGATTAGAGATCGGAGTTGATTTGAAGGACCGATGTTGAGATCGGGGTTTGATCTTACTGTTTGATTAGAGATCAAAGTTGATTTGATAGCCCGGTGTTGAGATCGGGGTTGATCTGAAGGTCCGATTGGAGATCGAAGTTGATTTCACAGCTCGCGATTGAGATCGGGGTTGATCTGACGGTCTGATTGGATATCGGAGTTGATTTAACTGCCGAATTGGAGATCAGAGTTGATTTAACGTCCCGATGTTAAGATCGGGACTGATTTGACAGTTCTATTGGACATCGGAGTTGATTTGATTACCAATATTGAGATCGGGGTTGATCTGACGGTCCGATTGGAGATCAGAATTGATTTGAAGGCCCGATATTGAGATCGGAGTTGATTTGACTGCCGGATTGGAGTTCAAAGTTGATTTGATGACCCGATGTTGAGATCGGGCTTGATCTGGCGGTTCGATTGGAGATTGGAGTTGATTTGACGGGCCGATGTTGAGATCGGGGTTGTTCTGACGGCCCGATTGGAGATCAGAGTTGATTTGAAGATCTAATTAGAGATCGGGTTTGATCTGATTGTTCGATTGGAGAACAGAGTTTTTTGAAGGCCCGATGTTGAGATCGGGGTTGATCTGAAGGTCCGATTAGAGATCGGAGTTGATTTAACGGCCCGATGTTGAGTTTATGGTTGATATGACGGTCCGATTGGAGATCAGAGTTGATTTGACAGTCCGATTAGAGATCAGAGTTGATTTAATGGCCCGATTGGAGATCGAAGTTGATTTGACCACATGATATTTAGATCGGGGTTGATCTGACGGTCCGATTGGATATCAAAGTTGATTTAACGACCCGATATTGAGATCGGGGTTGATCTGACGGTCTGATTGGAGATCGGAGTTGATTTGACAGCCCGATTAGAGATCGAAGCTAATTTGATGATATGATATTGAGATCGGGGTTGATCTGACGGTCCGATTAGAGATCGGAGTTAATTTGACGGCCCGATGTTAAGATCGGGGTTGATTTGACGGTTCGATTGGAGATCAGAGTTGATTTGACGGTCTGATTGGAGATCGTAGTTGATTTGACTGCCCGATCAGATATCAGAGTTGATTTGCCAGTTCAATATTGAGATCGGGGTTGATCTGACTGTCCGATTGGAGATCAGAGTTGATTAAACGACCCGATATTATGGTCGGGGTTGATCTGACGGCCCGATGTTGAGATCGGGGTTGATAAGACGGTCCGATTAGAGATCTGATTTGATTCGAAGGTCCGATATTGAGATCGAGATTGATCTGACTGTCCGATTGGTGATCAAAGTTGATTTGACTGCCCGATATATAGATCGGGGTTGATCTGACGGTCAGATTGGAGATCCGAGTTAATTTGAAGGCCTGATGTTGAGATCGGAGTTGATATGACGGTCTTATTGGATATCAGAGTTGCTTTGACGGCCCGATGTTGAGATCGTTGTTGATCTAACGATCCAATTGGAGATCGAAGTAGATTTGACGGCACGATATTGAGATCTGGGTTGATCTGACGGTCCAATTGGAGATCGGAGTTGGTTTGACGGCCCGATGTTGAGGTCGTGGTTTATCTGACGGCCCGATTGGAGATTGGAGTTGATTTGACAGCCCGATATTGAGATCAAGGTTGATCTGACGGTCCGATTGGAGATCAGTGTTGATTTGACGGCCTGATATTGAGACCGGGGTTGATCTGATGATCTGATTGTAGATTGGAGTTGATTTGACAGCCCGATATTATGATCGGGGATGATCTGACGGTCTGATTTGAGATCAGAGTTTATTTGACGGCCCGATGTTGAGGTCAGGGTTGATCTAACGATCTGATTGGAGATCAAAGTTGATTTGACGGCTCGATGTTGAGATCGGGTTTGATCTGACGGTTAGATTAGAGATCTAAGTTGATTTGACGGTCCGATTGGAGATTGGAGTTGATTTGACGGCCCAATTAGAGATCGGAGTTGATTTGAAAGACCGATGTTGAGATCGGGTTTGATCTTACTGTTCGATTAGAGATCAAAGTTGATTTGAAAGCCCGGTGTTGAGATCGGGGCTGATCTGACGATCCGATTGGAGATCAAAGTTGTTTTGACAGCTCGCGATTGAGATCGGGGTTGATCTGACGGTCCGATTGGATATCGGAGTTGATTTAAAGGCCGGATTGGAGATCGGAGTTGATTTAACGGCCCGATGTTGAGATCGGGGTTGATCTGACGGTTCGATTGGAGATCGGAGTTGATTTGACTGCCCGATATTGAGATCGGGGTTGATCTGACGGTTTGATTAGAGATCGAAGTTGATTTAACGGCCCGATATTGAGATCAGGGTTGATCTGACGGTCTGATTGGAGATCGAAGTTGATTTGACTGCCCGATGTTAAGATCGGGGTTGATCTGACTGTCCGATTAGAGTTCGGAGTTGATTTGATGACCCGATGTTGAGATCGGGCTTGATCTGGCTGTTCGATTGGAGATCGGAGTTGATTTGACGGCCTGATGTTGAGATCGGGGTTGATCTAACGGCCCGATTAGAGATCAGAGTTGATTTGAAGGTCTGATTAGAGATCGGGTTTGATCTGACGGCCCGATAGGAGATCAGAGTTATTTTGAAGGCCCGATGTTGAGATCGGGGTTGATCTGAAGGACCGATTAGAGATCGGAGTTGATTTAAATGCCCGATGTTGAGTTCATGGTTGATCTGACGGTCCGATTAGAGATCAGAGTTGATTTGACGGTTCGATTGGAGATCAGAGTTGATTTGATGGCCCAATTGGAGATCGAAGTTGATTTGGCGACATGATATTTAGATTGGGGTTGATTTGACGGTCCGATTAGAGATAAGAGTTGATTTAGCGGCCCGATATTGAGATCGGGGTTGATCTGACGGTCCGATTGGAGATCGGAGTTAATTTGACTGCCCGATGTTGAGATCGGGGTTGATCTAACGGTTCGATTAGAGATCAGAGTTGATTTGACAGCGTGATGTTGAGATTGGGGTTGATCTATCGACCCGATTGGAGATCGGAGTTGATTTAAAGGTCCGATAGGAGATCGGGTTTGATCTGACGGTCTGATTGGAGATTGGAGTTGATTTGACGGCCCGTTATTTAGATCGGGGTTAATCTGACGGTCTAATTTGAGATCAGAGTTGATTTGACGGCCCGATGTTGAGATCAGGGTTAATATGCTGTCCGATTGGAAATCAGAGTTGATTTAACGGTTCTATTGAATATTAGAGTTGATTTGATGGCCCGATGTTGAGATATGGGTTGATCTGACGTTCTGATTGGATATCGGAGTTGATTTGACGTCCCGATATTGAGGTCAGGGTTGATCTGACGGTTTGATTGGAGATTAAAATTAATTTGATGGCCCGATATTGAGATCAGGGTTGATCTGACGGTCCGATTGGAGATCAAAGTTGATTTGGCGGCACGATATTGAGATTGGGGTTGATCTGATGGTCCGATTGGAGATCAGAGTTGATTTGATGGCCCGATGTTGAGATCTGGGTTGATTTGACCGTCCGATTGGAGATCAGAGTTGATTTGACGTCCCGATGTTGAGATCGGGGTTGATCTGACGGTTCGATTGGAGATCGGAGTTGATTTGACGGTCCGCTAAGAGATCGGAGTTGATTTGACGGCCTGATTGGAGATTAGAGTTAATTTGATGGCCCGATGTTGATATCGGGTTTGGTCTGACGGTCCGATTGGAGATCGGAGTTGATTTGACGGCTCGATGTGGAGATCGGAGTTGATTTGACAGTCTGATTGGAGATCAAAGTTGATTTGACTTCCCGATTGGACCTCGTAGTTGATTTGAAGGCCCGTTGTTGAGATCGGGGTCGATTTGACGATCCGATTGGAGATCAGGGTTGATTTAACGGCCCGTTATTGAGGTCGGGGTTGATTTGACTATCCGATTGGAGATCAGAGTTGATATGACGGCCCGATGTTGAGATCAGGGTTGATCTGACAGTCCGATAGGAGATCGGAGTTGATTTGATGGCCCGATGTTGAGATCAGGGTTTATCTAACTGTTCAATTACAGATCGGAGTTGATTTGACAGCCCGATGTTGAGATCGGGGTTGATCTGACTGTCCTATTGGAGATCAGAGTTTATTTGACGGCCCAATGTTGAGGTCGGGGTTGATCTGACGGTCCGATTGGAGATCGGAGTTTATTTGACTGTTCGATTAGAGATCGAAGTTGATTTGACAGCCCGATTAGATATCAGAGTTGATTTGACGGCTTGATGTTGAGATCGGGGTTGATCTAATGGTTCAATTGGAGATCCGAGATGATTTGATTGCTCGGTATTGAGATCGAGGTTGATTTGACGGTACGGCCCGATATTTAGATCGGGGTTGATCTGATGGTCTGATTAGAGATCGGAGTTGATTTGACTGCCCGATGTTGAGATCGGGATTGATCTGACGGTCCTATTGGAGATCAAAGTTTATTTGATGGCTCGATATTGAGATCGAGGTTTATCTGACGGTACGGCCCGATATTGAGATCAGGATTGATCTGACTGTTCGATTAGAGATCGGAGTTGATTTGACGTTCTGATGTTAAGATCGGGGTTGGTCTGACGGTCCGATTGGAGATCAGAGTTGATTTGACGTCCCAATGTTTAGATTGGGGTTGATCTGACGGTCCTATTAGAGATCAGAGTTTATTTGATGGCTCGATATTGAGATTAAGGTTGATCTGACGGTACGGCCCGATATTGAGATCGGGGTTGATCTGACTGTCCGATTGGAGATCAGAGTTGATTTGATGGTTTGATATGTAGATTGGGGCTGATCTGACAGTTCGATTGGAGAACAGAGTTGATTTAACGGCCCGATGTTGAGATCAGGGTTGATCTGACGATCCGATTAGAGATTAGAGTTGATTTGACAGGCCAATGTTGAGATCGGGGTTGATCTGACGGTCCTATTGGAGATCGGAGTTTATTTGATGGCTCGATATTGAGATCGAGGTTGATCTGACGGTACGGCCCGATATTGAGATCGGGGTTGATCTGACGTTCCGATTGGAGATCAGAGTTAATTTTACAGCCCGATGTTGAGATCGGGGTTGGTCTGACGGTCAGATTGGAGATCGAAGTTGATTTAATGGTCTGATGTTTTGATCGGGGTTGATCTGACTTCTGATTGGAGATCGGAGTTGATTTGACGGCCTGATATTGAGGTCAGGGTTGATCTGACAGTCCGATTGGAGATCGAAGTTGATTTAACGTCCCGATATTTAGGTCGGGGTTGATCTGACGGTCCGATTGGAGATCGAAGTTGATTTGGCGGCCCAATGTTGAGCTCGGAGTTGATCTGACTGTCTGATTGGAGATCGAAGTTGATTTGACTGCCTGATATTGAGATCGGGGTTGATCTGACGGTTCTATAGGAGATCAGAGTTGATTTGATGGCCCGATATTGAGATCGAGGTTGATCTAACGGTCCGATTAGAGATCGAAGTTAATTTGACGGTCCGACTGGAGATCGGGGTTGATCTGACGACCAGATTGGAGATCGGAGTTTATCTGATCTCCTGATGTTGAGATCGAGTTTTATCTGTCTGTCCAATGTTGAGATCGGGGTTGATCTGACGGTCTGATTGGAGATCAGAGTTGATTTGACGGCCCGATATTGAAATCGGTGTTGATCTGATGGTCCGATTGTAGATCAGAGTTGATTTGATGGTCCGATTAGAGATCGGGGTTGATCTGACCTCCAGATTGGAGATCGGAGTTTATTTGATCTCCCGATGTTGAGATCGGGTTTTATCTGTCGGTCCGATTGAAGATCGAAGTTGATTTAACGGTTTGATTGGAGATCAGATTTGATTTAACGGCCTGATGTTGAGATCGGGGTTGATCAGACGGTCCTATTGGAGATCGAAGTTTATTTGACTACCCAATGTTGAGATTGGGGTTGATCTGAAGTTCCGATTAGAGATCGGAGTTGATTTGATGGTCCGATTGGAGATCGAAGTTGATTTGACGGCCTGATTAGAGATCGGAGTTGATTTGATGGCTCGATGTTGAGATCGGGGTTGATCTGATGGTTCGATTAGAGATCCGAGTTGATTTGATGGCTCGATATTGAGATCGAGGTTGATCTGACTGTACGGCCCGATATTAAGATCGGGGTTGATCTAACGGTCTGATTGGTGATCAGAGTTGATTTGACGGCCTAATGTTGAGATTGGAGATCGGAGTTGATTTAACGTCCCGATATTGAGACGGGGTTGATCTGAAGATCTGATTAGAGATCGGAGTTATTTTGACGGCCCGATATTGAAATCGGGGTTGATCTGACGGTCCAATTGGAGATCAGTGTTGATTTGAAGGCTCGATATTGAGATGGGGTTGATCTGATAGTCTGATTATAGATTGGAGTTGATTTCACAACCCAATATTGAGATCGGGGATGATCTGACGGTCCGATTGGAGATCATAGTTGATTTAATGGCCCGATGATGAGATCAGGCTTGATCTCACGGTTCGATTAGAGATCAGAGTTTATTTGACAGCCCGATGTTGAGATCGGGGTTGATGTGACGGCCAGATTGGAGATCGGAGTTAATTTGGCAGCCCGATTGGAGATCGGAGTTGATTTAACGGCCCGATTAGAGATCGAAGTTGATTTGAAGGACCGATGCTGAGATCGGGTTTGATCTTACAGGTTCGATTGGAGATCGAAGTTGATTTGATGGCCCGATGTTGAGATCGGGGTTGATCTGACTGTCCGATTAGAGATTGTAGTTGATTTGACAACCCGTGGTTGAGATTGGGATTGATCTGACGGTCCGATTGGAGATTGGAGTTAATTTGATGGCCTGATGCTGAGATAAGGTTGATCTAACGGTCTGATTAGAGATCAGAGTTGATTTGACAGCCCGATTGGATATATGAGTTAATTTGACGGCCCGATTGGAGATCGGAGTTGATTTGATGGCTAGATGTTAAGATCTGGTTTGATCTGACGGTTCGATTGGAGATCGAAGTTGATTTGATAGCCCGATGTTGAGATCGGGGTTGATCAGACAGTCCGATTAGAGATCAGAGTTGATTTAACGGCCTGATGTTGAGATCGGGGTTGATCTGACAGTCCGATTGGAGATCAGAGTTGATTTAACCGGCTGATGTTGAGATCAGGGTTGATCTTACGGTCCGATTGGAGATTATAGTTGATTTGACGGCCCGATGTTGAGATCGGGGTTGATCTGACAGTCCGATTGGAGATCGGCATGATGTTCGATTGAAGATTGGAGTTGATTTGATGGCCCATATTGAGGTCGGGATTGATCTGACGGTCCAATTGGAGGTCGGAGTTGATTTGACGGCTCGATGTTATGCTCAGTGTTGATTTGACAGCCCGATTAGAGATTAGAGTTGATTTGAAGGCCCGATGTTGAGATCGGGGTTGATATGAAGGTCCGATTGGAGATCAGAGTTAATTTGACCGCCCGATGTTGAGATCGGGGTTGATCTGACGGTCCGATTGGAGATCAGAGTTGATTTGTCAGTTCGATTGGAGATCATAGTTGATTTGACGGCTCTATTAAAGATAAGAGTTGATTTGATGGCCCGATGTTAAGATAGGGATTGATCTGACGGTCCGATTAGAGATCGAAGTTGATTTGACGGCCCGATATTGAGGTCCAGGTTGATCTGTCGGTCCGATTGGAGATCAAAGTTGATTTGACGGCCCGATATTGAGATCAGGGTTGATCTGACGGTTCGATTGGAGATCGAAGTTGATTTGACAGTTCGATTAGAGATTAGAGTTGATTTGATGGCCCGTTGTTGAGATAGGGGTTGATCTGACGGTCCGATTGGAGATCAGAGTTGATTTAACCTCCCGATATTGAGGTCGGGGTTGATCTGACGATCAAATTGGAGATCAAAGTTGATTTGACGGCCCGTAATTGAGATCAGGGTTGATCTGACGGTCCGATTGGAGATCGAAGTTGATTTGACTGCCCGATATTGAGATCGGGTTGATCTGACTGTCCGATTGGAGATCAGAGTTGATTTGATGGTTCGATTAAAGATCAAAGTTGATTTGACTGCCCGATTGGAGATCAGAGTTGATTTGACGTCCCGATATTGAGATCGGGATTGATCTGACGGTCCAATTGGAGATCAGGGTTGATTTGATGGCCCGATATTAAGGTCGGGGTTGATCTGACGGTCCGATTGGATATCACAGTTCATTTAACAGCCCGATGTTGAGATCGAGGTTGATCAGACGGTCTGATTGGAGATAAAAGTTGATTCGAAGGCCTGATATTGAGATCGCGGTTGATCTGACGGTCTGATTAGAGATCAAAGTTGATTTGACGGCCCGATATTGATATCGCGGTTGATTTGACAGTCAGATTATATATTCGAGTTAATTTAACGGCCCGATGTTGAGATCGGGGTTGATCTAACGGTCCGATTGGATATCGGAGTTACTTTGCCAGCCCGATGTTGAGATCGGGATTGATCTGAAGGTTCGATTAGAGATCGGAGTTGATTTGACGGCGTAATATTGAGATCGGGGTTGATCTGACCGTCTGATTAGAGATCGGAGTTGATTTAACGACCCGATTAGAGATCGGGGTTGATCTGATAGTCCGATAGGAGATTAGAGTTGATTTGTCGGCCCGATGTTGACATCGGGGTTGAATTAACAGTCCGATTGGAGATCGAAGTTGATTTAACTGCCAGATATTGAGATCGGGGTTGATCTGACGGTTTGATTGGAGATCGAAGTTTATTTGACGGCCCGATATTGAGATCAGGGTTGATCTGACCGTTCAATTGGAGATCAAAGTTGATTTGACGGTCCGATGTTGAGTTCGTGGTTCATCTGACTGTTCGATTGGAGATCATAGTTGATTTGACGGTCCGATTGGAGATCGGAGTTGATTTGACGGCCCGATTATAGATCGGAGTTGATTTGATGGCCCGATGTTGAGATCAGGGTTGATCTGACGGTCTGATTGGAGATCAGAGTTGATTTGATGGCCCGACATTAAGGTCGGGGTTGATCTGACGTTCTAATTGGAGATCGGAGTTGATTTGACTGCCCGATATTGAGATCGGGGTTTATCAGACGGTCCAATTAGAGATCAGAGTTGATTTAAAGGCCCGATATTACGATCGAGGTTGATCTAACGGTCCGATTGGAGATTGGAGTGAATTTGATGGCCCGATATTGAGATCGGGGTTGATCTGACGGACAAATTAGAGATCCTAGTTGATTTGACGGCCCGATGTTGAGATTGGGGTTGATCTAACGGTCCAATTGGATATCGGAGTTGCTTTGACGGCCCGATGTTGAGATTGGGGTTGATCAGACGGTCTGATTGGAGATCGGAGTTGATTTGACTGTCCGATTAGATATCTAAGTTGATTTGACGGCCCGATTGGAGATCGAAGTTGACTTGATGGCCCGATATTGAGATCGGGGTTTATCTTATAGTCTAATTGGAGATCGAAGGTGATTTGACGGCCCGATGTTGAGATCGGGATTGATCTGACGGTCCGATTGCAAATCGAAGTTGATTTGATGGCCCGATATTGAGATCGAGGTTGATATGACAGTACAACATGATATTGAGATCGGGGTTGATCTGACGGTCAGATTAGAGATCGGAGTTGATTCGACGGCCCGATATTGAGATCAGGGTTGATCTGACGGTTCGATTAGAGATCAGAGTTGATTTGACGGCCCGATGTTGAGATTGGGGTTGATCTGATGGTCCGCTTGGAGATCGGAGTTGATTTGATGAACTGATATAGAGGTCGGGCTATATCTGACGGTTTGATTGAAGATCGAAGTTGATTTGACGGCCCGATGTTGAGATCGGGGTTGATCGTCCGATTGGAGATCGGAGTTGATTTAGAGGTCCGATTGGAAATTGAAGTTTATTTGATCTCCCGATGTTGTGATCGGGTTTAATATATCGGTCCGATAGAA
Source organism: Panax stipuleanatus (assembly GCA_020205555.1). Classification (NCBI taxonomy): domain Eukaryota; kingdom Viridiplantae; phylum Streptophyta; class Magnoliopsida; order Apiales; family Araliaceae; genus Panax; species Panax stipuleanatus. The sequence goes on from CM035123.1 coordinate 26,219,900, forward strand.
ATTCAAAGTTGATTTGACGGTCTGATTGGAGATTGGGGTTGATCTAATGGTCTGATTAGAGATCGGAGTTGATTTGACGGCCCGATGTTGAGGTCGGGTTTTATCTGGCTGTTCGATTGGAGATCAGAGTTGATTTGATGTCCCGATGTTGAGATGGGGTTGATCTGACGATCTGATTGGAGATCAAAATTGATTTAACGGCTGATATTGAGATCGGGGTTGATCTGACGGTCCGATTGGAGATCAATGTTAATTTAACGGCCCGATATTGAGATCGGGGTTGATCTGATGGTCCGATTATAGATTGGAGTTGATTTGACAGCGCGATATTAAGATCGAGGATGATCTGACGGTCTGATTCGAGATCAGAGTTGATTTGATGGCCCGATGTTGAGATCGGGGTTGATTTGACGGTCCGCTTGGAGATCGGAGTTGATTTGACGGACCGATATTAAGGTCGGGCTTTATCTGACGGTTCGATTGGAGATCAGAGTTGATTTGACGACCTGATGTTGAGATCAGAATTGATCTGACGGTCCGATTGGAGATCGAAGTTGATTTGAAGGTCCGATTGGAGATCAGAGTTTATTTGATCTCCCAATGTTGAGATCGGGTTTGATCTATCGGTTTGAATGGATATCGAAGTTGATTTGACGGTTTCATTGGAGATCAGAGTTGATTTGACTGCCTGATTGGAGATCGGAGTTGATTTGAATGCCCGATGTTGAGATCGAGGCTGATCTGAAGGTCTAATTGGAGATTAGAGTTGATTTGACTGCCCAATATTGAGGTCGGTGTTGATTTGACGATCCAATTAGAGATCAGAGTTGATTTGAGGGCCCGATGTGATCAGGGTTGATCTGACGGTCCGATTCGTGATCAGAGTTGATTTGACAGCCCGATATTGAGATCGGGGTTGATCGGACGGTCTGATTGGAGATCAGAGTTGATTTGACGGCCCGATGTTGAGATCGGGGTTGATCTAACGGCCCTATTGGAGATCAGAGTTTATTTGACGGCCCAATGTTGAGATCAGGGTTTATCTGACGGTCCGATTGGAGATCGAAGTTGATTTTACGATCTGATTGGAGATCAAAGTTGATTTGACTACCCGATTAGAGATCGGAGTTGATTTGATGGCCCGATGTTGAGATCGGGGTTGATCTGACTGTCCGATTGGTGATCCAAGTTGATTTGATGGCTCGATATAAGATCGAGGTTGATCTGATGGTACGGCCCGATATTGAGATCTGGGTTGATCTAACAGTCCGATTGGAGATTAAAGTTGATATGACGGCCCGATGTTGACGTCGGAGTTTATCTGACGGCCCGATTAGAGATCGTAGTGGATTTGACGTCCCGATGTTGAGATGGGGTTGAGCTGATGGTCTGATTGGAGATCGGAGTTGATTTGATGGCCCGATATTAAGATCGGAGTTGATCTGACGGTCCGATTGGAGATCAGTGTTGATTTAACGGTTCGATATTGAGATCAGGGTTGATCTGATGGTCCGATTATAGATTGGAGTTGATTTGACAGCTCGATATTGAGATCGGGGATGATCTGACGGTCCGATTGGAGATCAAAGTTTATTTGACGGCCCGATGTTGAGATTGGTGTTGATCTGACAGTCCGATTGTATATCAGAGTTAATTTGACTGCCGGATTGGAGATCAGAGTTGATTTAACGGCCCGATGTTGAGATCGGGGTTGATCTGATGGTCCGATTGGAGATCAGAGTTGATTTGACGGCCCAATATTGAGATCAGGGTTGATCTGGCAGTCCTATTAGAGATCAAAATTGATTTGACGGCCCGATATTGAGATCGAGGTTAATCGGACGGTCCGATTGGAGATCGGATTTGATTTGACGGCCCGATGTTTAGATCGGGGTTGATCTGACGATTCAATTGGAGTTCGAAGTTGATTTGACAGCCCGATATTGAGATCAGAGTTGATCTGACGGCCCGATTGGAGATCAGAGTTGATTTGACGGTCCGATTGGAGATCGGAGTTGATTTGACTGCTCGATTGGAGATCGAAGTTGATTTGACGACATGATATTGAGATCGGTGTTGATCTGACGGTCCGATTAGATATCAGAGTTGATTTGACGACCCGATGTTGAGATCGAGGTTGATCTGACGGTCCGATTAGAGATCAGAGTTGATTTGACGGTCCGATTGGAGATCAGAGTAGATTTGACAGCCCGATTAGATATCAAAGTTAATTTGATGGTCCGATATTGAGATCGAGGTTGATCTGACGATCCGATTGGAGATAAAAGTTGATTTGACGGCCCAATATTAAGGTCGGGGTTAATCTGACGGTTCGATTGGAGATCACAGTTGATTTGACGGCCCGTTGTTGAGATCGGGGTTGATCAGACGGTCCGATTAGAGACCGGAGTTGATTTAAAGGCCCGATATTAAGATCGAGGTTGATCTGACGATCCAATTGGTGGTCAAAGTTGATTTGACGGTCCGATATTGGGATCGGGGTTGATCTGACGGTCAGATTGGAGATCCGAGTTGATTTGACGGCCCGATATTGAGATCGGAGTTAATCTAACGGTCTTATTGGATATCGGAGTTGCTTTGACGGCCCTATGTTGAGATCGTTGTTGATCTGACGATCCGGTTGGAGATCAAAGTAGATTTGACAGCCCGATATTGAGATCTGGGTTGATCTGACTGTCCGATTGGAGATCAGAGTTGATTTGACGGCTCGATGTTGAGGTCGGGGTTTATCTGACGACTCGATTGGAGATCGGAGTGGATTTAACGTCCCGATGTTGCGACAGGGTTGCTTTGATGGTCTGATTGGAGATCAGAGTTGATTTGACGGCCCGATATTGAGATCGGGATTGATCTGACAGTCCGATTGGAGATCAGTGTTGATTTGACGGCCCGATATTGAGATTGAGGTTGATCTGATGGTCCGATTATAGATTGGAGTTGATTTGACAGCCCGGTATTGAGATCGGGGATGATCTTACGGTATGATTGGAGATCGGAGTTAATTTGACGACACGATGTTGAGATCAGGGTTGATCTAACGGTCTGATTGGAGATCGGAGTTGATTTGACATCCCGATATTGAGATCGGGGTTGATCTGACGGTTAGATTAGAGATCGAAGTTGATTTGACGGTCCGATTGGAGATTGGAGTTGATTTGACTGCCCGATTAGAGATCGGAGTTGATTTGAAGGACCGATGTTGAGATCGAGTTTTATCTTACTGTTCGATTAGAGATCGAAGTTGATTTGACAGCCCGGTGTTGATATCGGGGTTGATTTAACGGTCCGATTGGAGATCGAAGTTGATTTGACGTTTCGCGAATGAGATCGGGGTTGATCTGATAGTCCGATTGGATATCGGAGTTAATTTGACGGCCAGATTGGAGATCAAAGTTGATTTAACGGTCCGATGTTGAGATCGGGGTTGATCTGACGGTTTGATTGGAGATCGGAGTTGATCTGACGGTCCGATTGGAGATCAGAATTGATTTGACGGCCCGATATTGAGATCGGGGTTGATCTGACTGTTCGATTAGAGATCAGAGTTGATTTGACTGCCCGATATTGAGATCAGGGTTTATCTGACGGTCCGATTGGAGATCGAAGTTGATTTGACGGCCCGATGTTGAGATCGGGGTTGATCTGACTGTTCGATTGGAGTTCGAAGTTGATTTGATGACCCGATGTTGAGATCGTGCTTTATCTTACGGTTCGATTGGAGATCGGAGTTGATTTGACAGCCCGATGTTGAGATCGGGGTTGATCTGACGACCCGATTGGAGGTCAGAGTTGATTTGAAGGTCTGATTAGAGATCGGGTTTGATCTGACGGTCCGATTGGAGATCAGAGTTTTTTTGAAGGCCCGATGTTGAGATCGGGGTTGATCTAAAGGTCCGATTAGTGATCGGAGTTGATTTAACGGCCCGATGTTGAGATCATGGTTGATCTGACGATCCGATTAGAGATCGAAGTTAATTTGATGGCCCGATTGGAGATCGAAGTTGATTTGACAACATGATATTGACATCGTGGTTGATCTGACGGTCCGATTGTAGATTGGAGTTAATTTGACAGCCCGATATTGAGATCGGGGATGATCTGACTGTCCGATTAGAGATCAAACTTTATTTGACGGCCTGATGTTGAGATCAGGTTTGATCTGACGGTCTGATTGGAGATCGGAGTTTATTTGACGACCCGATGTTGAGATCGGGGTTGATCTGACGGTTAGATTAGAGATCGATGTTGATTTGTCGGTCCGATTGGAGATCGGAGTTGATTTGACTTCCCGATTAGATATCGGAGTTGATTTGAAGGACCGATGTTGAGATCAGGTTTAATCTTATTGTTCGATTAGAGATCGGAGTTGATTTGACAGCCCGATGTTGAGATCGGGGTGGATCTGACGGTCCGATTGGAGATTGAAGTTGATTTGACGGCTCGCGATTGAGATCGAAGTTGATCTGACGGTCCAATTGGATATCGGAGTTAATTTGACTGCCGGATTGGATATCGAAGTTGATTTAACGGCCCGATATTGAGATCAGGGTTGATCTAACGGTTCGATTGGAGATCGGAGTTGATTCAATGACCTAATATTGAGATCGAGGTTGATCTGACTGTTCTATTAGAGATCGAAATTGATTTGACGGCCCGATATTGAGACCGGGGTTGATCTAACGGTCCGATTGGAGATTAAATTTGATTTGACAGCCCGATGTTTAGATCGGGGTTGATCTGACTGTCCGATTGGAGTTTAAAGTTGATTTAATGACCCGATGTTGAGATCGGGCTTCATCTGACGGTTTGATTGGAGATCGGAGTTGATTTGACGGCCCGATGTTGAGATCCGGGTTGATATTACGGGCCGATTGGAGATCAGAGTTTATTTAAAGGTCTGATTGGAGATCAGAGTTTTTTTGAAGGCCTTATGTTGAGATCAGGGTTGATCTGAAGGTCCGATTAGAGATCGAAGTTGATTTAACAGCCCGATGTTGAGATCATGGTTGATCCGACAGTCCAATTGGCGATCGAAGTTTATTTAACATTTTGATTGGAGATCGGAGTTGATTTGATGGCCCGATTAGAGATCGAAGTTGATTTGAGGACATGATATTGAGATCGGGGTTGATCTGACGGTCCAATTGGAGATCAGAGTTGATTTGACGGCCTGATATTGAGATCGGGGTTGATCTGACAGTTCGATTGGAGATCGAAGTTGATTTGATGGCTCGATGTTGATATCGGGGTTGATCTGACGGTTCGATTAGAGATCAGAGTTGATTTGACAGCCCGATGTTGAGATCGGGGTTGATCTGACGACCCGATTGGAGATCGAAGTTGATTTAAAGGTTCGATTGGAGATCGGGTTTGATCTGACGGTCCGATTAGAGATCGAAGTTGATTTGATGGCCCAATATTGAGATCGGGGTTAATCTGACGGTCCAATTTGAGATCGAAGTTGATTTGACGGCCCTATATTGAGATCAGGGTTAATGTGCCGGTCCGATTAGAGAGCGGAGTTGATTTGACTGTTTTATTAAAGATCGGAGTTGATTTAATGGCCCGATTAGAGATCAGAGTTGATTTGATGGCCCGATGTCGAGATAGGGGTTGATCTGACGGCCTGATTGGATATCGGAGTTAATTTGAAGGCCCGATATTGAGGTCGGGGTTGATCTGACGGTTCGATTGGAGATCAAAGTTAATTTGACGGCCCGATATTGAGATCTGATCTGACTGTCTGATTGGAGATTGAAGTTGATTTGATGGCCCGATATTGAGATCAGGCTTGATCTGATGGTCCAATTGGAGATCAGAGTTAATTTGACGGCCCGATGCTGAGATCGAGGTTGATCCGACCGTCTGATTGGAGATCAGAGTTGATTTGACATCCTGATGTTGAGATCAGGGTTGATCTGACGGTTCGATTGGATCGAAGTTGATTTGACGGTCCGCTAGGAGATCGGAGTTGATTTGACGGCCTGATTGGAGATCAGAGTTGATTTGACGGCCCGATGTTGATATCGGGTTTAATTTGACGATCCGATTGGAGATCAGAGTTGATTTGACGGCTCGATGTTGAGATCGAGGTTGATCTAACAGTCCGATTATAGATCGGAGTTGATTTGACGTCCCGATATTGAGATCGGGGTTGAACTGACGGTTCGATTGGAGATTGGAGTTGATTTGACGGCCCGATATTGAGATCGAAGTTGATTTAACGGTCCGATTAGAGATCGAAGTTGATTTGACGGCACGATGTTGAGATCGAGGTTGATCTGACGGTCCGATTGGAGATCGGAGTTGACTTGACGGCTCGATTTTGAGGTCGGGGTTTATCTGTCGGTTTGATTGGAGATCGGAGTTGATTTGACGGGCCGATATTGAGACGGGATTGATCTGACGGTCTGAGTGGAGATCGAAGTTGATTTAACGGCCTGATATTGAGATCGGGGTTTATCTGCTGATCCGATTGGCGATGGAGTTGATTTGACGGTCCGATATTGAGATCGGGGTTGATCTGACGATCCGATTGGGAATCGAAGTTGATTTGACGGTTCGATTTGAGATCGGAGTTGATTTGACGTCCCGATTGGAGATCATAGTTAATTTGATGGCCCGATATTGAGATCGCGATTGATCTGACGGTCCGATTGTAGATCGGAGTTGATTTGACAGTCTGATTGGAGATCGAAGTTGATTTGACTGCCCGATTGGAGCTCGTAGTTGACTTGAAGGCCCGATGTTGAGATCGGGGTCGATCTGACGGTTCGATTAGAGATCATAGTTGATTTGACAGTCCGATATTGAGGTCAGGGTTGGTTTGACGGTCCGATTGGAGATCAGAGTTGATATAACGGCCCGATGTTGAGATCAGGGTTGATCTGACGGTCCGATAGAAGATCGGAGTTGATTTGATGGCCAGATGTTGAGATCGGGGTTGATCTGACGATCCGATTAGAGATCGGAGTTGATTTGATGGCCCGATGTTGAGATCGGGGTTGATCTAATAGTCCTATTGGAGATCGGAGTTTATTTGACGACCCATTGTTGAGATCGGGGTTGATCTGACGGTCCGATTGGAGATAATAGTTGATTTGACGGTCTGATTAGAGATCGAAGTTGATTTGACGGCCCGATTAGAGATCGAGTTGATTTGATGGCTCGATGTTGGGATCGGGGTTGATCTGATGGTCCGATTGGAGATCCAAGTTGATTTGATGGCTCGATATTGAGATCGAGTTTGATCTGACGGTACGACCCGATATTGAGATCGGAGTTGATTTGACGGCCAGATGTTGAGATCGGGGTTGATCTAACGGTCCTATTGGAGATCAGAGTTTATTTGATGACTCGATATTGAGATCGTGGTTGATCTGACGGTACGGACCGATACTGATATCAAGGTTGATCTGACGGGTCCGATTAGAGATCGGAGTTGATTTGACAGCCCGATGTTGAGATCGGGGTTGGTTTAACTGTCCGATTAGAGATCAGAGTTGATTTGACGTCCTGATGTTTAGATCGGGGTTGATCTGACGGTCCTATTGGAGATCGGATTTTATTTGACGGCCCATTGTTGAGATCGGGGTTGATCTGACGGTCCAATTGGAGATAAGAGTTGATTTGACGGTCTGATTAGAGATCGAAGTTGATTTGACAGCCCGATTAGAGGTCGGAGTTGATTTGATGACTCGATGTTGGGATCGGGGTTGATCTGATGGTCCGATTGGAGATCCGAGTTAATTTAATGGCTCTATATTGAGATCGAGGTTGATCTGACGGTACGACCCGATATTGAGATCAGGTTTGATTTGACGGTCTGATTGGAGATCGGAGTTGATTTGACGGCCAGATGTTGAGATCGGGGTTGATCTGACGGTCCTATTGGAGATCAGAGTTTATTTGATGACTCGATATTGAGATCGAGGGTGATCTGACGGTATGGACCGATATTGAGATCAAAGTTGATCTGACGGTCCGATTAGAGATCGGAGTAGATTTGACGGCCCGATGTTGAGATCGGGGTTGGTTTGACGGTCCGATTAGAGATCAGAGTTGATTTGACTGTCCTGATGTTTAGATCGGGGTTGATCTGACGGTCCTATTGGAGATCGGAGTTTATTTGATGGCTCGATATTTAGATCGAGGTTGATCTGACGGTACGGCCTGATATTGAGATCGGGGTTGATCTGACTGTCCGATTGGAGATCAGAGTTGATTTGACAGCCCGATGTTGAGATCGAGGTTGGTCTAACGGTTCGATTGGAGATCGATATTGATTTAACGGTCTGATGTTTTGATCGGGGTTGATCTGACTGTCTGATTGGAGATCGAACTTAATTTGACGGCCCGATATTGAGGTCAGGGTTGATCTGACAGTCCGATTGGAGATCGGAGTTAATTTGACGGCTCGATATTTAGGTTGTGGTTGATCTGACGGTCCAATTGGAGATCGAAGTTGATTTGGCGGCCCGATGTTGAGCTCGGGGTTGATTTGACTGTCCGATTAGAGATCGGAGTTGCTTTGACGGCCTGATATTGAGATCGGGGTTGATCTGACGGTTCTATTGGAGATCAGAGTTGATTTGACAGCCCGATATTGAGATCGGGGTTGATCTGATGGTCCGATTGGAGATCAGAGTTGATTTGACGGCCCAATATTGAGATCGAGGTTGATCTGACGGTTCGATTATTGATTAGAGTTGATTTGACGGTCCGATTGGAGATCGGGGTTGATCAAACGTCCAGATTGGAGATCGGAGTTTATTTGATCTCCTGATATTGAAATCAGGTTTTATCTGTTGTTCCGATGTTGAGATTGGGGTTGATTTGACGGCCCGATGTTGAGATCGGGGTTGATCTGATGGTCTAATTGGAGATCAGAGTTGATTTGACGGTCCTGATTGGAGATCGGGGTTGATCTGAAGGCGAGATTGGAGATTGAAGTTTATTTGATCTCCCGATGTTGAGATCGGGTTTTATCTGTCGGTCCGAGTGAAGATCGGAGTTGATTTGAAGGTCTGATTGGAGATCAGAGTTGATTTAATGGCCCGATATTGAGATCGGGGTTGATTTGACGGTCCTATTGGAGATCGGAGTTTATTTAACGGCCCAATGTTGAGATCGGGGTTGATCTAACGGTCCGATTGGAGATCAAAGTTGATTTTACGATCCGATTGGAGATCGAAGTTGATTTGACGGCCCGATTAGAGATCGGAGTTGATTTGATGGCTCAATGTTGAGATCGGGGTTGATCTGATGGTCCGATTGGAGATTCGAGTAGATTTGCTGGCTCGATATTGAGATTGAGGTTGATCTGACGGTACGGCCCGATATTAAGATCGGGGTTGATCTGACGGTCTGATTAGAGATCGGAGTTGATTTGACTGCCCAATGTTAAGATTGGAGATCAGAGTTGATTTGACATCCTGATATTGTGACGGGGTTGATCTGAAGATCTGATTAGAGATCGAAGTTGTTTTGACTGCCCGATATTGAGATCGGGGTTGATCTAATGGTCTGATTGGAGATCAGTGTTGATTTGATGTCTCGATATTGAGATCGAGATTGATCTGATAGTCTGATTGTTGATTGGAGTTGATTTTACAGCCCGATATTGAGATCGGGGATGATCTGACGGTCCGATTAGAGATCATAGTTGATTTAACGGCCTGATGGTGAGATCAGGGTTGATCTCACGGTCCGATTGGAGATCGGAGTTGATTTGACAGCCCGATGTTGAGATCGGGGTTGATGTGATGGTCAGATTGGAGATCAAAGTTGTTTTGGCGGCCCGATTGGAGATTAGAGTTGATTTGACGGCCCGATTAGAGATCGAAGTTGATTTGAAGGACAGATGCTGAGATCGGGTTTGATCTGACATTTTGATTGGAGATCAAAGTTGATTTGACGGCCCGATGTTGAGATCGGGTCGATCTTACGGTCCGATTAGAGATCGTAGTTGATTTGACAGCCCGTGGTTGAGATCGGGGTTGATCTGACGGTCTGATGGGAGATCGGAGTTGATTTGATGGCCTGATTTTGAGATCAGGTTGATCTGACTGTCTGATTAGAGATTAGAGTTGATTTAACAACCCAATTGGATATCAGAGTTGATTTGACGACCCGATTAGAGATCGGAGTTGATTTGATGGCTAGATGTTGAGATCGGGTTTGATCTGACGATTCGATTGGAGATCGAAGTTGATTTGATAACCCGATATTGAGATCGGGGTTGATCTGACCTTCCGATTGGAGATCAGAGTTGATTTAACGGCCCGATATTGAGATCGGGGTTGATCTGACAGTTCGATTGGAGATCAGAGTTGATTTGACGGCCCGATGTTGAGATCGGGGTTGATCTGACAGTTCGATTGGAGATCAGAGTTGATTTGACGGCCCGATGTTGAGATCGGGATTGATCTCACGATTCGATTGAAGATTGGAGTTGATTTGACGGCCCATATTGAGGTCGGGATTGATCTGACGGTCCGATTGGAGATCGGAGTTGATTTGACGACTCGATGTTATGCTAAGTGTTGATTTGTCGGCCCGATTAAAGATCAGAGATTGATTTGAAGGTCCGATTAGAGATCGGGTTTGATCTGACGGGTCTAGTGGAGATCGAAGTTGATTTGAAGGCCCGATGTTGAGATCGGGGTTGATCTGAAGGTCCGATTGGAGATCAGAATTGATTTGACGGCCCGATGTTGAGATCACGGTTGATCTGACGGTCCGATTGGAGATTGAAGTTGATTTAACGGTTCGATTAGAGATCAGAGTTGATTTGACAGCCCAATTAGAGATCAGAGTTGATTTTATGGCCCGATGTTGCGATAGGAGTTGATCTGACGGTCCGATTGGTGATCAGAGTTGATTTAAGGCCCAATATTGTGGTCGGGGTTGATCTGACGGTCCGATTCTAGATTAAAGTTGATTTGATGGTCCGATTGGAGATCGAAGATGATTTAACAGTTCGATTAGAGATCAGAGTTGTTTTGAGGGCCCGATTTGAGAGCAGAGTTGATTTGATGGCCCGATGTTGAGATAGGGGTTGATCTGACGGTCCGATTGGAGATCAAAGTTGATTTAACGGCCCGATATTAAGATCAGGGTTGCTCTGACGGTTCGATTGGAGATCGAAGTTGATCTGACTGCCCGATATTGAGATCGAGGTTGATCTGACGGTCCGATTGGAGATCAGAGTTGATTTAATGGTTCGATTGGAGATCGGAGTTGATTTGACTACCCGATTAGAGATCAAAGTTGATTTGACGGCCCGATATTGAGATCAGGATTGATCTGATGGTCCGATTAGAGATCAGGGTTGATGTGACGGCCCGATACTAAGGTCGGGGTTGATCTGACGGTCTGATTGGATATCACAGTTGATTTGACGGCCTGATGTTGAGATTGGGGTTGATCAGACGGTTCGATTGGAGATCAGAGTTGATTCAAAGGCCCGATATTGAGATCGAGATTGATCTGACGGTCCGATTGGAGATCAGAGTAGATTTGACAGCCCGATATTGAGATCGCGATTGATTTGACAATCAGATTGTAGATCCGAGTTAATTTAACGACCCGATGTTAAAATCGGGGTTGATCTAATGGTCTGATTGGATATCGAAGTTACTTTGACGGCCCGATATTGAGATCGGGATTGATCTGATGGTTCGATTAGAGATCGGAGTTGATTTGACGGCCTGATATTGAGATCGGGGTTGATCTGACTGTCCGATTGGAGAACGGAGTTGATTTGACGGCCCGATATTGAGATCAGGGTTGATCTGACTGTCCGATTAGTGATCGAAGTTAATTTGAGGGCCTTATATTGAGATCAGGATTGATCTGACTATCGGATTGGAGATCGGAGTTGATTTGACGGCTCGATGTTGAGATCGGGGTTGAATTGACGGTTCCGATTGGAGATCAGAGTTGATTTGACGGTCGGATATTGAGATCGGGGTTGATCTGACGGTCCGATTGGAGATCGAAGTTGATTTAACAGCCCGATATTGATATCAGGGTTGATCTGATAGTCCGATTGGAGATTGAAGTTGATTTGGCTGTCCGATGTTGAGTTCGTGGTTAATCTGACTGTCCGATTGGAGATCGGAGTTGTTTTGAAGGCCCGATTATAGATCAAAGTTGATTTGGTGGCCCGATGTTGAGATCAGGGTTGATCTGTCGGTCCGATTGGAGATCAGAGTTGATTTAATGGCCCGACATTATGGTCGGGGTTGATCTGACGTTTTAATTGGAGATCGAAGTTGATTTGACTGCTTGATGTTGAGATCGGGGTTTATCAGACGGCCCGATTGGATATCGGAGTTGATTTGAAGGCCCGATATTGAGATCGAGGTTGATCTAACCGTCCGATTAGAGATCTGAGTGGATTTGACGGCCCGATATTGAGATCGGGGTTGATTTGATGGTCAGATTAGAGGTCTTAGTTGATTTGACGTCCCGATGTTGAGATCGGGGTTGATCTGACGGTCCAATTGGATATCATAGTTGCTTTGACGGCCCGATGTGGAGATCGTAGTTGATCTGAGGTCTGATTAGAGATCAGTGTTTATTTGACGGTCCAATATTGAGATCGGGGTTGATCTGATGGTCCAATTGTAGATTGGAGTTATTTTGACAGCCCGATATTGAGATCGGGGATGATCTGACTGTCCGATTCGAGATCGGAGTTGATTTGATGGCCCGATGTTTAGATCGGGATTGATCTGACAGTTAGATTGGCGATCAAAGTTGATTTGACGGTCCGATTGGAGAACAGAGTTGATTTGACGGCCCGATTAGAGATCGGAGTTGATTTAAAGGACCGATGTTGAGATCGGGTTTGATCTTACGATTCGATTAGAGATCGGAGTTGATTTAACGGCCCGGGATTGAGATCGAGGTTGATCAGACGGTCCGATTGGAGATCGGAGTTGATTTGATGGCCTGATAATGAGATCGAGATTGATCTTACGGTACAGCATGATATTGAGATTAGAGTTGATCTGACGGTCCGATTGGAGATCGGAGTTGATTTGATGGACCGATAATGGGATCAAGGTTGATCTGATGGTACAACATGATATTGAGATCGGGGTTGATCCGATAATTCGATTGGAGATCGCAGTTGATTTGACCGCCCGATGTTGAGATTGGGTTGATCTGACGGTCTGATTGGAGATCGGAGTTGATTTGACGGCCCGATTAGAGATCGAAGTTGATTTGACTACCCGATTGGGGATCAGAGTTGATTTGAAGGCCCAATATTGAGATCGGGTTTGATCTGACACTCCGATTGGAGATCGAAGTTGATTTGATAGCCCGATGTTGAGATCAGGGTTAATCTGACAGTCCGATTGGAGATTAAAATTGATTTGACGGCCCGATGTTGAGATCAGGGTTGATTTGACAGTCCGATTAGAGATCGGAGTTGATTTGACGGCCTAGTGTTGAGATCGGGGTTGATCTGACGGTCCGATTGGAGATCAGAGTTTATTTGACGGCCCGATGTTGAGATCGGGGTTGATCTCATGGTCCGATTGAAGATTGGAGTTAATTTGACGGCCCGATATTGAGGTCGGGGTTGATCTAATGGTCCGATTAGAGATCGAAGTTGATTTGACTGCCCGATGTTAGCTCAGTGTTGATCTGACTGTCTGATTGGAGATCGAAGTTGATTTTACTGCCTGATATTGAGATCGGGGTTGATCTGATGGTCTGATTGGAGATCGGAGTTGATTTGACGGCCCGATGTTGAGATCGGGGTTGATTTGACGGTTCTCTTGGAGATCGGAGTTGATTTGACTGCCCGATATTGAGTTCGGGGTTGATCTAACGGTCCATTTGGAGATCGGAGTTAATTTGACGGACCGATATTGAGGTCGAGCTTTATCTGACGGTCCGATTAGAGATCAAAGTTGATTTAAAGGTTTGATTGGAGATCAGAGTTTATTTGATCTCCCGATGTTGAGATCACGGTTGATCTGACGGTAGGGCCCGATATTGAGATCTGGGTTGATCTAACGGTCTGATTGGAGATCGGAGTTGATTTGACGGCCCGATGTTGAGGTCGGGGTTTATCTGACGGCCCTATTGGAGATCGGAGTGGATTTGACATCCCGATGTTGAGACGGGATTGATCTGATGGTCTGATTAGAGATCAGAGTTGATTTGACGGTCCGATATTGAGATCGGGATTGATCTGACAGTCCGATTGGAGATCAGTGTTGATTTGAAGGCCCGATATTGAGGTCGGGATTGATCTGATGGTCTGATTATAGATTGGAGTTGATTTAATAGCCCGATATTGAGATCGGGGATGATCTGACGGTTCCGATTGGAGATTGGAGTTTATTTGACGGCCCGATGCTGAGATCAGGGTTGATATGACGGTCTGATTGGAGATGGAGTTGATTTGACGGCCCGATGTTGTGATCGGGGTTGATCTGAAGGTTAGATTAGAGATCGATGCTGATTTAACGGTCCGATTGGAGAGCGGAGTTGATTTAACGGCCCGATTAGAGATCGAAGTTGATTTGAAAGACCGATGTTGAGATCGGGTTTGATCTTACTGTTTGATTAGAGATCGAAGTTGATTTGACAGCCCGGTGGTGAGATCGTGGTTGATCTGACGGTCTGATTGGAGATCAGAGTTGATTTAATGGCTCGATGTTGAGATCGGGGTTGATCTGACAGTCCGATTGGAGATCGGAGTTGATTTAACGGCCCGATGATGAGATCGGGGTTGATCTCACAGTTCGATTCGAAATCGATGTTGATTTGACGGTCCGATTAGAGAATAGGTTTGATCTGACGGTCCGAGTGGAGATCAAAGTTAATTTGAAGGCCCGATGTTGAGATCGGGGTTGATCTGAAGGTCCGATTGGAGATCGGAGTTGATTTGACGGCCCGATGTTGAGATCGGGGTTGATCTGACTGTCCAATTGGAGATCAGAGTTGATTTGACTGTTCGATTGGAGATCAAAGTTGAATTGACTGCCCGATTAGAGATCAGAGTTGATTTGACGGTCCGATATTGAGATCGTGGTTGATCTGACGGTCCGATTAAAGAATTGGAGTTGATTTGACGGCCTGATATTGAGTTCAAGGTTGATTTGGCGGTCCAATTGGAGATCGAAGTTGATTTGACGGCCCGATATTGAGATCGGGGTTGATCTAACTGTTCGATTGGAGATCGGAGTTGATTTGATGGCCCAATTTTGAGGTCGGGGTTTATCTGACGGTCAAATTGGAGATCAGAGTTAATTTGACGGCCCGATGTTGAGACGGGGTTGATCTGACGGTCTAATTGGAGATCGAAGTTGATTTGACGGCCTGATATTAAGATCGGGGTTGATCTGACGGTCTGATTGGAGATCAGAGTTGATTTGACGGCCCGATATTGAGATCGGGTTGATCGGATGGTCCGATTAGAGATGGAGTTGATTTGACAGCCCGATATTGAGATCGGGGTTGATCTGACGGTCTGATTGGAGATCAGAGTTGATTTGACTGTCCGATTGGAGATCAGAGTTGATTTGACGGCCCGATTGGATATCAGAGTTGATTTGATGACCCAATGTTGAGATCGCGGTTGATTTGACGGTCCGATTGGAGATCAGAGTTGATTTGATGGTCTGATTGGAGATCGGAGTTGATTTGACTGCTCGATCGGAGCTCGTAGTTGATTTGAAGGCCCGATATTGAGATCGGGGTCGATCTGACGGTCTGATTAGAGATCGTTGTTGATTTGACGGCCCGATATTGAGGTCGGGGTTGATTTGACGGTCTGATTGGAGATTAGAGTTGATATGACGGCCCGATGTTGAGATCGGGGTTGATCTGACGGTCCGATAGGAGATCGGAGTTGATTTGACGGCCCGATGTTGAGATTGGGGTTGATCTGACGATTTAATTAGAGATCGGAGTTGATTTAACTGCCTGATGTTGAGATCGGGGTTGATCTGACGGTCCGGTTAGAGATCGAAGTTTATTTGAAGGCCCGATGTTGAGATCGGGTTTGATCCAACTGTCCGATTAGATATCGGAGTTGATTTGGCAGCCTGATGTTAAGATCGGGGTTGATCTGACGGTCCGATTGGAGACCAGAGTTTATTTGATGGCCCGATGTTGAGATCGGGGTTGATCTGACAGTCTGATTGGAGATCGGAGTTGATTTGACGGCCCAAAGTTGAGATCAGGGTTGATCTGACGGTCCGATTAGAGATCGAAGTTGATTTGACGGCCCGATATTGAGGTTGGAATTAATTTGACGGTTCGATTGGAGATTAAAATTGATTTGACGGCCCGATATTGAGATCGGGGTTGATCTGACGGTCCAATTAGAGATCAGAGTTGATTTGACGGCCCGATATTGAGATCAGGGTTGATCTGACGGTCCGATTGGAGATCGGAGTTGATTTGACGGCCGGATGTTGAGATCGGGGTTGATCTGACTATCCGATTAGAGTTCGGAGTTGATTTGATGACCCGATGTTGAGATCGGGCTTGATCTGACTGTTCGATTGGAGATCGGAGTTGATTTAACGGCCCGATGTTGAGATCGGGGTTGATCTGATGACCCGATTGGAAATCAGAGTTATTTGAAGGTCTGATTAGAGATCGAGTTTGATCTGACGGTCCGATTGGAGATCAAAATTTTTTGAAGGCCCGATATTGAGATCGGGGTTGATCTGAAGGTTCGATTAGAGATCGGAGTTAATTTAACGACCCGATATTGAGATTATGGTTGATCTGACGGTCCGATCGGAGATCGGAGTTGATTTGACGGTCTGATTGGAGATCGAAGTTGATTTGACGACATGATATTGAGATCGGGGTTGATCTGACTGTTCGATTGGAGATCAGAGTTGATTTGACGGCCCGATACTGAGATCGGGGTTGGTCTAAAGGTCCGATTAGAGATCAGAGTAGATTTGTCGGCCCGATGTTGAGATCGAGGTTGATCAGACGGTCCGATTAGAGATCAGAGTTGATTTGACTACCCGATGTTGAGATCGGGGTTGATCTGACTGACCCGATTGGAGATCGAAGTTGATTTAAAGGTCCGATTAGAGTTCAGAGTTGATTTGACTGCCCGATGTTGAGATCGGAGTTGATTTAAAGGTCCGATTGGTTATCAGGTTTGATCTGACGGTCCGATTGGAGATCGAAGTTGATTTGACTGCCCGATGTTGAGATCGGGGTTAATCTAACGGTCCCATTTGAGATCGGAGTTGATTTAAAGGTCCGATTAGAGATTAGAGTTGATTTGACTGCCCGATGTTGAGATCGGAGTTGATTTAAAGGTCCGATTGGTTATCGGGTTTGATCTGACGGTCCGATTGGAGATCGAAGTTGATTTGACTGCCCGATGTTGAGATCGGGGTTAATCTAACGGTTTAATTTGAGATCGGAGTTGATTTGACGGCCAGATGTTGAGATCATGGTTAATCTGCTGGTCCGATTGGAGATCGGAGTTGATTTGACGGTTCTATTGAAGATCAGAGTTGATTTGACGGCCCAATTAGAGATCAGAGTTGATTTGATGTCCCGATATTGAGATAGAGGTTGATCTGAAGGTGTGATTGGATATCGGAGTGATTTGACGACCCGATTGTAAGACCCCAAATTTTATGAATAAGATTTAATTTTCTTTATATATTATTTTGAAATAGTAAGGTGTTGATTTGATAAATGTGATAAGTTATGGGTGAAATGTGCAAAGTTTACAAAGTAAGCAAGTGGTTATAAAATATTCGTTGTGTCGAGAAATATTTGTTTGGTCGAGGAATATTCTTTTTGTCGGAGAATATTCGTACGACGGCGCAGTCATTGGTGGACTCCACAACGGAATGAATGTCAGATATAGAAAGCGACAGAAATAACCTTTTTATATTATAATGGCAAAACTGTTACCGTTAGTACTGTTGAAATATCCGGTGATTAAAATACAGTAATAAATGGTGTTACACGGTAGCACACGGTATTGACAGTATTTCGAATTATTGATTCTTACGTAGGAAGGCACTTACTCAATTATTGTTACAGTAATTACTGTTCAATATTTTATATTATTGATTCAATAATTGTATGATATTTTATTGGTTCAATATTTGCTACGTTGATATTTTATATCAAGAAAAAAATATAAGTACACAGCTGTGTAGTGCACAGTAGGCTATAGCGACGGTTTTCCAGGGCTATAGCGATGGTTTGTCTGTCGCTATAGACAGAATATCTATGGCGACAGACAAACCGTCGCTATAGCCCTAGAAAACCGTCGCTATAGCCTACTGTGTAGCTACACAGCTGTGTAGCTACATATAGCCCTTATATCAATAAGTGCTACTTTGCTATTTTATATTATTGATTCAATAATTGTCAATGCACATTATTTCAAATTATCAAATTAATAATTCATATTATTTGAATAATATTATTAGATAGCATTATTGGCAATGTCTAAGGAAGTTCTGTCTAGAAAAGGGGTTGATTAATTGCGCGCCAGTAAGGAGAAATCCTTATCGGAAGGCCCCCTTTTTCATGGGAACGACCTGGTTGTCAATATTGTAGTTCTATAATATTATTTGTGAATAATTAATTTTTGATATATATGATAAGGAAATATTTATTCAATGTGGATTTAGACGGAGGAATTTTTTAACATGTGACATTTGTTGAAAGTTGATATTTTATTTTGTCCGATAAAATAATTCATTCAAATATATTATTATAATATTACATTATAGTAGTATGATGTGATTATATAATAGTATGATTTTTATAAATTGAATGGTAACATTATT
Source organism: Panax stipuleanatus (assembly GCA_020205555.1). Lineage (NCBI taxonomy): Eukaryota > Viridiplantae > Streptophyta > Magnoliopsida > Apiales > Araliaceae > Panax > Panax stipuleanatus. The sequence continues at coordinate 26,238,742 of CM035123.1, forward strand.
ATAGTAAATTCATGGTATAAAAGTTAAACGAGGTGGAAGAGTGCAAATTGAATTTGAACTCTTATGATGCAAACAATGATGTCATCGGAGCGATGATGCAAACAATGATGTCATCGGAGCGATGAGGTAAGCAAGGATGTCATCGGAGCGATGATGTAAGCAATGATGTCATAAATTATGGCGAAAAGACTATTTTACCCTTACTCTGCCGAGCCTATAAATAGAAGCTCATTTCTTCATTATTCCTCACCAATTCATTAAAGCTATAGAGAGAGAAAGTATAGAGAGAATAAGAGAGAAAGAAGAAGAGTATTCTGCTATTACGCTAGTGCAGTCCCCAAATTTTAAGGTAAGGGGTATTATTTCTTTCGTATTCATGAAGAGAGTTATTTTCTTTCAATACTCGTAAGGGTTGTTATTCCATTCCTTATTATTTTGTTGGAATAATCTGTTTGAGCGGACTACCACCAGACGGGTGAATCTTCGTATTCAGTTGTTATTAAATTGTGAAAATAATCTGTTTGAGCGGACTACCGCCAGACGGGTGAATAACCCTTTGTATTCAGTTGTTATTAAATTGTAGAAATAATCTGTTTGAGCGGACTACCGCCAAACGGGTGAAAATCCAATTGCAGTTTCGTATATTATTTCATTTCAGATTCTTAACTCTAAACTTACTACGGTAAGTATTGCTTCTATAATTCCTGAAATGATCAGATATTACTTGAGTTTTGCGCTTCATCTAATATTATTTCACTGAAATATTGGTCTGAACTTTCTTGTGAAATTTTTATCTTTTCATGTCAAGTTACTATTCATGAGTTACTATTCACGAGTTATTATTCACGGGGTACTATTCACGGTAAAAAAAATATTTTTTTTCTTCTTCCAAATTATCTTTGATTGGATCCAGGTTTTGATCTTTATTCTTGAACTCTGGATAAATTCTCTAATATTTGTCCTTTATCTCACTGGATCCGTTATTCGTATTATTTTTTCATCATCCTCAGTTCTAAATGGTGATATAACTGAATATCTTTAGCCTGTAGTGCAAAGATAAAAAATTACGTGATGAATATCTTTGGCCTGTAGTGCAAAGATGAATGATTACCTGATGAATATCTTTGGCCGTAGTGCAAAGATGGACAGGTGTTGAGGTGAACATGACCAACTGATGATACAAATGAATATCTTTGGCCTGTAGTGCAAAGATGGATATTTGATTCGAAATGTATATTGATTGATGTTACAGGGATAAAATATTGATGATGGACTTTTTAAATCAAAGAAGATAGTAGACATCATTCTCTACTTAACTCTTCTAATGAATTATTATTTCCGCTGCGAATATTGATCTAAAACTTGTTGTTCATAATATTTTATCTGATTTATTGAAGGCTAACGATAATTTATTTTTCATTATCTTAGTCATAATATTCTTTACTGGGCTAGTTGAGCTCACCCTTTTCTTCCATTGTTCTCTTCAGGAAATGAGAATATCGCGGGTACTAGTCGGGGAATGGAGTGATGGTCCGAGTTAGAGCTGTAGAAGTCCTCACTATTTGTTTTATTTAAAATAGTGTGATAATAAATGTAATGAGGACTTAGTTTGAATATTAATATTTTCTACATGTCTGTATTGACACTCACAGTTGTGTGGTCGTATTTTGCACGACCGTGTGATATGAAAGATTGTATTTGAATTTATTTGAGTGTATTTGACGACTTAAAATGGGTGGAGTATTGAACCTATTTTGGGGGCGTTACACCGATATTGAGGTCGGGGTTGATTTGACGGTTCAATTGGATATCAAAGTTAATTTGACGGCCCGATAATGAGATCAGGGTTGATCTGACGATCCAATTGGAGATCCAAGTTGATTTGACGGCCCAATATTGAGATCGGGATTGATCTGACGGTCTGATTAGAGATCGAAGTTGATTTGACGGCCCGATGTTGAGATCGGGGTTGATCTGACTGTCCGATTGGAGATCGGAGTTGATTTAACGTCCCGATGTTGAGATCAGGGTTGATCTGACGGTTCGATTGGAGATCGGAGTTGATTTGACGTTCCTCTAGGAGATCAGAGTTGATTTGACGGCCTGATTGGAGGTCAGAGTTGATTTGACGGCCTGATGTTGAGATCGGGTTTGATCTGACGGTCCGATTGGAGATTGGAGTTGATTTGACTGCTCGATGTTGAGATCGGGGTTGATCTAACAGTCCGATTAGAGATCGGAGTTGATTTGATGGCCCGATATTGAGATCGGGGTTAAACTGACGGTTTGATTTGAGATTGGAGTTGATTTGACGACCCGATATTAAGATCAGAGTTGATTTGACTATCCGATTAGAGATCAAAGTTGATTTGACTTGCCCTATGTTGAGATCGGGGTTGATCTGACGGTCCAATTGGATATCGGAGTTGACTTGACGGCCCGATTTTGAGGTCGGGGTTTATCTGACGGTTCGATTGGAGATCAGAGTTGATTTGACGACCCGATGTTGAGACGGGGTTGATCTGACTGTCTGATTGGAGATTAAAGTTGATTTGACAGCCTGATATTAAGATCGGGGTTGATCTGACGGTCCGATTAGAGATCAGAGTTGATTTGTCAACCCGATATTGAGATCGGGGTTTATCTGATGGTCCGATTGGAGATGGAGTTGATTTGACGGCCCGATATTGATATCGCGGTTGATTTGATGGTCCGATTGTAGATCAGAGTTGATTTGACGGTCTGATTGGAGATTAAAGTTGATTTAACTGCCAGATTGGAGCTCGTAGTTGATTTGAAGGCCCGATATTGAGATCGGGGTCGATCGTAGTTGATTTGACGGCCCAATTGGAGATCAGAGTTGATTTGATGGCCTGATATTGAAGTTGGGGTTGATTTGACGGTCCGATTGGAGATCAGAGTTAATATAACGGCCCGATGTTGAGATCAGGGTTGATCTGACAGTCCGATAAGAGATTAGAGTTGATTTGATGGCTCGATATTGAGATCGGAGTTGATCTGACGGTCCGATTAGAGATCGGAGTTGATTTGACGGCCCGATGTTGAGATCGGGGTTGATCTGACGGTTCGATTTGAGATTAGAGTTAATTTGATGGCCTGATATTGAGATCGGGGTTGATCTAACGGTCCTATTGGAGATCGGAGTTTATTTGATGGCTCGATATTGATATCGAGGTTGATCTGACGGTACGACCTGATATTGAGATCAGGGTTGATCTGACGGTCCGATTAGAGATCAGAGTTGATTTGACGGCCCGTTGTTGAGATCGGGGTTGGTCTGACGGTCCGATTGGAGATCAGAGCTTGATTTGACGTCCCGATGTTTAGATCGGGGTTGATCTGACGGTCCTATTGGAGATCGGAGTTTATTTTATGGCTCGATATTGAGATCAAGATTGATCTGACGGTACAGCCCGATATTGAGATCGGGGTTGATCTGACGATCCGATTGGAGATCGGAGTTGATTTGATTGTCCGATATGTAGATTGGGGTTGATCTGACAGTTCAATTGGAGAACAGAGTTGATTTAACGGCCAGATGTTGAGATCGGGGTTGATCTGTAGATCCGATTGGAGATTAGAGTTGATTTGGCAGCCCGATGTTGAGATCGGGGTTGATCTGACGGTCCTATTGGAGATCGAAGTTTATTTGATGGCTTGATATTGAGATCAAGGTTGATCTGACGGTACGGCTCGATATTGAGATCGGGGTTGATCTGACGGTCCGATTGGAGATCAGAGTTGATTTGACAGCTCGATGCTGAGATCGAGGTTGGTCTGACGGTCTGGTTGGAGATCGAAGTTGATTTGACGGTCCGATGTTTTGATCGGGGTTGATTTGACTGTCCGATTGGAGATCAGAGTTGATTTGATAGCCCGATATTGAGGTCGGGGTTGATCTGACAGTCCGATTGGAGATTGGAGTTGATTTGATGGCCCGATATTTAGGTCGGGGTTGATTTGACGGTCTGATTGGAGATCGAAGTTGATTTGGCGGCCTGTTGTTGAGCTTGGGGTTGATCTGACTGTCCGATTGGAGATCGGAGTTGATTTGGCGGCCTGATATTGGGATCGGGTATCTGACGGTCCGATTGGAGATCAGAGTTGATTTGACGGCCCGATATTGAGATCGGGGTTGATCTGATGGTCCTGTTAGACTTTATGCCCTAGAGGCCAATTCTTTGATGTAATTGCTTAACATTTTTGATATTATATTTGATTGAATAAATGAATTATTTTATTATGGTTTTATTTACTGCGTTATATAAATGTTAACATAATAAAAATCCTTAGAATAGTGATACAAATTATATGGCTTCAAGTATGTGACTTGAACATGAGATCATATAATTACAATTAGTATCATTACTCTTAAATGTCCCTAGTCGAGTGTCATTGTTAATGGGACAACAATGATACATTGAGACTAGTATGTGGATTGACTGATGGCCAAATCTCATTGGTCATAAATATATAAGATATTGAGTCAATGCATAGGTACATGTTAGAGAACAATGTACTGGACAGACCCAGCATGAGAATTCTACATGGAGCATTATGCAGAGTGTCATAAGCAATTCTCATAGTGACAATGATGTAATGATCCTCCGACCTGAAATCACTATATTACTACACAGGAATTAATGTACTTTGATATCATCAAAAGTCACCTTTAATAGGGTGAACAATAAAGGTGATTATTGGGTACATCATGAATCGTGTGAGGAATATGAGTGATCTAGATGGAATTTAACCCTCCTATAAATTAGGGGTGATATCCATAGGCCTCTTGATTGAGTAGGACTATGAAATGCATGGTCATGCTAAAATAGTGATTTGTTTCATATAGTCTACTCATCGATCAATAAAACTCTGATTAAATTATTAAGAGGATGACACATTCTATGCCTCGAGTTTAATCTAGGATGTCAAGGTTAAAAGGATTAAATTACATTGAAACATTGGTCACGAAAAGGTTGTATCGAATCACCGATCTTATTATTATTTGGGTAGCAGTGATGCATTACTAGATGCCGCTCACTATTTATAATTTTATAACATGATTTTAAAATTATTGCCAACATAATAATAACCTATAGGGTCACACACTAAGAATGTAATTAAAAGGGAATTAATTTAAATTGTAAGGATTTAAATATATCAATATGATTGATAGTATTTAAATTACAAATTTAAATTAATAAGATAATTTGTATATATATGTATATTAATTAAGTAAGACTCAATTAAGATATAATATATATATAAATTTGAATTTTATTTTTCTAATTGGATTAGGTTTTGGTTAATTCCTTTAACTGCTATATATATGATATATCAGCCGTTTTTAGGGTATTGATTATAAACCCAAAAAAACCCTAGCCGCTCTTAGAGAGAGACTAGAGAGAAAAACTTCGAAAGTCCAGATCCTTGTCGGCTAGTACCGCAGCTTTTCTTGCTGCAAATCGTGTGACGATTCGCGGGACGTTCGTGTGGATACCGTAGAGACGCAGTTCCTTTGGATTGCGTTGAAGATTCAAAGTTGTTCCAGAATCTCCATCGTCTCCATTCAGGCTTGAATAATCGGTAAAACAAATATAAACCTCTGAATTAATATATTTTCGCATGGATTCTATTTTAGGGTTTCGAAAAAAATTTAATTTACGCTGCGTTTATGTGCCAAAATCCCTACAGGTCCGATTAGAGATCAGAGTTGATTTGACAGTCCGATTGGAGACCGGGGTTGATCTGACTACTAGATTGGAGATCGGAGTTTATTTGATCTCCCGATGTTGAGATCGGGTTTTATCTGTCGGTCCGATGTTGAGATCGAGATTGATCTGACGGTCTGATTGGAGATCAGAGTTGATTTGACGGCCCGATGTTGAGATCGGGGTTGATCTGACGGTCCTATTGAAGATCAGAGTTGATTTAACGGTCCGATTGGAGATCAGAGTTGATTTGATCTCCCGATGTTGAGATCGGGGTTGATCTGACGGCTAGATTGGAGATCGGAGTTTATTTGATCTCCCAATATTGAGATCAAGTTTTATCTATCGGTTCGATTGAAGATCGGAGTTGATTTGACGGTATGATTGGAGATCAGAGTTGATTTGACGGCCCGATGTTGAGATCGGGGTTGATTTGATGGCCTTATTGGAGATCGGAGTTTATTTGATGGTCTAATGTTGAGATCGGGGTTGATCTGACGGTCCGATTGGAGATCGGAGTTGATTTGACGGTCCGATTGGAGATCAAAGTTGATTTGACGGCCCGATTAGAGATCAGAGTTGATTTGATGGCTCAATGTTGAGATCGGGGTTGATCTGATGGTCCGATTGGAGATCCGAGTTGATTTGATGGCTCGATATTGAGATCGAGGTTGATCTTACGGTATGGCCCGATATTGAGATCGGGGTTGATTTGATGATCTGATTGGAGATCAGAGTTGATTTGACGACCCAATGTTGAGACTGGAGATCGGAGTTGATTTGACGTCTTGATATTGAGACGGGGTTGATCTGAAGATCTGATTAGAGATCGGAGTTGTTTTGACGGCCTGATATTGAGATCGGGGTTGATCTGACGGTCCGATTGGAGATCAGTGTTGATTTGACGTCCAGATATTGAGATCAGGGTTGATCTGATAGTTCGATTGTAGATTGGAGTTGATTTGACAGCCCGATATTGAGATTGGGGATGTTCCGACGGTCCGATTGGAGATCATAGTTGATTTAACGGCCCGATGGTGAGATCAGGTTTGATCTCAGGGTCCGATTGGAGATCGGAGTTGATTTGACAGCCCGATGTTGAGATCGGGGTTGATGTGATGGTCAGATTGGAGATCGGAGTTGATTTGGCGGCCCGATTGGAGATTGGAGATGATTTGACGTCTCGATTAGAGATCGAAGTTGCTTTGAAGGACCGATGCTCAGATCGGGTTTGATCTTACGGTTCGATTGGTGATCGAAGTTGATTTGACTTCCCGATATTGAGATCGAGGTTGATCTGACGGTCCGATTAGAGATCGTAGTTGATTTGACGGCCCGTGGTTGAGATCGGGGTTGATCTGACTGTCCGATTGGAGATCAGAATTGATTTAATGGCCCGATGTTGAGATCAGGTTGTTCTAACGGTCTGATTAGCGATCAAATTTGATTTGACAGCCGATTGGATATCAAAGTTGATTTGATGGCCTGATTGGAGATCAAAGTTGATTTGATGGCTCGATGTTGAGATTGGGTTTGATCTGACAGCTTGATTATAGATTGAAGTTGATTTGATTGCCCGATATTGAGATCAGGGTTTATCTGACGGTCCGATTGGAGATCAGAGATGATTTAACGGCCCGATATTGAGATCGGGGTTGATCTGACAGTCCGATTAGAGATCGAAGTTGATTTGACGGCCCGATGTTGAGATCGGGGTTGATCTGATGGTCCGATTGGATATCGAGTTAATTTAACGGCTCGATGTTGAGATCGGGGTTGATCTCACAGTTTGATTGGAGATTAAAGTTGATTTGATGGCTCGATGTTATGCTCAGTGCTGATTTGACGGCCCGATTGAAGATCAGAGTTGATTTGAAGGTCCGATTGGAGATCGGGTTAGATCTGACGGTCTGATTAGAGATCGGAGTTGATTTGAAGGCCCGATGTTGAGATCGGGGTTGATTTGACAGTTCGATTGGAGATCGGAGTTGATTTGACGGTTCGATTGGAGATCAGAGTTGATTTGATGGCCCGATTAGAGATCAGAGTTGATTTGATGGCCCGATGTTGAGATAGGGGTTGATCTGACAGTCTGATTAGAGATCAGAGTTGATTTGACGGCCTGATATTGAGGTCGGGGTTGATATGACGGTCCGATTGGAGATTAAAGTTGATTTGACAGCCCGATATTAAGATCAGGGTTGATCTGACGGTCCGATTGGAGATCGAAGTTGATTTGACGGTCTGATTAGAGATCGGAGTTGATTTGACAGTTCGATTGGAGATCAGAGTTGATTTGATGGCCCGATTAGAGATCAAAGTTGATTTGATGGCCCGATGTTGAGATAGGGGTTGATCTGACGGTCCGATTAGAGATCGGAGTCGATTTGACAGCCCGATATTGAGGTTGGGATTGATCTGATGGTCCGATTGGAGATCAAAGTTGATTTAACGGCCCGATATTGAGATCAGGGTTGATCTGACGGTCTGGTTAGAGATTGAAGTCGATTTGACTGCCCAATATTGAGATCGGGGTTGATCTGACGGTCCGATTGGAGATCAGAGTTGATTTGACGGTTCAATTGGAGATCGGAGTTGATTTGACTGCCCGATTGGAGATCAGAGTTGATTTGACGGCCCGATATTAAGATCGGGGTTGATCTGACAGTCCGATTGGAGATCAGGGTTGATTTGACGGTCCGATATTAAGGTCGGGGTTTATCTGACGGTCTGATTGGAGATCACAATTGATTTGACGGCCCGATGTTGAGATTGAGGTTGATCAGACGGTCCGATTGGAGATCAGAGTTAATTTAACGACCCGATGTTGAGATTGGGTTGATTTGACTGCCAGCTTGGAGATCAGAGTTGATTCGAAGGCCCGATATTGAGATCGGAGTTGATTTGACTTCCCGATTGGAGATCAGAGTTGATTTGTCGGCCTGATATTGAGATCGGGGATGATCTGACGGTCCGATTGGAGATCAGGGTTGATTTGACAGCCCAATATTAAGGTCGGGGTTTATCTGACGGTCCGATTGGATATCACAGTTGATTTAACGGCCCGATATTGAGATTGGGGTTGATCAGACGGTCCGATTGGAGATCAAAGTTGATTTGAAGGCCCGATATTGAGATCAAGGTTGATCTGACGGTTCGATTGGAGATCAGAGTTAATTTAACGGCCCGATATTGAGATCAGGGTTGATTTTACAGTCAGATTGTAGATCCAAGTTAATTTGACAGCCCGATGTTGAGATTGGGGTTGATCTAACGGTCCGATTGGATATCAGAGTTGCTTTGACGGCCCGATATTGAGATCGGGATTGATCTGATGGTTCAATTAGAGATCGGAGTTGATTTAACGGCCTGATATTGAGATCGGGGTTGATCTGACTGTCTGATTGGAGATCGGAGTTGATTTGACTGCCCGATTAGAGATCGGGATTGATCTAACGGTTCGATTGGAGATCAGAGTTGATTTAACGGCCCGATATTGAGATCGGGGTTGATTTAACAGTCAGATTGGGGATTCGAGTTAATTTGACGGCCTGATGTTGAGATCGGGGTTGATCAAACGGTCCAATTGGATATCTTAGTTGCTTTGACTGCCCGATGTTGAGATCGGGATTGATCTGATGGTTCAATTAGAGATCGGAGTTAATTTGACTGCCTGATATTGAGATCGGGGTTGATCTGACTGTCTGATTGGAGATCGGAGTTGATTTAACGGCCCGATTAGAGATCAGGGTTGATCTGACAGTTCGATTGGAGATTAGAGTTGATTTGATAGCCCAATTGGAGATTAGAGTTGATTTAACAGCCTGATGTTGAGATCAGGGTTGATCTGACGGTCCGATTGTAGATTAGAGTTAATTTGTCGACCCGATGTTGAGATCGGGGTTGATCTGACAGTCTGATTGGAGATCAGAGTTTATTTGATGGCCCGATGTTGACATCGGGATTGATCTGATGGTCCAATTGGAGATCGAAGTTGATTTGAAGGACCGATATTGAGGTCGGGGTTTATCTGACGATCCGATTAGAGATCGGAGTTGATTTGACGGCCCGATGTTAATCTTAGTGTTGATCTGACGGTCCGATTGGAGATTGAAGTTGATTTGACGGCCCGATATTAAAATTGAGGTTAATTTTACAGTCCGATTGGAGATCGAAGTTGATTTGACGGCCCGATATTATGACCGGGGTTAATCTGACGGTCCATTTGGAGATCAGAGTTTATTTGACAGCCCAATATTGAGATCAAGGTTGATCTCACGGTCCAATTAAAGATTGGAGTTGATTTGACGGCCCGATCTTGAGATCGGGGTTGATCTGACGGTTCGATTAGAGATCGGAGTTGATTTGACGGCCCGATGTTGAGATCGAGGTTGATCTGACGGTCCGATTGGAGATTAGAGTTTATTTGAAGGTCCGATTGGAGAACGGGTTTGATCTGACGGTCCGATTGGAGATCGAAGTTGATTTGACGGCCCAATGTTGAGATCGGGGTTGATCTGATGGTCCAATTGGAGATCAGAGTTAATTTTACGGTCCGATTGGAGATCAAAGTTAATTTGACTGCCCGATTAGAGATCAGAGTTGATTTGACGGTCTGATATTGAGATTGGGGTTGATCTGACGGTTCGATTAGAGATCAGAGTTGATTTGACGGCCAGATATTAAGGTCGGGGTTGATCTGACGGTCTGATTGGAGATCAGAGTTGATTTGACGTCCCGATGTTGAGATCTGGGTTGATTAGACGGTTCGATTGGAGATCAAAGTTGATTCGAAGGCCCGATATTGAGATCGAGGTTAATCTGACGGTCCAATTGGTGATCGGAGTTGATTTGACGGCCCGATATTGAGATCAGGGTTTGATCTGACTGTCAGATTGGAGATCCAAGTTGATTTGATGGCCTGATGTTGAGATCGAAGTTGATCTTACGGTCCAATTAGATATCGGAGTTGCTTTGACGGCCCGATGTTGAGATCTGGGTTGATCTGACGGTTCGATTGGAGATCGAAGTTGATTTGACAGCCCGATACTGAGATCGGGGTTGATCTGACGGTCTGATTAGAGATCAGAGTTGATTTTACGGCGTGATATTGAGATCGGGGTAGATCTGACGGTCCGATTAGAGATTTATGTTGATTTGATGGCCCGATTGGAGATCGGGGTTGATTTGACGGTTCGATTGGAGATCGAAGTTGATTTGACCGCCCGATATTCAGATCGGGATTGATCTGATGGTCGGATTAGAGATCTTAGTTGATTTAATGGCCCGATATTGAGATCGGGGATGATCTGACGGTCCGATTGGAGATCAGAGTTGACTTGACGGCCCGATATTGAGATCGAGGTTGATCTGACGGTCCGATTATAGATTGGAGTTGATTCAACGGACCGATATTGAGATCGAGGTTGATCTGACGGTTCGATTACAGATCAGAGTTGATTTAACGGCCCGATGTTGAGATCGGGGTTGATCTGATGGTCCGATTGGAGATCGATGTTGATTTGACGGACCGTTATTGAGATCGGGGTTGATCTGAAGTTCCGATTAGAGATCGGAGTTGATCTGACGGCCCTATATTGAGATCAGGGTTGATCTGACAGTCCGATTAGAGATCGAAGTTGATTTGACTACGCGATTTTGAGATCGGGGTTGATCTGACCGTCCGATTGGAGATCGGAGTTGATTTGATGGTTCGATTGGAGATCGAAGTTAATTTGACGGCCCGATTAGTGATCGAAATTGATTTGATGGCCCGATGTTAAGATCGGGGTTGATCTGACGGTCTGATTAGAGATTAGAGTTGATTTGACGGCCCGATATTAAGGTCGGGGTTGATCTGATGTTTCAATTGGAGATCAGAGTTGATTTGAAGGCCCGATGTTGAGATCCGGGTTGATCAAACGGTCTGATTGGAGATTGAAGTTGTTTTGAAGGCCTGATTTTAAGATCGAGGTTGATCTTACGGTCCGATTAGAGATTGGAGTGGATTTTACTGCCCGATATTGAGATCGGGGAAGATCTAACAGTCAGATTGGAGATCCGAGTTGATTTGACGGCCCGATGTAGAGATCGGGGTTGATCTGACGGTCCGATTGGAGTTCAGAGTAGATTTAATGGCCCGATATTGAGATCGAGGTTGATCTGATGGTACAACATGATTTTGAAATCGGGGTTGATCTGACGGTCCGATTGGAGATTGGAGTTGATTCGACTGCTCGATGTTGAGATCAGGGTTGATTTGACGGTCCGATTGAAGATCAGAGTTGATTTGACGGCCCAATATTGAGATCGGGGTTGATCTGATGGTCCGATTGGAGATCGAGTTGATTTGACTGTTCGATATTGAGATCGGAGTTGATTTTACGGCCCGATATTGATATCAGGGTTGATCTGACAGTCTGATTGGAGATCGGAGTTGATTTGACGACCCGATGTTGAGATCAGGGTTGATCTGACGGTCCGATTGGAGATCGGAGTTGATTTGGCGGCCCGTTATTAAGATAGGGGTTGATCTGACGGTCCGATTGGAGATCGGAGTTGATTTGACTACCCAATGATGAGATCAGGGTTGATCTGACGGTCCGATTGGAGATCGTAGTGATTTAAGGGTCCGACTAGATATCGGAGTTAATTTGACAGCCCGATTGGAGATCGAAGTTGATTTGATGGCCCGATATTGAGATCGGGGTTGATCTGACGGTCCGACTAGAGATCAGAGTTGACTTGACGGCCCGATATTAAGGTCGGGGTTGATCTGACGTTTTGAGTAGAGATCGGAGTTGATTTGACGGCCCAATGTTGAGATTCAGGTTGATCAAACGGTCCGATTAGAGTTCAGAGTTGATTTGAAGGCCCGATATTGAGATCAAAATTGATCTGACGGTCCGATTGGAGATCGGAGTGGATTCGACTGTCCGATATAAAGATCGGGGTTGATCTGACGGTTAGATTGGAGATCCGAGTTCATTTGACGGCCCGATGTTGTGATCGGGGTTGATCTGACGGTCCGATTGGAGATCAGAGTTGATTTGACGTCCCGATATTAAGGTTGGGATTGATATGACATTTTGATTAGAGATCGAACTTGATTTGACGGCCCGATGTTGAGATCGGGGTTGATCAAACGATCTGATTATAGATCGAAGTTGATTTAAAGGCCCGATATTGTGATCGAGGTTGATCTGACGGTCCGATTGGAGATCAGAGTGGATTTGACGGCCCGATATTAAGATCGGGGTTGATCTGACGGTCAGATTGGAGATCTGAATTGATTTAACGGCCCGATATTGAGATCATGGTTGATCTGTCGGTCTGATTGGATATCAGAGTTGCTTTTACGGCCCGATGTTGAGATCGGGGTTAATCTGACGGTCCGATTGGAGATCGAAGTTGATTTGGCTTTCCGATTAGAGATCGAAGTTGATTTGGCGGCCCGATTGGAGATCAGAGTTGATTTGATGGCCCGATGTTGAGATCGGGATTGATCTAACAGTTCGATTGGAGATGGGAGGTAATTTGACAGCTTAATATTGAGATCGGGGTTGATTTAACAGTCCGATTGGAGATCGAAGTTAATTTGATGGCCCGATATTGAGATCGAGATTGATCTGACGGTACAGCATAATATTGAGATCGGGGTTGATCTGATGGACCGATTGAAAATCGGAGTTGATTTGATGGCCCGATATTGAGATCGAGATTGATCTGACGGTACAACATGATATTAAGATTGGGGTTGATCTGATGATTCGATTGGAGATCGGAGTTGATCTGACGGCCCGATGTTGAGATCGGGTTGATCTGACGGTCTGATTAGAGATCGGAGTTGATTTGACGGCCCAATTGGAGATCAGAGTTGATTTGACGACCCGATTGGAGATCAGAGTTGATTTGAAGGCCCAATTTTAAGATCGGGCATGATCTGACAATCCGATTGGAGATCGGAGTTGATTTGATAGCCCGATGTTGAGATCGGGGTTAATCTGACGGTCCGATTGGAGATCAGAGTTGATTTGAAGGCCCAGTGTTGAGATCGGGTTTGATCTAACAATTCGATTGGAGATCAGAGATGATTTGATAGCCCGATGTTGAGATCAGGGTTGATCTGACGGTCCGATTAGAGATCAGAATTGATTTGACGGCCCGATGTTGAAATCGGGGTTGATCTGACAGTTCGATTGGAGATCGGAGTTGATTTGACGGCCCGATGTTGAGATCGGGGTTGATCTAACGGTCCGATTAGAGATCAAAGTTGGTTTGACGCCCCAATGTTGAGATCGGGGTTGATCTCATGGTCCGATTGAAGATTGGAGTTAATTTTACGGCCCAATATTGAGGTCAGGGTTGATCGAACTGTTCGATTGGAGATCGGAGTTGATTTAACAGCCCGATATTATGCTCAGTGTTGATCTGACGGTCGGATTGGAGATCAGAGTTGATTTGACAGCCTGATATTGAGATCGGGGTTAATCTGATGGTCTGATTGGAGCTCGGAGTTGATTTGACGGCTCAATATTAAGATTGGGGTTGATCTGACGGTCCATTTGGAGATCAGAGTTGATTTGACGGCCCGATATTGATATCGGGGTTGATCTGACGGTCCGATTGGAGATCAGAGTTGATTTGACGGCCTGATGTTGAGATCGGGGTTGATCTCACGGTCCGATTGAAGATTTGAGTTGATTTGGCGGCCCGATATTGAAATCAATGTTGATATGACGGCTCGATTGGAGATCAGAGTTGATTTGAGAGTTCGATTGGAGATCGGGTTTGATCTGACGGTCCGATTGGAGATCGAAGTTAATTTGAAGGCCCGATGTTGAGATCGGGATTGATCTGAAGGTCCGATTAGATATCAGAGTTGATTTGACGGCCCGATGTTGATATCAGGGTTGATCCGATGGTCCGATTGGAGATCAGAGTTGGTTTAACGGTCCGATTGGAGATCGGAGTTGATTTGACTGCCCAATTCGAGATCAGAGTTGATTTGACGGCCTGATATTGAGATAGGGGTTGATCTGACGATTCGATTGGAGATCAGGGTTGATTTGATGGACCGATATTAAGGTCGGGGTTGATCTGACAGTCCGATTGGATATCACAAATGATTTGACGGCCCGATGTTGAGATCGGGGTTTATCTGAAGGTCCGATTGGAGATCAGAGTTGATTTGACGGCCCGATATTGAGATCGGGGTTGATCTGATGATCCGATTAGATATCAGAGTTGATTTGACGGTCCGATTGGAGATCGGAGTTGATTTGACTGCCTGATTGGAGATCAGAGTTGATTTGACGGCCTGATATTGAGATCGGGGTTGATCTGACGATCCGATTTGAGATCGGGGTTGATTTGACAGACCGATATTAAGGTCGGGGTTGATCTAACAGTCCGATTGGATATCACAGTTGATTTGACGGCCCGATGTTAAGATCGGGATTGATCTGAAGGTCCGATTGGAGATCAGAGTTGATTTGACGGCCCGATGTTGAGATCGGGGTTGATCTGACTGTCCGATTGGAGATCAGAGTTGATTTGACGGCCCGATTAGAGATCGAAGTTGATTTGACTGCCCGATTAGATATCAGAGTTGATTTGACGGCATGATATTGAGATCGGGGTTGATCTGCCGATCCGATTGGAGATCAGGGTTGATTTGGCAGACAGATATTAAGGTCGGTGTTGATCTGACAGTCCGATTGTATATCACAATTGATTTGACGGCCTGATATTGAGATCGGGGTTGATCAGACGGTCCGACTGGAGATCGGAGTTGATTCGAAGACCTGATATTGAGATCGAGGTTGATCTGACGGTCCGATTAGAGATCAGAGTTGATTTGACGGCCCGATATTGAGATCGGGGTTGATCTGACAGTCAGATTGGAGATCCGAGTTGATTTGACGCCCCGATGTTGAGATCTGGGTTGATCTGAATGTCCGATTGGATATCGGAGTTGCTTTGACGACCCGATGTTAAGATCGGTATTGAATTGACGTTCAGATTGGAGATCGGAGTTGATTTATTGGCCCGATATTGAGATCGGAGTTGATCTATTGGAGATCGGAGTTGATTTGACGGCTCGATTGGAGATCAAGGTTGATCTAACGGTCCGATTAGAGATCGGAGTTAATTTGACGGCTCGATATTAAGATCGGGGTTGATCTTGTAGGGATTTCGGCACATAAACGTAGCAAAAATTAAAATTTTTTGAAACCCTAAAGCAGGATCCATGCGAAAAACATATTAAATCAGAGGTTTAGATTTGTTTTACCGATTATCCAAGCTTGAATGGAGACGACCGAAATTCTGGAACTGCTTCGAATCCTCAACGCAATCCAACGGAAATGCGCCTCTACGGTATTCACACGAACGTTCCGCGAATCGTCACACGATCTGCAGCAAGGAAAGCTGCGGTACTAGCCGCCAAAGATCTGGACTTTCGAAGTTTTTCTCTCTAGTCTCTCTCTAAAAACGGCTATTATATTGATTACCCTAAAAACGGCTGATATATCATATATATATATAGAAGTTAAAGGTATTAACTAAAACCTAATTCAATTAAAAAAATAAAATCCGAATTTATATATATATATATATATATATATATATTATATCTTAATTAAGTCTTACTTAATTAATATACATATATATACAAATTATCCTATTACTTTAAATTCGTAATTTAAATACTATAAATCATATTGATATATTTAAATCCTTACAATTTAAATTAATTTTCTTTTAATTACGTTCTAAGTGTGTGACCCTATAGGTTATTATTATGTTGGCAATAATTTTAAAATCATATTATAAAATTATAAACAGTGAGCGGCATCTAGTAATGCATCACTGCTACCCAAATAATAATAAGATCGGTGATTCGATACAACCTTTTCGTAACCAATGTTTCAATGTAATTTAATTCTTTTAACCTTGACATCTAGATTAAACTCGAGGCATGGAATGTGTCATCCTCTTCATAATTTAATCTGAGTTTTCTTAATCGATGAGTAGACTATATGAAACAAATCACTATTTGAGCATGGCCATGCATTTCATAGTCCTACTCAATCAAGAAGCCTATGGATATCACCCCTAATATATAGGAGGGTTAAATTCTATCTAGATCACTCATATTCCTCACACGATTCATGATGTAACCAATAATCACCTTTATTGTCTACCATATTAAAGGTGACCTTTGATGATATCAAAGTACATAAATTCCCATGTAGTAATATAGTGATTTCAGGTCGGAGGATCATTACATCATTGTCACTATGAGAATTGCTTATGACACTTTGCATAATGCTCCACGTAGAATTCTTATGGTGGGTCTGTCCAGTATATTGTTCTCTAACATGTACCTATGCATTGACTCAATATCTCATATATTTATGACCAATGAGATTTGGTCATCAGTCAATCCACATACTAGTCTCGATGTATCATTGTTGTCCCATTAACAATGACACTCGACTAGGGACATTTAAGACTAATGATACTAATTGTAATTATATGATCTCATGTTCAAGTCACATACTTGAAGCCATATAATTTGTATCACTATTCTAAGGACTTTTATTATGTTAACATTTATATAACGCAGTAAATAAAATCATAATAAAATAATTCACTTATTTAATCAAATATAATATCAAAAATGTTAAGCAATTACATCAAAGAATTGGCCTCTAGGGCATAAGATCGGGATTGATCTGAAGGTCCGATTGGAGATCGGAGTTGATTTGACGGCCCGATATTGAGATCGGGGTTGATCTGACGGTCCGATTGGAGATCGAAGTTGATTTGACGGTCCGATATGTAGATTGGAGTTGATCTGACAGTTCGATTGGAGAACAGGGTTGATTTAACGGCCCGATGTTGATATCGGTGTTGATCTGATGATCCAATTGGAGATTAGAGTTGATTTGATGGCCCGATGTTGAGATCGGGGTTGATCTGACGGTCCTATTGGAGATCGGAGTTTATTTGATGGCTCGATATTAAGATCGAGGTTGATCTGACGGTATGGCTCGATATTGAGATCGGGGTTGATCTGACGGTCCGATTGGAGATCAGAGTTGATTTGACAGCCCGATGTTGAGATCGGGGTTGGTCTGACGGTCCGATTGGAGATTGAAGTTGATTTGACGGTCCGATGTTGAGATCAGGGTTGATCTGACTGTTCGATTGGAGATCAGAGTTGATTTGACTGCCCGATAATGAGGTCGGGGTTAATCTGACAGTCCGATTGGAGATCGGAGTTGATTTGATGGCCCTATATTTAGGTCGCGGTTGATCTGACTGTCCAATTGGAGATCGAAGTTAAATTAGCTGCCCGATGTTGAGCTCGGGGTTGATCTTACTGTCCGATTGGAGATCAAAGTTGATTTGACGGCCTGATATTGAGATCGGGGTTGATCTGACGGTTCCATTGGAGATCAGAGTTGAATTGATAGCCCGATGTTGAGATCGGGGTTGATCTGACGGTTCGATTGGAGATCGGAGTTGATTTAACGGTCCGATTAGAGATCGGGGTTGATTTGACGGTCAGATTGGAGATCAAAGTTTATTTGATCTCCCGATGTTGAGATCGGGTTTTATCTGTTGGTCCAATTGAAGATCGATGTTGATTTGACGACCTGATTGGAGATCAGAGTTGATTTGACGGCCAGATGTTGAGATCGGGGTTAATCTGACGGTCCTATTGGAGATCAAAGTTTATTTGATGGCCCAATGTTGAGATTAGGGTTGATCTGAAGTTCCGATTAGAGATCGAAGTTGATTTGACGGTCCGATTGGAGATCGAAGTTGATTTGACGGCCCGATTAGAGATCGGAGTTGTTTTGATGGCTCGATGTTGAGATTGGTTGATCTGATGGTTTGATTAGAGATCCGAGTTTATTTGATGACTCGATATTGAGATCGAGGTTGATCTGACGGTATGACCCGATATTGAGATCGGGGTTGATCTAACGGTCTGATTGGAGATGAGTTGATTTGACGGCCTAATGTTGACATTGGAGATCAGAGTTGATTTGACGTCCCGATATTGAGACGGGTTTGATCTGAAGATCCGATTAGAGATCGGAGTTATTTTGACGGCCCGATATTGAGATTGGGGTTGATTTGACGGTCCGATTGGAGATCAGTGTTGATTTGACGGTCCAATATTTAGATCGGGGTTGATCTGATAGTCCGATTGTAGATTGGAGTTGATTTGATAGCTCGATATTGAGATCGGGGATGATCTGACGGTCCGATTGGAGATCATAGTTGATTTAACAGCCCGATGGTGAGATCAGGGTTGATCTCACGGTCTGATTGGAGATCAAAGTTGATTTGACAGCCCGATATTGAGATCGGGGTTGATGTGACGGTCAAATTGGAGATCGGAGTTGATTTGGCTGCCCGATTGGAGATCAGAGTTGATTTGACGGCTCGATTAGAGATCAAAGTTGATTTGAAGGACCGATGCTGAGATCGGGTTTGATCTTACGGTTCGATTGGAGATCGAAGTTAATTTGACGGCCCGATGTTGTGATCGGGGTTGATCTGATGATCCGATTAGACATCGTAGTTGATTTGACGGCCCGTGGTTGAGATCGGGGTTGATCTGACGGTCCGATTGGAGATCAGAGTTGATTTGATGGCCCAATGTTGAGATCAGGTTGATCTGACGGTCTGATTAGTGATCAGAGTTGATTTGACAGCCCGATTGGATATCAGAGTTGATTTGATGGCACGATTGGAGATCGGAGTTGATTTGATGTCTCGATGTTGAGATCGGGTTTGATCTGACGGGTTGATTGGAGATCGAAGTTGATTTGATAGCCCGATGTTGAGATCGGGTTTGATCTGAAGGTCCGATTGGAGATCGAAGTTGATTTGATGGTCCGATGTTGAGATCGGGGTTAATCTGACAGTCCGATTGGAGATCAGAGTTGATTTGACGGCCCGATATTGAGATCGGGGTTGATCTCACGGTTCGATTGAAGATTGATGTTGATTTGATGGCCCATATTGAGGTCAGGGTTGATCTGACTGTCCGATTGGAGATTGAAGTTGATTTGACCGCTCTATGTTGTGCTTAGTGTTGATTTAACGGCCCTGATTGAAGATTAGAGTTGATTTGAATGTTCGATTGGAGATCGGGTTTGATCTGACAGTCCGATTATAGATCGGAGTTGATTTGAAGGCCCGATGTTGAGATCGGTTTGATCTGAAGGTTCGATTGGAGATCGGAGTTGATTTGACGGCCCGATGATCGGGGTTGATCTAACGGTCCGATTGGAGATCGGGGTTGATCTGACCGTCTGATTAGAGATCAGAGTTGATTTGATAGCCCGACTGGATATCAGAGTTGATTTAACGGCCCGATTAGAGATCAGAGTTGATTTGATGACCCGATGTTGAGATAGGTGTTGATCTGATGGGTCCGATTGGAGATCGAAGTTGATTTAACGGCCCGATATTGAGGTCGGGGTTGATCTGATGGTCCGATTAGAGATCAAAGTTGATTTGACGGCCCGATATTGAGATCAGGGTTGATCTGACGGTCCAATTAGAGATCAAAATTGATTTGACTGCCCGATATTGAGATCGGGGTTGATCTGACGCTCCGATTGGAGATCGGGGTTGATCTGACGGTCTGATTAGAGATCAGAGTTGATTTGACAGCTCGATTGGAGATTAGAGTTGATTTGACGGCCCGATTAGAGATCAAAATTGATTTGATGGCTCGATGTTGAGATAGGTGTTGATCTGACGGTCCGATTGGAGATCGGAGTTGATTTGATGACCCGATATTGAGGTCAGGGTTGATCTGACGGTTCGATTGTAGATCAAAGTTGATTTGACGGCCTGATATTGAGATCAGGGTTGATCTGACTGTTCGATTGGAGATTGAAGTTGATTTGACGATCCGATTGGAGATCAGAGTTGATTTGACAGTTTGATTGGAGATCAGAGTTGATTTGACGGCCCGATTTGAGATCAGAGTTGATTTGATGGCCCGATATTGAGATAGGGGTTGATCTGACGGTCCAATTGGAGATCCGAGTTGATTTAACGGCCTGATATTGAGGTCGGGGTTGATCTGATGGTCCGATTGGAGATCAAAGTTAATTTAACAGCCCGATATTGAGATCAGGATTGATCTGACGGTCCGATTGGAGATCGAAGTTGATTTGACTGCCCGATATTGAGATCGGGGTTGATCTGACGGTCCGATTGGAGATCAGAGTTGATTTGACGGTTCGATTGGAGATCGGAGTTATTTGATTGCCCGATTGAAGATCAGAGTAGATTTGACGGCCCGATATTGAGATTGGGGTTGATCTGACTGTCCGATTGGAGATCAGAGTTGATTTGACGGCCCTATATTAAGGTCGAGGTTGATCTGACGGTCCGATTGGATATCACAGTTGATTTGATGGCCCAATGTTGAGATTGGGGTTGATCTAACGGTCCTATTGGATATCAGAGTTGATTTGACGGCCCGATGTTGAGATCGGGATTGATCTGATGGTTCGATTAGAGATCGGAGTTGATTTGACGGCCCGATGTTGAGATCAGGATTGATCTGACGGTCCGATTGGAGATCGGGGTTGATCTGACGGTCTGATTAGAGATCAGAGTTGATTTGACAGCCCGATTGGAGATCAGTGTTGATTTAATGGCCCGATTAGAGATCAGAGTTAATTTGATGGCCCGATGTTGAGATTGGTGTTGATCTGACGGTCCGATTGGAGATCGGAGTTGATTTGACGGCCCGATATTGAGGTCAGGGTAGATCTGACGGTTCGATTGTAGATCAAAGTTGTTTTGACTGCTCTATATTGAGATCAGGGTTGATCTGACGGTCCGATTGGAGATCGAAGTTGATTTGACGGTCCTATTGGAGATCAGAGTCGATTTGACAGTTTGATTGGAGATCAGAGTTGTTTTGACTGCCCGATTTGAGATCAGAGTTTATTTGATCGCCCGATATTGAGATAGAGGTTGATCTGACTATCCAATTGGAGATCAGAGTTGATTAAACTGCCCGATATTGAGGTCGGGGTTGATCTGATGGTCCGATTGGAGATCAAAGTTGATTTGACGGCCCGATATTGAGATCAGGGTTGATATGACGGTCCAATTGGAGATCGAAGTTGATTTGACTGCCCGAGATTGAGATCGGGGTTGATCTGACGGTCCGATTGGAGATCAGATTTGATTTAACGGTTCGATTGGAGATCGGAGTTATTTGACTGCCCGATTGGTGATCAGAGTAGATTTGACGGCCTGATATTGAGATCGGGGTTGATCTGACTGTCCGATTGGAGATCAGGGTTGATTTGACGGCCCGATATTAAGGTCGGGGTTGATCTGACGGTTTGATTGGATATCACAATTGATTTGATGGCCCGATGTTGAGATCGGGGTTGATCAGATGGTCCGATTGGAGATCAAAGTTGATTCAAAGGCCCGATATTGAGATCAAGGTTGATTTGACGATTCGATTGGAGATCAGAGTTGATTTAACGGCCCGATATTGAGATCGGGGTTGATTTGAAAGTCAGATTAGAGATCCAAGTTAATTTGATGGCCCTATGTTGAGATCGGGGTTGATCTAACGGTCCGATTGGATATCGAAGTTGCTTTGACGGCCCGATGTTGAGATCGGGATTGATCTGATGGTTTGATTAGAGATCAAAGTTGATTTGACGGCCTGATATTGAGATCGGGGTTGATCTGATGGTCCGATTATAGATCGGAGTTGATTTAATGGCCCGATTAGAGATCGGGGTTGATCAGACAGTTCGATTAGAGATTGAAGTTGATTTGATGGCCCGATATTGAGATCGGGGTTGATCTGACGGTCCGATTGGAGATCGGAGTTGATTTGACGGCTTAATATTGAGATCGGGGTAGATCTGACGGTCTGATTAGAGATCGAAGTTGATTTGACGGCCCGATGTTGAGATCGGGGTTGAATTGACGGTCCGATTGGAGATTGAAGTTAATTTTACGGCCGGATATTGAGATCAGGGTTGATTTGACTGTCCGATTGGAGATCGAAGTTGATTTTACGACTCGATGTTGAGATCAGGGTTGATCTAACAGTCCGATTGGAGATCGCAGTTGATTTGACTGTCCGATGTTAAGTTCGTGGTTAATCAGACGGTCCGATTTGAGATCGGAGTTGATTTGACGGTCCGATTAGAGATCGAAGTTGATTTGATGGCCCGATTATAGATCAGAGTTGATTTGATTGCCCGATGTTGAGATCAGGGTTGTTCTGACGTTCTAATTGGAGATCGGAGTTGATCTGACGTTCTAATTGGAGATCGGAGTTGATTTGACTGCCCGATGTTGAGATCGGGGTTTATTAGACCGTCCGATTAGAGATCGGAGTTGATTTGAAGGCCCGATATTGAGATCGAGGTTGATCTAACTATCTGATATTGAGATCGGGGTTGATCTGACGGTTAGATTAGGGATCCAATTTGATTTAACGACCTGATGTTGAGATCGGGGTTGATCAGACGGTCCAATTGGATATCGGAGTTGCTTTGACGGCCCGATGTTGAGATCGAGGATAATCTAAAGGTCCGATTGGAGATCGGAGTTGATTTGACTGTTCGATTGGATATCAAAGTAGATTTGACAGCCAGATTAGAGATCAGAGTTGATTTGATGGCCCGATGTTGAGATCGCGATTTATCTGACTGTCTAATTGAAGATCAGAGGTGATTTGATGGCCCGATGTTGAGATCGGGGTTGATCTGACGGTCCGATTGCAGATCGGAGTTAATTTGATGGCCCGATATTGAGATCAAGGTTGATCTGACAGTACAACATGATATTGAGATCGGGGTTGATCTGATGGTCAGATTAGAGATCGGAGTTGATTCGACGGCCCGATATTAAGATCAGGGTTGATCTGACGGTCCGATTGGAGATCAGATTTGATTTGACGGCCCGCGATTGAGATCGGGGTTGATCTGACGGTCTGATTGGAGATCGGGGCATGGGCATCTCATTGATGGCTTTAATCTTAAAAGGATCCAACTCAATGCCTCTGTTGCTCACTAAAAATCCAAATAACTTGCCTGATTTGACACCAAAAGCACATTTGGCCGGATTCAGCTTTAGGTTATACTTGCGCAACCTGTTGAAAAGCTTTTTGAGATGGCTGATATGGTCATCCTCTTTTTGGTATTTGATGATGTTGTCATCCATATAGACCTTAATTTCTTTGTGCATCATGTCATGAAAAAGGGCCATCATGGCTCGCTTATATGTGGCTCCGGCATTGATAAGGTCGAAAAATAAACGTCTATAACAAAAGGTTCCCCAAGGAGTGATGAAGGCTATTTTCTCCCTGTCCTCTTCAGCAACCATGATTTGATGGTATCCGGCGAAACAGTCCACAAACAAATGCGTGTTATACTGGGTCGTGTTGTCTATCTATATGTGGATAAAAGGTACTGGGAAGTTGTCATTGAGACAAGCTTTGTTCAAATCCCTATAATCCACATATACTCGTACTTTCCCTCTGGACTTAGGCACAGGAACTATGTTGGATAACCACTCAGGGTAAGTGGATACCATGATGATGTCGGCTTTGAATTGCTTGACAATCTCTTCTTTGACTTTAAAACTCCACTCAGGTTTCAATCATCTGAGCTTCTGTTTGACTAGCTTAAATCCATCTTTAATGGACAGTCGATGAATGATAATATCAGTAGACAAACCAATCATGTCTTCATGTGACCATGAAAACATATCCTGGAACTGAGTTAAGAGTTCAATCAGGTTTGCTCTTTGGTTTTGGGTAAGGTCCATGCCTATCTAGATTTCTTTATGGTTTTTTGAGGTTTCGATATTGACAGTGATGGTTTGGTCGAGGTTTGGTTTGGGTTTGTCTTCGACCCATTCTTTGATCTCCTCTGGCACCTCATATTCATCCATCTCCTCTTGATCAATCTCCATCAAGCCGAAGTCCAGTTCTACATAAAAGTTTGTAGTCATTGTGAAAATTTGGCATCTCATCAGCAGGGCCAAACAAATCCAACTCTGGAGTCCTGAAAACAAAATGCTTTCACTTTAATATATGAAACTGTTTGATCATATAAAACATTTAGCAAAAAGAATGACAAAAGTAACTGCTATCGTTGTGAAACAAAAATAAGCAGGAAATAAAACCACGCTTCAGGGCAGATGGACTTTCTGCCCTTTTACCCTTTTCGACTGAGGCATTGAGTGTTGCTCCAATTATCTAGAGTCAAGTCCTCATGAATAGGGAGGATAAAGGAGTTGATGTCATCTGTCTTTTATTTGATGATAACTAAGATAACATTCATATTAGGGCCAGTGTTTTTCTTTGAACCACTCTTCTTACCCCTGTTGATGCGAGGGATTAGGATTTGATCTTCTAAATAGTCATCATCTGGGATATCGTCGTCCATATCATCAGTGTGAAATACATGCTTGCAAACAAGTCTCATCCTTTATGCAGGAACTTTTCTTTGCCCTTTTTGCTTTCCCCATCAGGCTTTGGGACTTTTCTTTCTCCGTCCGGTTTGACCTGAGGAAATAGCATAACTGACACAACAACAGGAATCTTTCTCATTGGTGTCACAAACCCTGCATCAGTGAGGTTTGACAGCAGGATGGTGGAGGCAGGAACCGTTGGGTGCTTGTTGTTGCTCCGATTAGATGACACAATTAAAACGTAAGTATACGCGGTCAACAAGTAATAAAGAGTGAGTAAAGATATCATTCCCACGAGGAATTAACAGATAAAAGGTCGCCAAATCAATAGTCCGTAATCATCTCAGTCTTATTTAAACGGGTGGTAAAGAGTTGGAATTAAAACTACTTTAAACTAGGCAAGGAATTGAATTTAAACTAATTAATTCTAGAGTTAAAATCAGATAATGAAGACAAGAGATTCCAATTTCCCCTAATGATTCGTCTAAGTCGATAAACTTCCAATTAGGTCAAATTAATCATTACAGTTGTTAGCCGAGAACACGAAGGTAAGAGAAGGCCATCTTTTGATGCACCTAATCCATACCACGTGCAATCCACAGATGATAGAACGCACGTGAACATCCACATTATCTAAATCCCTATATGTCTATGGTGTTTACAAATAGATAGGGTTTAAGGTCAAGTCCTCTATTGACTACGAGCGACGCTTCGGTATATGTCTATCCTAAGCACAAATCATACGTCCAACGCCATGTGAACGTACAATCGCCCGCTACTACGATTAGATCTAAACCCACACTTTGTCTTTCAATCCCATGTGAGTTATCACAGTAATTGGTCACGACTCAATTAAGCAATGAAAGCATACATCGCAATAGACAAACACGTAGTAATCAAATAAGACCATCATGGAAGGAATATCAAATTTAAACTACTCATTAGGTTCCATTAAAACCTCAAAAATAAGCTTAAGCCATAAATAACTCAAGTATATTATCCATAAGATTCAATAACATCATCTAAATATACAATGTAATAGCAAAGAGAGATTAAGGATAGAGATTTCAAATCTTTCTCCAAGCTTGGACCCTTGATGTCAATCTTCTTGCTTCAATCTTCACACACTAACAAAACCCTAGAATCTAACTAACTAACACTAAACTAGCACTAATCTACTCTCTAATCTACTCCTAATCTAGACTAAACAAGATGTAAAGGAAGAAAAGAGAGGAACTAGGGCTTAGGGCCAATATATGATGCCCTTTCTTGCCCCAAACGAGCCCCCTTATATTCCAATCAAAAGCCAAGTCCCGTCCAATTGAAAAGTCAAGTCTGGCACAGCTGGGGACTGGTGCGGCCGCGCCCAAAAATGGCCTAAAATCCGCGCGCCCGCGCCAAGGATTTTTTTTCTGCAGAGTCCTCTGGTAAAACGGCCATAACTTTTTGATCCGGGAGGAGTTACGAGGCCTGACACCTGTCAAATCGAAGCTATCGAAGAGCTCTACAATTTTAATTCTTTGAGCATTGAGAAATAATGGATGGATGAAGGCTGAAATTGAGCTCCAAGTGACAGCTATGCATGAAAACTCAAAACCGTGAAGTTTAACGTTTGTTGGTATACGGGGCATAACTCTCGCCTCCGAACTCCAATTTGAATGATTCAAGATGTTCCGGAAAGCTTATAAGATGCTCTACAGTGTGAACCAAGTTCCAATCTAAGAACATGAAATGAACGTGAACCACCCAAACGATGTCCGGATTGTACTTCCTTCCCATTTTTGCTTCAGAGGCCATTCTTGCTCCTTTTGGCCTCTAGACTCGTGGCATCACCTTCATTGCTTCCTCACCCATGCTATCTTCATGCTTTAAGCCCCATTTCAGTGATTTGTCCCATTTAAGCGTTCTTTTTCCCTTTTAAGCTCAATTTGCACTCGGAGAGTTTCTAAACCTGAAAATCACAAAACAAAGCAAAAACACATAAAAGATACAATGATACTTGAGTTTAAGCAACATAATGAGTTGGTTACTATCCGAATAAGTGGTCAAAGCCACTTATCAAATCCCCCCAAACTTAAACGTTGCTTGCCCTCAAGCAACCAAAATAAAACTAAACAAAAGATGCAATGCAGTATCTACTATGTATGCAACCTACGCTATCATGAATGCGAATCCAAGTTCCCAGCCAGTATTGAACTTTTAAAGCAATGCCTCAGAAAACAACTAGATAGTCGAACAGATAAGCTACCCAAAACAAGACCATAAGGCATATTCTGCAAATCCAAAACTGTCAGGACTGATGTATTGTGCGTTGTGTGCCTAGCAACCATTAGATATGCATTCAGACAAATAATTCACATACTATGCTTCTTAGGGGAAAACAAGATTTAACTTAAGAAAGACAGCAAATCATATAAGTTCTAACTAAACCATGTATTACTAGAGTTAAGAGTCAACAGGGGGTTTTCATTAAGCTTTTATTACCTCACGAGGGCGTATTCACACTTTCCCGTGTACACAATCGACTGTGCCATGCCTAGTCCTCTTAGGCTTTTCAATAATATTCATGTAGCGAGCTTTCAACCAACGACTCCCAGACCAGACGGCCTTAGGGCGCTGGGTGTAGAAACACCCCGAGGGCTTACTTGCTCGAATATCAAAGGCCACAGAACTCGACGTAGCCGAAGTGTTTATTCTATTTTTTCTTTTTTTCTTAATCTTTTCTTTTGTTTTCTTTTTCTTTTTCTTTTTCTGCAAGGTAGTGCGTTTTACGCTCCATCTCCCCGCATAAATCATGCATGCCCCCTGTTTCCCCCAAACTTAAGCTTTTAACAGTCTAGTTATTATTATATGCGAACTGAAACTCTTTTATTAAAACATAGTTTTTCCACCAGAAGACAAGTATGTAAACATTTAAACTTAGCATATCATGGTGGTTACTCTATCGTACTCATTGATTACACAGTATCTGACAGGTAAGGATTTACATATATGACCATGAAATCAGGCTTAAGTCTCAAATCAGTTCAACAATCAAGTGATTTCAATTTCTTCACAGGCAACATACATAACTAACCAACTAAAAACTGGATTCATGCAGTATGCTCTAACACAGAATACAAAAACAAAAGAAAAATTTTAAAATTTTCACAAATTTTAACTATTTACAACCTACATGCACTATATGAACTAACTTACATGCAATGAACTATTTACATGCAAAACATGAAATGAAACTATTTACATGCAAAACATGAAATGAATTACCTATATGCAAAATAAACACCAATACCCCCAAACTTAAACTGTTCAATGTCCTCATTGAAGGTAAAGGTAAAAAGAAAGAAACTCCCCTATTTGGCTTCTTATGCTGAATGAAATGAAGTGGCGCCCTCTCAGAAGTTTCCCCGTCTCATCTCTGCTCTTGGTAAAATAAACTCCGCTCAACACTATACTCAACGAACCAACCCAGCTCCATATCAATCTTGCTCTGCTAGAGATTCCACACTCAATGTCTCAATTGATCATGTTGAGAGGATGAGGTGGATGGGAATTGGTACTTTGGATTGAAGAGGTAGGAGGTTTTCAAAATTAAGGCTTGTAGTGGGGGGGATTGCATTAAGGAACTGAGGGCTTGGGATTATAGGGACTGAGGCTTGGGGGCTGCTAATAATTGACATGAAGTGGTATCCCCCAAAATTTACAGGATTTTTCCCAAGACAGGCCCAGTTTATGTATGGCGCGGCCGCGCGTGGTAATGCCTTGGATTAAGCGCGGCAGCGCAGACCATCAGATTTTGTTGCTGCAGATTTTTAGCATGAACTGAGGTTGGCTTTTGCTTTTCATTCATTCCGAGCAGCCTTTGACCTGAAATACGCAGATAATACTTATTAAGCCCTCCTAGACTAACAAAAGTATATAAAATCTATTTACATCAAGAGAATGAACATGGAAAGATATATGCATTTATATTCCCAAAAATTCTCTAAAGGCGTATATGCAATGCAAGTGCATCAAAAGTATGCTATAAGCTCCATAATCCCAAAAATATACGCATTCATGCCTAAGTTCAAAAATGTAGGCAATAAACTCCTAATTCCTACAGTATGCAAAAATTTAAACTAAATATTAACTAATAAGAATTAAACGAGGGGGAGGGAAATGTGATAGAAAACATGTAAATAGAGAATTAAACAAGGAGGGAGAAAGAGAAATGATGGGGTGCCTCCCATCGAGCGCTTGATTTATAGTCCTCTAGCTCAACTGTGTTTGACCACTGCTATCCGACTCCCCGATGATATTGGAGAACCCCTCCACCCATCAGAATTGCTATATACTTTTGGAGGCTTCCCAATAGAGGAGGACTCGAATTTAAACTACCTAGCGTCGGATATGTATATGAATTCCCTGGACAGAAGGTCGGGGAGCTAGGCACGGGTTTCGTTGTGTAGGTGAAATGATCGGGGCATGGAGGTATAGACCACACAACGGACTCTTCTTCTATTCTCTTCTCTTCTGACCACCATGGTTTGAAGCTCACGGACTCTCTCATGTCATAGAGATCCGTATCTGTAATGTGGCTACCAAGTGGGCAAGTGTGTGCAAACTTAACTGGATTCTCAAACTTCGGCGGAGAAGGTTCTTGGGGTATTATCACTGTTGGTTCATACTGTTCCACATCCCCAATTATCTCCTCTTGTTCCATTGCCTTCAGCTCGTCCAGTTGTAATTGCAGTTCGGGCTCTACATCAGTTTCTGCATCTATGTCATAGCACCACGTCTCTTGGGGATCATAACTCACTGCTTCAATCATTGGAGGCACAAAATTTGGCATTGTTGTCTCTTGTTCACATACCTCCTCCTTCCTTAAAACCATGCTAATCTGCTCCACCCAAATCTGAAGATCCTCAATTGATTGTTCTTGCTCAATTAAGGTACTCCTCTATCGATGCTATGGATTTCCCCCATATAATTTCCAATCCTTCCTTTTCTATTTCAGCCACGGGCTCCCTGTATTGAGGCTCATTTGTTGAAGGATTGTTGATTAGGGCCATCTGGTTCAGAAAGTTTTGGTTTGATTCTTCTTGGCTCCTAATCATCTCCTCTTGGTTCGCTAAGCTTATATACATTAAGTCCATTGTTGGCTATTCTCCTTGCAAACATGGGGCAAACATGGGGATTGATAAGTGGGTTCGAGTGCAAAATTTGGACTTGGCTCGTATTGATCTTGATAGCTCGTAGTATTGGTCAGAATCCCTTATTCTTCCTATATCATCAAGGCCTTGCTAATTTGCTCTGCCCAGTTCTGGATATTCTTGACTGACTTCTGTTGCTCAATCAAGATGTCCTTCAGTGATATGTCACCTCCTTCCTCCAATCTTGCATTTTCTATGTCACCCTTAAAATTGTATTGAGGTTCGTAAACTGGAGTCTGGAAGGTGTATTCTGGGGCGTATGCGGGATTTGGATCCCAGTACTGGTCTTGATAATAGTCTGATGAAGGGTTTGCTGAAGGGTCTGGGTGATACCCCCACTCTGGCTGATAATTGGTGTACGGCTCACTGTAAGAGTACTCACCCCCATACTACTTCTGTCCATAACTGATAGGCTTCTGATGGCTCATGTAGCTCCCAGCACCATACTCATGAGAAATAACTGGCTCTCAACTTTGTTGGGCTGAGACAGTATCCAGCTTCCTCGAGAGAACCTCTAGTTGTGCTGAAAGTATTGCAATTGGGTTGACGGCATCAGTGTATGCTTCCCTTGGTTGCTCTTGCCTTGTACAATTCCATGGATAGAAATTTAAGTCCATTGTACCTAAAAAGAAAATATGAGAAGAGAATTATACAAAAATAAAAAGTTTAAATTAAGACTAATTTGATTAAACTAATGTTGGCAAACAGTTATCAAATAACTCCCCGGCAACATCGCCAAAAACTTGTTGGTCCGATTAGATGACACAATTAACGCGCAAGTATACGCGGTCAACAAGTAATAAAGAGTGAGTAAAGATATCATTCTCACGAGGAATTAACAGATAAAAGGTCGCCAACTCAATAGTCCGTAATCATCTCAGTCTTATTTAAACGGGTGGTAAAGAGTTAGAATTAAAACTACTTTAAACTAGGCAAGGAATTGAATTTAAACTAATTAATTCTAGAGTTAAAATCAGATAATGAAGACAAGAGATTTCAATTTCCCCTAATGATTCGTCTAAGTCGACAAACTTCCAATAAGGTCAAATTATTCATTACAGTTGTTAGCCGAGAACACGAAGGTAAGAGAAGGCCATCTTTCGATGCACCTAATCCATACCACGTGCAATCCACAGATGATAGAACGCACGTGAACACCCACATTATCTAAAACCCTATATGTCTATGGTGTTTACAAATAAATAGGGTTTAAGGTCAAGTCCTCTATTGACTACGAGCGGCGCTTCGGTATATGTCTATCCTAAGCACAAATCATACGTCCAACGCCATGTGAACGTACAATCGCCCGCTACTACGATTAGATCTAAACCCACACTTCATCTTTCAATCCCATGTGGGTTATCACCGTAATTGGTCATGACTCAATTAAGCAATGAAAGCATATATCGCAATAGACAAACACATAGTAATCAAATAAGACCATCATGGAAGGAATATCAAATTTAAACTACTCATTAGGTTCCATTGAAACCTCAAAAATAAGCTTAAGCCATAAATAACTCAAGTATATTATCCACAAGATTCAATAACATCATCTAAATATACAATGTAATAGCAAAGAGAGATTAAGGATAGAGATTTCAAATCTTTCTCTAAGCTTGGACCCTTGATGTCAATCCTCTTGCTTCAATCTTCACACACTAACAAAACCCTAGAATCTAACAAACTAACACTAAACTAGCACTAATCTACTCTCTAATCTACTCCTAATCTAGACTAAACAAGATGTAAAGGAAGAAAAGAGAGGAACTAGGGCTTAGGGCCAATATATGATGCCCTTTCTTGCCCCAAACGAGCCCCCTTATATTCCAATCAAAAGCCAAGTCCTGTTCAATTGAAAAGTCAAGTCTGGCACAGCTGGGGACTGGCGCGGCCGCGCCCAAAAATGGCCTAAAATCCGCGCGCCTGCGCCAAGGATTTTCTGCTGCAGAGTCTTTTGGTAAAAAGACTATAACTTTTGATCCGG
Source organism: Panax stipuleanatus (assembly GCA_020205555.1). Classification (NCBI taxonomy): domain Eukaryota; kingdom Viridiplantae; phylum Streptophyta; class Magnoliopsida; order Apiales; family Araliaceae; genus Panax; species Panax stipuleanatus. The sequence goes on from CM035123.1 coordinate 26,271,165, forward strand.
GAGGAGTTAAGAGGCTTGACACCTGTCAAATCGAAGCTATCGAAGAGCTCTACAACTTTAATTCTTTGAGCATTGAGAAATAATGGATGGATGAAGGCTAAAATTGAGCTTCAAGTGACAGCTGTGCATGAAAACTCAAAACCGTGAAGTTTAACGTTTGTTGGTATACGGGGCATAACTCTCGCCTCCGAACTCCGATTTGGATGATTCAAGATGTTTCCGAAAGCTTATAAGATGCTCTACAATATGAACCAAGTTCCAATCCAAGAACATGAAATGAACGTGAACCACCCAAACGATGTCCGGATTGCACTTTCTTCCCATTTTTGCTTCAAAGGCCATTTTTGCTCCTTTTGGCCTCTAGACTCGTGGCATCACCTTCATTGCTTCCTCACCCATGCTATCTTCATGCTTTAAGCCCCATTTCAGTGCTTTGTCCCATTTAAGAGTTCTTTTGTCCTTCTAAGCTCAATTTGCACCCGGAGAGTTTCTAAACCTGATAATCACAAAACAAAGCAAAAACACATAAAAGGCACAATGATACTTGAGTTTAAGCAACAGAATGAGTTGGTTACTATCCGAATAAGTGGTCATAAAAGCCACTTATCACTTGTGCGGGTTTCGGTAGTTTGATCCGGATGAATAGCCCAATTCAAATTTCCCTATCTGGCTAAGGATTTGCACTAGACTTCTGATTCCTTATTGATTTTTCCCTAACCCTTCTCTAGGGCAAAAACCGAAGGATACCATTTCTTGATCAATGGTCATCACTTTGGTGGAAACTTTTGGCTTTAAGGCTAGTGCCCCAATAGGTAAGTATTGAGTGTTGCTCACCTCCAGAGCTTAAAAATTGGCGAGCTCAACCCCTTCATCGAGGCTGATTATTGGCATATCGCTTTGTATGTAGACAGGATCTCTGGCTCGGCATTTATAGTTATCAGATGGCCATTAATGATATCCAGACTGATTACTCTAGACGGAACTGCTCCTGCCATGTGTATCCATAGTCTTCCCAACAACAAATTATATCCAGTGGTAATGTTTAGTACCTGAAAGAAAATGTAGAAAGTATGGGGACCAATCTCTTGTGGAAGCTCAATCTCCCCCACAGCCTCTCGGTGAGATCCATCAAAAGCCCTAATGACTACATGACTAGTTCGAATTTCGTTCGGATTAATCATCATTCTCTCCAATGTGTCGTAGTGGCAGATGTTCAGGGATGATCCTTCATCTATCAGCACACCTCCGATCACATATCTTGAGGATATTACTGAATATGAAATAACTTGCAATGACCCGTCCCTTTTGTGGATATATTATAGTCAGTGAAAGATATCACATTACTGTTGAAAATGTGCTCTATCACGTGATAAAGTTTCTCAGTATCTACCATCTTTGGCATATGTGCTTCTTCCAGTACTTTCACAAGAATCCTACGATGATCTTCCAAAGATAAGACCAAATCCAGGATGGATATCGGTCAAGGTGCTTCTTTCAAGCTGTGCACCACTTTGATCTCATTTTACCTCATCTTGCTGAGGAATTCTTCAATTTTCTCCTCAAACACTCTTCCCTTGGCTTTAATGGCTGTGTTGATTACCAGCTGAGGCAGGTACAATGGGTTTTCCTTTGATACAATAGCAATGTGGTTTAATGTTGATCCTTTATTTTTCCCATAGTTCCATGGGACTTTCTTAAAGCTGACTACAAGATATTGCGGTCTGAATGGAAATATTAAAGGCTCGGGCACAACCAATTTCACTGGATTCTTTCCTTCTTGGGCCCCTTTTCCCTACAGTATCAGGGGTGTTAGGGCTAGATCCTTCTCACAGGAAATGATAGCCACTACTTCTTTCAGATCCATATCATGGGAAGAAAGAGTGCTTCTTCACCATGATAGCTATAATCTTGGTTTGCCTTCATCAGCTCACCGCTTTCAATCAAATTTTGAATCAGGTGACGAAGTCCCCAATAATTCCTTGTGTTATGACCAGGTGTGTTGTAATGATATTGACAGATCCTATCAGGCTTGAACTTTCAGGAATAAGGGTCCACCAGGGGTAAAAATTATGTAACCATCCCTTCGTTAATCAACATTTGGAGGATTTCTTTCATAGGTTAACTCAAATTAGTGAAATTCCTTTTGAAGGCAAATTCCCTGTTAGCTTGGAACTTTTCCTTCTTGGCAACCTTATCGGCCCAGGGTTCAAGCTCATGAAATCGGTAATGATCCCTCATGGCAATGGGACTAATTTCAGGAGTAGGAAGATTTGCTTCCTATTGGTTGGTCTGATTTACCAATTGTCTCGTTATCTGATGTTGATAAACTACCAGTTCTGCCAACTGTCCAACCTGTTCCTTGATAGACTTTATTTCCAGCTCTATCAGAAACTGTCTTTCTGAGAATTCCCAATTGTCTGAGCTACTGGTGCTTGCTTGGGTTGACTCTACAACATAATAGAGGTATTTAGATCCTTCTCTGTTTCACATGCCGATCATGTTGACGCTTTCCTCATTGTGTTGAGGCAGAGGATTGTCTTAGATATGTGGTTGTTCTTGTGTTGTCACCAAAATCTCCTCGTTATCTATCAAGTCTTGAATTTTATGTCTGAGAGACCAACAATCTTGGGTATCGTGGCCTGGTGCTCCAGAATGATAAGCACACTTCTTACTCTGGTTAAAATTTCGTCCTCTTGAACTGGCCGACGGAAGGAGCTGAACGATCTTCTTTTGTGCTGTCAAAAGCTTCAGTACATTTTCCAACGAATCCCCTAAGGGTGTGAACGTTCTTTGACGTTTAACTTCTTCGATTTTCTGAAAGGGAGGATTAGAAGGTTGTACAGGAGCTTGGAAAGGGGAATAATTTCTCCTTTGAATGGGCAAGCTTAGATTGACTCTCTAATTCCGAGGATTACTCCCATAGCTTCTAGATTTAATATGCTTGGCCACTGCCTCCAGAGCGGTAAGGTCTTTGATCTTTCCAAACTTTAGTCCCATTTTGACCATTTCTCCATGTTTAATCATTTCTGAGAATGGTTTTCCTATGTCTGCAAGGACCCTCTCATAATATAGAGCTTCTTGAATGTCTATGAAAGTCATGACTATCTCAGTCTCTGTCATAGGCGGGGTGACTTGTGCGGCCATCCGTCTCCATCGTTGGGCATACTCACGGAAAGACTCGTTGCTCTACTTTTTGACCTTGGTCACTTGATATCGATCTGGAGCCATCTGAGACTGGAACTGTATTGATTTAGGAAGGCATGTGCTAGCTCTTCCCAGCTGTGGATTTTAGAATTGTCGAGTCGGGCATACCAAGCTCGGGCTTCCCCAGTCAGACTCTTTTGGAATAACTACATTATGAGTTTTTCATCCTCTACATAGGATCTGAGTTCTCCAATGAACACTTTTAAATGACTGTAAGGATCTCCTAATCCGTCATACTTTTCAAAATTAGTGACTTAAAATTTGTCAAGATATCGAGCCCTTGGAAATATACATAAATCTAAGTAGTTTACACTCCCAAATGCCCAGTTCCTTTGATGGACCGGATTGTTTCTTCCATTTGTTGAACCTTTTTCCTAATATCACTAGTTTCCTTATCTTTGTTTCGATTAGTGATTTCAGGGGTTTTGTTGGTCAAATTCATGTTTTATGGTTTAGGTATTTGAGTATCTTTCTTCTTGTCGGTATCCTGACTGCCACCTTGTGTGGACGATTCTGTTTTAATGGGTATTTGTTTACCCTGAAGACTTTTGCTTTGTTCTTTAAGGAAAAGAACCAATTCAGCTATCTAGTTCTTTGGTCCTTTGAACTCTTCCCGAGAGACAGGGGTGGATTCAGGTTGAGCACTTGAAGCCATGATTGGAGATGGGCTTAGTGCCTTTTTAGATTTTGATCTGGTAATGGGACCAATTTTTTCCTACAATAAAAGTAGGTATGTTAATCTTGATGTATATATTAATAGGATGCATGCTATGCAATGTGTCATGATTTTTTGAAGTTTTTTAATCTTTTCCTGTAAAACAAAGGTTAGTTGTTTTGATGATAGGATACCATGACATGATTTACAATGTATATTTACACGGAATTTTGAAATTTACATTGACTTAAAAGGGGAGGGCATGAAGAGACTTCCCTTCGAATTTGGTTTATCAGAGGCTGACCTATCTTAGGATACTCTCGCGACTTTTCGGCATGAAAGTCCCCAGATCATCGCAATTTACTAGAGGTGAAATCAATCCGTTCTTTCAATTGGAGCGGATCTGAGTGGCGCACTTCCTGAGCCTCGCAGGATTAGTCTCCCTTGAGTCCAGTAATCAAATGCCGATGGGTTCGCCTCATGATGGAGGAATCACACAACATACATTCACATACAACATGTCTCACCTTATGAAATGATGACATTGTGTGAGGCACTACTATTTAAAGAATTAAAACATTTATTTACATCCATTCAATGTAAACATAGCATCCACACACACATAGATAAATTGGGGAAATTAAAATGATTGAAATGCGGCTTAAGCCCTCTACTGTCCCAACAGAGTCGCCACCTGTCGACGTCGGGAAAAATCTTTGGCAGATCTTCCTTTCCCTAATTTTGTGTTTTCTACCCTTATTTGTCTTATCTATTTTGAAGGGTGAATTTTTAAGAAAAGGCCAACATGTATCATGTCGACGATTTGAAAGGTTTACAGAGTCGCCAGTTGGTATATTTGAAATGGTTGTACTAACTCAACCGAGTTTTGTTTGATTTTGCAAGTAGGCCCAATTACTGGACTTTGTCAAAACTTGGCCTTGGAAACCGAGATTCATAAAGTTCGGGGGTTTGATTAAGCGGGGGGAAAGTGTTAGGCATCCCTCGACTTTCGTGAAACACGTTTACCGCGTCTTTTCAATTTCCCTTTTTTATTTGCAATGTGTGTGTGTGTGCTTGTAGTAATTGAGCCTACGTGTTTGATTTGAAAGTAGTGGTGTACTTCGTTGGACCTATATATGAAGGGTTTGATTTGTTGAAAAATCCATTTTTAGATAAGATATGAAAATGACGCTTTGAAAGATGGTTTTTAAACCCTTTCGCTAACATAGGAATTGAAGCTTTTTGATACTTCCATTTTATTTTTCCTTCGGATGCTTTTGATTTTATTGTAGGGATGCTAGGCATCCTCAACCAAAGAATGTATATACAAGTGTTGGGCTCCTTATGGGCATGAAAGCCATCGAAGTGACCCGAGCACTACAAACCATAGTTTTACTATGTTGAGACTTTAAATCCGGATAACCGTTTTAAGGTCCCTCTGTTTTAAATTTACAAAAGGATATGCAGGCTGTATTTACAGTGCAAAATTGTCCATCGTGGAAATCGAATTTAGATCCATGTGGTTGATCATAAATCACGTGATTCCTAGGCTCACAGAATATTATCAAAAAGCCTGCACAGCAAAGATATTGACATAAAAATGCAAATGGAAATCTAGACGTCGCAAGATAAACGATTCATCAGTTAAATCCTTGCATGCGCGTAGCCGAAGCTTCTCGTTCCCTCTAGATATGGATCTAGGGTCGCGTAGTTGCTTTCATATTTACAAAACTAGAAATAAAGCTAGATTTAAATAAATCTAAACCATTCTAGCTTAACGGTTCTAGCTTGCCAGCTTTTGAACCGGTTGAAAGTTAGAAATTGCTAGATTTAGATTAATCTAGTCCACAAAATTTCATTAGAGCATATTCATATCAAATGAACAGTTAAAACAGATATTAAATCACATTGAATATATATATATAAGTTGAAAAAGGCCACGAATTTACAATCCAGGCATGACTAAATGAAATGTTAATATATACAGTTAGTTATATATATATATATATATATTAAAGGCCATGGATTAGCAATTCAGGCAAAACAAGTTAGTATAATATATATATATATATATATATATATATATATATATATATATATATATATATATATATATATAAAAGAGGTAAAAAGCCACGGATTAGCAATCTAGGCTGCGAAAACAATAAAAAAGCATATATATATATATATATATATATATATATATATATATATATATATATATATATATATATATATATATATAAGTAAGCTAGAAAGGCCACAGATTTGAAATCCAGGCGAAACCAAAAGCTATAATTATATATATACGCTCATATATATATATATATATATATATATATATATATATATGATAAAGCAGTAAAAAGCTTCTGATCGTAAAAAATCGTACAAGATGTAGCGCCACGGGGTTTAAACCACTCGGAGGGCTTCAAATCTCCGTTTCCACCAGTTAAAATTTGATATGTTGCTCTATGTACGTACGCATACATATTGGAAGATTAAAATCGAGGTTTGGAGCACTATAGGTAGGGCTAATGGTTGAAATGGGCAGAGTTTCTTTGATTTTCTTCTTTTTCTTTTTCTTTTTTGCTAAGGTGGGGGGGGGGTCTTTTTTATAGACTAGATGGTCGCGGGTCTACTCGCGACAGCCCCGGATAGAGGTGCGGCTGTGTTGGTCCGATTAGATGACACAATTAACGCGCAAGTATACGCGGCCATAGAATAATAAAGAGTATGTAAAGATCGTTCCCACGGAGAATTAACGGATAATAGGTCGCCAAAGCACTAGCTCATAATTATCTCAATCTTATTTAAACGGGCGAGAAGGAGAATGAATTATTAAAGCTAAGTTAAACTAGGCAAGAATTAAAACATGCAATAACTAATCTTAGGGTAAATTCAGATAATGAAGACATGGGATTACAATTTCCCCCAACACTTCGTTCGAATCTCTTAACTCTCTCACTTATAATAATAAGCACCTAGAATTGACAACCGAAAAATCATGATTACATAATAGCCTCTTTCGATGGACAACTATGAATCTTCCTAATGCAGCATGTAGGTATATGTCTATCCTATACACTATCAAGCAACTAATATCCAGAACAATTAACAAGACACATGTTATGGGAAATCTCGTTAACTACTCTATCAATTACCAACTTTCGCATAGGAAGTCATTACGATTAGATTATCAAATGGTTGCATACGGCATTTAGGGATATTTCTATCCTAAACACTAATAAATTATCAACTATTTAGGACAATGAATGAGACACACGTCACATAATCTCATAGATTACCCGCAAGAATCTCTAACTTTCGCATGATATCATAACTAGGTCTAAACCTATAATCCATTTGCCAAGTTCATACAGGTTCACAAGAAATCAATCTAAAAGCACAAGTTATGATAACCAATTCATAATAATAGCAAAGAGAGAGCAATCAATACAAACTATGTGTTGGGTTCCATTGAAACCCCAAAATATAAACTAAGTCATAAATAACTTGAATAAATTATCCACAAGTTAGATAAACATCATCCGAATACAATTTAATACAAGGAGAGTAAGAGATAAAGAAATGCAAATCTTGTGTCTTCTCCAAGCTTGGATCTTGATGCTATTACTTGCTTCAATCTTCACACACTAACAAAACCCTAGAATCTAACTAACTAACACTAAACTAGCACTAATCTACTCTCTAATCTACTCCTAATCTAGACTAAACAAGATGTGAAGGAAGAAAAGAGATTAACTAAGGCTTAGGGCCAATATTTAATGCCCTTTCTTGCCCAAAACGAGCCCCCTTATATCCCACTCAAAAGCCAAGTCCCGTTCAATTGAAAAGTCAAGTCTGGCACAGCTAGGGACTGGCGCGGTCGGGCCCAAAATTGCACTAGAATCCGTGCGCCCGCACCAAGGATTTTCTGCTGCAGAGTCCTCTGGTAAAATGGCCATAACTTTTGATCCGAGAAGAGTTAAGAGCCTGCCACCTGTCAAATCGAAGCTATCGAAGAGCTCTACAACTTTCATTCTTTGAGCATTGAGAAATAATGGATGGATGAAGGCTGACATTGAGCTCCAAGTGACAGCTGTGCAATAGAAACCCAAAATCATAGGAGTTTAACGTCCGTTGGTATACGGGGCATAATTCTCGCCTCCAAACTCCGATTGGGATGATTCAAGATGTTCCAGAAAGCTTAGAAGATGCTCTACAATATGTACTAAGCTCCAATCCAAGAACATGAAATTAACATAAAACCCCCCAAATGAAGTCCGGATTGTATTTCCTTCCCGTTGTCATGCCATCATTCCATTCTTGCTTCTTTTGGCCTCATTACTGCAATACAAACCATTGCTCCTTTGCAATGCCATCGTGCCTTCCTTATGATTTAAGCCACTTTCTAGTGCTTTGCCCCATTTAGGCCATCGTTGGTCCTTTAATGCTCAAATTGCACTCGAAGAGTTCCTAAACATGAAAACTGCAAAACACAGGAAAAACATATTAAAAGCACATAATTACTTGAGTTTAAGCAATGAAACAAGCTGGTTACTATCCGAATAAGTGGTCATAAAACCACTTATTAGGCTGCCCGAGTGGGGCCCGATCTCACCGGTCCCGTTGTCTCAAAGTACGTGCACTCCGACCAATACGCTGTCTTCTTCGAACCTTCATAACTTTTAATTCGGGAGTTCGATTGAGGCGTGTTATACCTTTCTGGAAAGCCCTTTTCGAGAGCTACCCAATGACATGGGATTTGACCTTTTATGAATCTTGGAAGATTGGTCCATAACCAGATCTTTGAATCTTCGCAGTCCGTCCATTGAGCTGTCTTGTGCTATTTTCACTCGGGATTGATGTTATGGTTATTTCTGAACCTCATTGCATTGATTTGGCTTAATTTTGACTTGATTTGATGTCAAGTTAGTAAAATGATCATTTTACCACTCCAGGGGTTGTCTCCAGGATTGACATGGTTTTTGACTGTTTCTCGGGGTTGTCTCCAAGGTTTTGCTCCCAGCCGACTCTGTTCTTCCTCAGGGTTGTCTCCAAGGTTGACTTGGTCTTCTAGGGTTGTCTCTGTGGATGATTTAATGCTTTGGGGTTATCTCTGAAGGTTGGCTTGGCCTCCCGGTGTTGTTTTCGGGGTTACTATACCTCCCGTGGTTGTCGCCGGGGCTTGACTTGATCTCTCAGTTTTGTCGTCGGGGTTACTTTAATATCCCGGTGTTGTTGTCGGGGTTACTGTACCTTCCATGGTTGTCGCCGAGGCTTGACTTGATCTTCCGGTGTTATCGTCGGGGTTAATTTAATATCTCGGTGTTGTTGTCGGGGTTACTGTACCTCCCGAGGTTGTCGTCGGGGCTTGACTTGATCTCCCGGTGTTGTCGCTGGGGTTACTTTGATATCCCGGTGTTGTTGTCGGGGTTACTGTACCTCCTGGGGTTGTTGTCGGGGCTTGACTTGTTCTCCTGGTGTTGTCGTAGGGGTTAGGTTTGATGATTTAGATTTCTAGGGTTGTCTCTGGAAGGTAAAAGATGGTTTTGCCCTCCTACAGGATTAGTAATAGGAATACAAAATTTTGAGTGTCTACAGCCCTCCTGACCATAATTGAAACGCACCCTCTTGCCCCTCAGGCAAAGCCTGTGTGATTCTTTCCATAAGTAGCACAAGTTTCGAACTTCTTCTTCTAACTTCCTTGTTGATTCCCGACAGTAATACTGTCATTTAATTTTCTCTTCTGACTACTGCCACTATGACTACCACCTGCTTTATTCTCACTCTCATTTTTCTTCTTCTTCTGCTCTTGATTATACTTTGTTAGAGCATCACTCCCTCCTTCTGCTATGATTGCCTTCTCCAGTACTGCGGTGAAAGAGATTAGTTAAACATAGAAACGCGACTATACAGCCAAGGCTTCAGTCCCTGCTCAAACTTCATTGCCTTCCTTTCATCGGCGTTGACATGATACATCGCAAACCTCACCAACTCGTTAAACGTGGTGGCGTATTTAGGCACTGTTATTGTTCCCTATTTCAATTCTAAGAATTGGACTTCCATTTGATTTTGCGAGCTTGGCGAAAAGTACATCTCAAAAAACATCTCCTTGAATCTATCCCAGGGTATTATCCCCTGTCCACCTCGGTACTTATTTGCCTAGCACCAGTAGCTAGCTTTTGACTTCAACATAAACATTGTGAAGGCAATCTTTTGATCTTCGTTGACCCTGGAAATGTTGAATACTTTCTCCATTTCTATGATCCAGGTTTTGGCTTCAACTAGATTCATGGACCCTTGAAACACTGGCGATCCTACGGCTTTAACATCTTTAATTGTTATAGCTTGTGCCTGCGGCTGATTCGCAAATGCTCCTGTTAATAGGTTCACCAGCTGCTAAACTAGATTTGCATTGGCTTCATTGTTATTATTGGTAGACCCCTCAGAGGTTTGTTGAAGTGGTTATCTTCTTCTGGGCGGCATCTTACTGTTTAAGATATACGCTATTAGATCATCATTCAATTTCTTAATCGTTTAAGACTTGACTTAAACACTTTTAGATAACACATAGCATATCCGATAAACTTCCATATTTTTATTATTTCTTATTCAACACATAACATAGATAGCATCATAGTCATTTACATCATCTATCCTGAAAATAATAAAATTTCAGAATTACATCATCATCTTATTCCATTATTTATCTCGAAAACTGGGATTTACATCTTACTAACTCTTTTAGACATTAACATAATATATTATTCTTCTTATCATATCCTACTAAGACATTCCACGTCGCACCGCTTCTCTGCGCTCTTCCTCCATGATACGAAACATCGTCCTACGATCCATCATGTACCACGACAAATCTTCAAACTGCACTGGATAGTAAAAGACTCGGTCCTAAGCCCTATCAATCGCAGTATGGAATGCGTAGTCCATCTCATCAATCTTAGCCTTCTTCGCCTGAAACACACCTTTAACCAAATATATATGCTGAGAAGTCTTCAACCAAGCGTCTTCAGCTCTCGCTCGCTTAGCTGACTCCTCCTTTAAATTGTCCTGTATATTTGTCATCTCAGCCAACATCTATTCTCTATGATTCTCTGTCTGAGCTAGTGTTTGTTCCACATTTGCAAGACGTTCATCAAGATATTGGATCATATCATCCTTTTGCTCTAGAGCAGTCTGATGTATATTCGTCAACTCCTCAACCCTATCTTGTAACTCCAAGTTACGGTCATACAGCTCATCATACATCTCCGCTACAATAGAGTTAGGTGGGATCTCTTCGGGATCCTCATCCTCTTCCTCATCCTCTACCTCTATCTCCTCAGATTCCTCCTCTAGATCAAACTCAGGCTCATACTCTTGACCCAGAACTGTGATCAACGGAGATGGCTCCCTCCGTACCAACTACTCTTAGACGGTATGGATGTCTCAGGGCTCCTCATCACCAAGCACTCGGGGTTCCTCCTCCTTGACCTGACTGGATCCTTCTATCTCAGTCATCTTGACAACAAAATATTTTAAGTTTTAATTACTACTCGATACTACTAGCGAGCACATAAGTTATTAACACATAAGCACAAAAAGTCTTTTATCTTCAATGAATTTCCTTAATTCATTCCTTAAAACTAGATAAGAGTTTGTCACCACTACGTTTTCGATCTCCTATAAGGCTATTTCCTAAGGTTTTTCGACCTAAGGTCCATAACCTAAAGCTTTGATACCAACTTATGACACCCCTAAATTTGGATACTTCAGTCACACAGATTTGGTGTTCACTGTCCAATAAAATAGCATCTATCTACCCATAAATGAAGGATAATTGTAACAAACGAGAATTTTGTATATTAGTTTTAAATATTTATTGAATTAATATAAATATTTCAATTTATTTATTTATTGAGTTGAATAAATAATTTATGTGATTATGTTGTGGAGTAATTTAATTAAGTGCAATATGTTAATTAAATGAATATTTATATTAAATTGATGTGTAAGCAATTTTGTGGTGTAGTTCTAATTTAAATGAGATAATTAAATTAGATGAATATTATGTGGTATTTCTTACATGAGATTATGATTAGCGAGTAATTATAATTGTTGGACAATTTAAGTTATGTGACAATTTTATTTAGTAAATTAATGTTAGCTTGTATTTAATTAAATTAGAATGCTAGGATTTAATTAAATAAAGTATGACATTAGAAACTATGTGTTAAAGAAGGTATTAAAATAAAATAAAAGGATTTTAAAGAGTTTTACCAAACAAGGCCCTTACATCTGTTTTAATCCTGTTTTACCAAACAGGGTCTTAACTACTAAAAAGCAATTTTTAAAATTAAAGGATTTTGCCAAACAAAGCCTTATGGCTTTTGATTTTCAAAATAAAAAGTAACTGATATACTATTTAATAAGGGAGTAAAGTTTTTATCAGTTATAGTATATATAATTATATGCTATATCTATTATATCTATATTGTCAGTTAAGTATAATATAGATATACGTTAAATTAGAGTTAGAAGAAAAGGAAGAACAAAGAAAAGAACAGAGTGTTATCAGTGTAAGAAAAGAAGGAAGAAGAAGAAGAAGAAGAGGAAGGAGAAAGCCTTGAGGAATCAAGAACAAAACATCATCATCTTCTTCTTCCAACAACAAAAGGGTATAATTCTAACTCTATTATTTATAAAAATTATGTTTGTTATGTTCTTTAGTGTTTTCATAGTTCTAAGTTCTCTATAATTGGATTTTTATGAGAATTCATGCTAATATAGTTTATATGTGTTAAATTGTATGTATAAACTATTATATATGATTTGTATGTAAGTTTAACTGATTAATGTCATGTAAATATGATGAACATGAAGAGATCATATTCATAGCAATTTACAGTGAACGTATTTCAAAAATAGTCCTTTAATTATCAAAATTTGTGTTTGATTGTGATATGTTATGTAAATTGATCATAGATTATGATAATATGTTAAGAAATAAAGTTAATACAATTTGAATTACGTGATTTAGTTTAAAAACAAAGTCACAGTGTTTATTTTCTTCAAGAACGCTTAACAATGGTATTTTCTTCAAAATCATGAAATTAAGTGTTTTGATTATGTGTTGTGGTATTTATGTATATTAAAAATATGTTAGAAATTTAAGATTATGTTTTTATAAAGTTTTATATGCATTGTGTTAGTTAAAATCGGAATTTGGTGCGAGGAAATAAGCCAAATTGCCTTTTTTCCTGCACAGTTCTTGAACCAAGATTTCCACCAGCAGGGAACCCGCCCCAGCGGGTCCTATAAGGGAAAAACACCCGCCCCAGCAGGTGTACAGGCTGTCCGAAAAATGTGTTTGTGTTCTGTGTAGTTTTTATGCATTACATGATAAGTTGACTTAATGTGATGACATGTTAAGTGTATAAAACAATAAGATAACATATTGTTGACATGTATAAGATAATTCAAAGTCTCATATTAACATGTTATGTGTGAACATATATATTGTTATCATAGGGTATGATTATGATGGTTTAAAAGGTTATACACATGTGTTATGCATGTTGTGAGTTTAAACTCACATTACGTGGTTAGTTAACGAGTTAAGTTTACAAACCACGTTGTTAAGTTGAACTTAAGTGAGAAGTTCAACGGTTACACCTAGTGGTTATGAAACTAATAGATATTGTAAACATAATGTAATATGTAGGATAATTGTGGAACGTGATTGTAAATTATAGCTTGTGCTTGAGGCAAGTTGTTCTATCCTTTCTTGTTATAATTATGCAAGTTATTTTATTCTTTAAATTCCATTTTGAGCAAATATACTATTGAAGTTCGTTATTGAATTAATGAGACCTTGACTTAATTGTTCAAGTAAGGTCTATTGAATCTTTCAATTACTTTAAGTTATTTCTAAAGCATGACTATTTAATATAAAGTCTATTGCTATGACTCATAGTTGATTCGTAATTCTTTTATTATTGAATTCGTAATTATAGTAAGTTGATTCAACTACTCCTTGGTTGATGATAGTTGAACTCCAAATTTCCTTTGAGTCTATCCAAATCAAACTTTCTTTGGTGCGGACTTGTTATTAAAATACTGAGATGAACAACCTTATTTAATAGGGGATTACCATGCGAAAGCGTTAAGATGTTTGTGCACAATACATGGTGCGAAAGGCTGATCCCCCTAAGTACGAGTTAAGAGTCCATATAGTCTAACGACTGTTAAATGTTTTATATAGAAATGTTTATAACCTAGGACATAGTTCAAGGTCTTATGACCCTCAGATGAATACTAAATCTTATTCTTGATTATCGATGAATGAAATATTATCTATTCAGTTAAAGCTATTCAATACTATGCCATCACTATTGTTTTTTATTTCAAGTGAGCTTTTGTTTGCTCACTCTTGCATTATATAACCCTTGCATCTAAAGTTGAGAAAGTTGACGAACCGTCAACTAGCAAAGGCAAGAGCAAGATGAACAAGTGAAGACTTGTTTATATTTGACTATGATGTGTAATAAGACTTTAATTGTTTAAGATGTTTTACTTTCCACATTTGATGTTTATTAAGGTTAGAAACCTGGAAATGATTTAAGAGGTTGTAATCCTTTTTAAAGAAAGATTTTATTTAATTATTAAGGTTGTATTGCATTCCTTATTTATGGGCAGTAGTTATGTTTTATTTAGATAGTGAGCACCAAATCCCGTGGAAATGAAGTACCCGAATTTAGGGGTGTCACAAGTTGGTATCAAAGCAGTGTTTTAGGTTATGAACCTAAGGTGGAGAAACCTTAGGTAGTAGCCTTATAGGAGATCAAAAAGATAGTGATGATAGCTAAAGATAATAAAATACCTTATGTACTATGTGTTTATGTTTAAGTATTCAAACAGTATCGAACGATGACACGTAATAATTAAACTTTAAAATTTTGTTGTCAGGATGACGAATGTTGGAGAGTCCAGTCAGGCTAGGGAGGAGTTACCCTAGATGCCTAGGGATGAGGAGCCCCGAGACATCCATACAGTCTGGGAGCAATTGGTTCAAAGAGAGCCATCTCCATTGATCACCGTAGTTGGTCAGGAGCATGAACCAGTTGTGGACCAAGAAGACAAGGATGAGTCAGAGGAGGAGGACGATCCTGAAGAGGAAATTACACCTAACTTGACTAGCGCTATGTTGTACGAGGAGTTCTATGACTGCAACGTTGAGCTACATGGTCGAGTCGGAGAGCTGGAGGAACTGGTAGACGAGAGTCGGACTACCATACAGCAGAGAGACGAGACGATTCAAGAACTGGACGATGAGCTTGAAAACACGAAATGGTATCTAGTCCACGTGGAGAGTGAAAGGGATGATGCACTGGCTGAACTAGCAAAAATAAAGAACGACATCAAAGAGGAATCAGCAAAGCGTGCCAGAGCTGAGGATGTTTGCTTGAGGGCTACTCAACGTGCAAATCGAGCTGAAGATGAGGTTCAAGTGAAGAAGGCCAAGCTGAGAGAGGTAGACTATGCTTTTCATACAGCTATAAATAGGGCCCAGGATCGTGTCTTTTATTACCCAGCTGAGTTCAAGGATTTGTCGTGGTATATGGTGGATCGCAGAATAGTGTTCCGGGTGATGGAAGAAGAACGTGGAGAGGCTGTGCGATGTCTTAACATGCCTAGATAGTAGAGTAATAAACTATGTGTTTTTTTATACTATAAATAAATGTAAATCCCAGAATTTGAGATAATAATGGGATAAGGTAATGATGTAATCCTGCAACTTGTTCAGTTCAGGAAAGATGATGTAAATAGTAAAGATGCTATCTATTCTATGTTTTAAAACTATGAATGAATAAAATAATGAAGTTTATTGACATGCTATGTGTTCAAGTGTGAATTAATTTATTTTAAATGTTTAAGTTGAACTTGAATATTTAAGAGATGAGTAAAAGATCTAATAAGAGTATGTCTTAACAGAAAGATGTCTCCAAGAAGAAGACCTACAAGTCAAAACCTAGAGGGTTCGACTAATAACAACAATAACAACAACAATGATGGGACGAACGCTAATTCAGTTCAGCAGTTGGTGAACCTACTGACGGGAGTGCTTGCGAATCAGCCGCAAGTTCAGAACACGACGTTTAAGGAATTCAAAGTAGTAGGACCGCCAAAATTTTGAGGATAAGTGAACCCGATAGAGGCCCAGACATGGGTAATGGAAATGGAGAAAGTCTTCGATGTGGCCAAAGTTAGTGATGACCAGAAGACGGCTTTCGCGACATTCATGCTGAAGTCAGAAGCTGGCTTTTTGTGGCAGGCCAACAAGACAAGGGAAGGGGAAGGTGTGATAGCGTGGGACCATTTTAAAGAGATATTCTTTGAAATGTACTTCCTCATAAGCTCGCAGAACCAGATGGAGGTTCAGTTTCTAGAGCTGAAGCAGGGAACCATGACGGTGCCGGAGTACACCGCGAAATTCAACGAGCTGGCCAGATTTACAACGTACCAGGTCTGTACCAACGAGAGGAAGGCGAGAAGGTTCGAGCAGGGATTGAAGCCCTGGCTCTATAGTAAGGTCTCCATGTTCCAGCTGAACACGTTTGCAGCTGTGTTGGAAAAGGCGATCATTCTAGAAGGTGGGGGCGATGCCTTGACCAAGTATAATCAAGATCAGAAGAAGAAGAAGAATGAGACAGAAATCAAGAATGGTGGTAGCGGTGCTAACAACCAGAAAAGAAAATGGAATGAGAACGCATTTGCTGGGAGTCAACAGGGAAGCCATCATAAGAGAAGGATTGAAGCATGTGCAACATGCGGGAAGAATCACACTGGAGTGTGTCTGAGGGGGAAGCGAGTATGCTTTAACTATGGTCAGGAAGGCCACATTGCACTGAATTATCCTAACCTGAAGAAGGGAGCTTGCTACACATGCTGGTCCAATGATCATATGGCCTGGGATTGCCCTAAGAAGCCAGCTGGAGGGTTGACAAGAGGGAGAGAAAATGGCAGCGACAACACTTTGACTATCGCTTAACCACTACAGGCGATCCGACCCACTGCCAAGACGTTCAGCATGACGGTGCAGGATGATGTGCAGTAAAAAGTATGGTGTCAGGTATTATTCCGGTCAATAGTATTAATACTTACGTATTATTTGATTCGGGTGCTACTTGTTCATTCATATATGATGACTTTGCTAAGACCTTAGACTTACCTAAAGAGGAATTAGTTTACCCCTTGAACATAGAGATTGCGAATAGGGAGGTTATTCCTGTTTGGTGTGTTTACAAGAACTGTAGATTGGACATTAAGGGTTATGAATTGAGGGTAGCTTTGATTCCGATAAAACTTGGGGAGTTTGATGTTATACTGGGTATGGATTAGTTGTTCAACCATGGTGCGGTAATCGATTGCCAGAGGAAGTCTGTAAACCTTACGACTCCGTCAAAGGTAGTGTTTTATGGCAGCAAGTCGTCTAGAGAAACGAGTTATCTGACAATTATGCAAGCCAAGAAGTTATTGAAGCAATGTTGTGTAGGGTATTTAGCCTATATAATGGATACTCGTAAGGAGAGTCCTAAGATAGAAGAGATATCAGTGGTTAGGGAATTTGTGGACGTATTTCCGAGTGACTTGCTAGAACTTCCACCAGATAGAGAGATAGAGTTCGTGATCGACTTAGCACCGGGGACAGCTCTGATATCGAAAGCCCCGTATAGAATGGCTCCAATCGAGATGAAGGAGCTAATGGTTCAACTGCAAGAATTGCTAGATAAGAAGTATATTCAGCAGAGCGAATCACCGTGGGGAGCGCCGGTATTGTTCGTGAAGAAGAAAGATGGATCAATGCGGCTATGCATTGATTATAGGGAGTTGAATAAAGTCACGATCAAGAATAAG
This sequence comes from Panax stipuleanatus, assembly GCA_020205555.1. Lineage (NCBI taxonomy): Eukaryota > Viridiplantae > Streptophyta > Magnoliopsida > Apiales > Araliaceae > Panax > Panax stipuleanatus. Next base: position 26,288,944 of record CM035123.1, read on the forward strand.
TATCCTTTACCTAGGATCGATGACTTGTTCGATCAACTGAAGAGTGCTAGATACTTCTCAAAGATAGATTTGAGAAGTGGGTATCATCAGTTGAAAGTGAGAAGAGAAGATATACCGAAGACGACATTTAGAACTCGGTATGGACATTATGAGTTCCTAGTAATGTCATTTGGGCTAACGAATGCACCAGCGACATTTATGGACCTAATGAATAGGGTGTTTAAGCCATTCCTAGACAGGTGGTGTTCATAGATGACATTTTGGTCTATTCCAAAACATAGGAGTAACACACTGAACATTTAAGGCTGAAATTAGAGTCGTTGAGATGGGAGAAGCTATACGCAAAATTCTCGAAGTGTGAATTCTAGTTAGAACGTGTGCAATTTCTTAGCCACGTGATTGGCAAAGATGGAATTTTAGTGGATCCGTCGAAGGTTAAGGATGTGATGAATTGGGATCAACCAAAGACACCATCAGAAGAGTGGAGTTTCTTGGGATTGGCAGGTTACTACAGAAGGTTTATTCAAAACTTTTCCAAAATTGCAACTTTGTTGACGAATTTGACTCGAAAGACGGTGAAGTTCGTTTGGACAGAAAAGTTTGAGGAAAGTTTCTAGTAACTGAAGAAGAGACTAAGTACTGCGCCTGTGTTGTTATTGCCTGATAGTACATGAAATTTCGTAGTATACAGTGATACTTCACATAAGGGATTAGGCTGTATACTGATGCAGAACAACAAAGTCATTGCCTATGCATCACGTCAGCTGAAGGACTATAAGAAAGGTATCTGACACATGATTTGGAATTTGCGGCAGTAGTGTTTTATTTGAAGATATGGAGACACTACCTTTACGAAGAAAAGTGTGAGATATACACAGATCATAAGAGTGTGAAGTACATCTTTACACAGAAAGATTTGAACATGCACCAAAGGAGATGGTTGGAACTCATCAAGGACTACGATTGCGAGATTCTTTACCAGCCGAGTAAAGCTAACGTTGTTGCCGACACTTTAAGCAGGAAGGGTCGTGAAAAGTTAATGTTGCTAACTGCTCAGGAACAGTTGGTAAACGAGATGGCTAAGTTACAGCTGGAAATTAAGCATCCGAATGTGGTGGATGAGAAATTATTCCAAATAACTACCGGTTCAACCTTGGTGGACAAGGTGAAAGAGGCACAACTTCGTGATGAGGAATGTGAGAAGATCCGTAAGAAAGTAATCGATGGTGAAGAAATAAAATTTAAGATTGATAACGATGGACTGCTACGATTTGAAGGGAGAATCTGGGTACCACCAGTACCAGAAGTCAAAGAGGAAATTTTGGGCGAATCTCATAGTTCGATATATTCGATTCACCCTGGGAGTACAAAGATGTACCAGGATCTCAGACAGCATTTTTGGTGGCCGAATATGAAGAGAGACATTGCTGAATGCGTTGTGAAATGTTTAACGTGCCAAAAAGTCAAAGCAGAACACCAGAGACCAAGTGGTTTATTGCAACCGCTGGAGATTCCGGAATGGAAGTGGGAACATATCACGATGGATGTGACACCTCCAAATTCGGGTACTTTATTTCCACATGATTTGGTGTTCACTATCAAAATATAACATACAACTACTGCCCAATAATAAGGAATGCAAAATAAATTACAACCTTATCATTAAATAAAATTCTTTCTTATAAAAGGGTTACAACTTAATTGAATAAATCCCAAGGTTTGCTAACCTTAACATAAACAATAAATGCGAAAAATAAAACATAACATAAGCGAAGTCTTATTACAATCATAATCAAAACACAACAAGTCTTCACTTGTTCATCTTGCCTTTCCCTTTACTCGTTGACGGTACGTCAACGCTCTCGACTTTAGCTGCAATGGTTATTTAATTGCAAGAGTGAGAAAACAAAAGCTCACTTGGAATACAACAATAATAATGACATAAACTAAAAACCTTCAAGATATTTGAATAACTTTTCTTTCATCAATAATAAAGAATTTCGAATATTGAAATCATTTGAGAGTCATAAGTGTATTTCACATGATCATATGTGTAATTTTTACGAATAAAGTTATGAAGCCTAATATATAAATTAGGTATAGAAATTAAATACCCTAAGGGTTATGGCATGGGAGAATATTAATATTGAAAATATTAATTAACTCTAAGGGATTTATTTTATTATCTCAATTTATTAATTTTGTAACCTAATTAAGGCAAGCCTAATTGGGTTATGTAAGTTAGTTAATATTGTTGATATATGTGAATGTGTATATATTAAAAATAATGAATAATAGTCCAAGAGATAATTTATTCAATGGACTAATGTGGGTAAGTGAGTTAAACAAGCTCAATAGTATGGGACTTGTAGTCAATTCAATTAAGAGTAACTAAATTGGTAAACTAGCCCAATACTAGATTTAATTATCTAGTATACTAGTAGCACAAAGCTAATTATGTATGGGAGCCCAAGTTATTTTAATCAGTAGCCAAAAGAAATTAAATTTCAAGCCCAAGATATTAAATGAGTAGCCCAACTTTTAGCCCACTAGAGAAGAGACTTGTTGGATATTTAATAAACCTAATAAGGTATTATAATAAAACTAAACTTGGAGAAAAAGAAGGCCATATGGCCGCCCCATTAGGAGAAGGAAGAGAAAGGGGGGATGGAATGAAATGATTTCATTACTGTATTTGGTCACCAACTATGCAAGGTGTCAACCTTGGAATGGAGCCACCAATCTTTACTAAACTTGCAAGAAACCTATTACTAAGTCTACAAGCAAGCTAAAGAGTGCAAGCTAACACCATATTAATGAGAGAGAGAGAGAGAGAGATAGCAAGAGATTTGGAAGATATAGATAATATATCTAATTATTAACTCCCACAAAATCTATTTTTCCCTCTTTCTTCTCACATCCTAATTTGCTAGTAAAAAGAAAACTAAAGAGAAAAGGAGAGGGGAGGGCCATTCGACAGCCATAGAGGGAGAGGAGGGAGAGTTTTTTTTTTTCAAGTCTCCAAGCCCCATAATCAAATTAGGGAGAAGAAGAGGGAAGCTCAAGCAAAGGTATAACTTTAAACTAGTTCATGTAAATTGTGTTTGATTGTTTTAGATCAAAACATGGATCTATGATTCAAAACTCTAAAACCTTGGACCTATATGTTTTTAAGTGTTATATGTTTGGATCTATCACTTTTAAGTGTCAAAAATTGGATCAAAAGCAAGAAGAATGAAACTATGTTTCAAAAGGTTGAAAATCTTAATTTTTTTAGCACAAATTATGTTTTGTTTGTGTTTGGTGGGTTTTGATGTAATAGATTATGGATCATGGTAGATCTATGAGTTTATGATGTATGGATATGTATTATGATGATGGTTTATGGTGGCTAAAATTTTATTTATCAAGAGATCATGAAAGTTTTCTTTCAAAACACAAAGTTAAAAAAATCAGATTTTTGAAAAAACGCAACGGCAAATTCAAACGACCATATCTCCTAGTGTATTTTGAATTTTTGAGTGTGGTCAATTTATAGACTTAGATCTATAAGTCTTCTAACTTTTTTAAGTGGAATCATTGAGAAAGGAGTTGTAGATTTTTGTGTGGACTAATTTTAGCAAAGTAGGAAAAATCTAAAAAATAACAAAAGTAGGCTGTCCGGATTTTTGAAGGGCAGTTTCTTCCACTTAAATTATGTAATAAATTCCTCCCTTTTGGGAAATGAAAATATATGGAATGAAGTAGCTTATGTCCAAAAATGAGCCTATTCCGACTTAATTTGAGCAAGTTATGGCCATTTCAAGGTTTGGGATTTCTCGACAAAAAATGCTTTAACCGAAGTTGTATAACTCCGATGGGCATGAAATTTAAACTAGAGACTCACGTTAACATGTGCAAGGTAGCTATTTTCTTAAGGAATTAACTAGAAACAAATTTTTGAAAAATACTAAAGGAAATTGAAAAATTCTTGAAAAATTATTTTTGTGTATGAAATACATATATTTATGTGTGGACAAAAGATAAAAAAATAATAAGATGATTTGGTTAAAAAGGGAGAATCTAGCTTGCTGGATTGCAATCTGGTTTGCTGGATTGTTCATAAATTTATTGGATGAGATGTTTAGACAATCCAGGATACTGGATTGGTTTGTTAGATAATCCAGGTTACTGGATTAGATGTTAGTTGAATCCAGGATTGCTGGATTGGATGACAGTTGAATCCAAGCTTGCTGGATTTGAGGTTAGTTGAATCCAGGCTTGCTGGATTGGATGTCAGTTGAATCCAGTCTGTTGGATTGGAAAATAATTTACCAAATTAAAATTAAGTCTGCATCCAGGTTACTGGATTAGGTATTCGATTTACTAGATTATAAAAGACTTATAAAATGAAATATTAAGTGTTAATTCACAAGTTATATGATACAGTAGTGTTAAGGTTATCTAATATTTGACTATGTGTTTAAATGTTAGATAGTTTACTTATAAAGTATGTGATGTTAATTAAGAGATCGATCTTATTAATGATAGGTCTTACAAAAGAAGTTAACTTAAATTGAGTAGCAGTAGTCAGCGAATCAGGCAAGTTTCCTTAACTCAATCTCGAGTTATTACTTTTCAAATATAGTGGTGGTTAATTATTGCTGATTATACCACGTCTGAGCATTATTGTTGATTATTCGCAGTTAGTGCATGTTTATTAATTCAAATTAAATTATTTATTTTGAGAATATGCTTGGGGAATAACTGTTGTTGGTTATTCACATCCGTAGAAGTTATTATTGATTGCAAATAATACAGTTAATTTCTGTCTATTATTGAATTGTTTTGAGATATGTCGTAGCTAATTATTTTGGCTAGACAAACATTTGTTGAAACTTGATAGGTTCGAGAAGAGAACTCAATTATTATTGAGAGGTCAATGCCAATTATTCCGGCTAGATCGAGAAAACGATTAGATATTGAAATCATTGTATTTCGTTGTTGTGATTCGAATTCTAGTTATAAGACTGAGAAGAACAACCTTTTTATATAAAAAGGGGCTTTAAAGTCGTATACTCGGCCATTGCGCGCGTGTAAGTATTATGCATAATATGGGGTATCATGAAGCTGATCACTTTATATACTTGCGGAGGGGCATAATTTAATCTTTATGGTTATCTGATACACCTGGGTACTTAAAAGTAAAATCTTTGATAGTTACTCGAGAAGTTCAAGATCCTGTGGGGTCGCTCAGCTTAAAAAAATATGGATAATATTCCACTTTGTTATTGCGTAGAATTGATTCTTGTTATTCAATTGAGAAATTTTGAAAGCGTTTTACTCTTTCACTATCGAATTATTGTTTTGCATAAAATGCGAGAAAGTCTTGTTATTGATTAACGTTTTATTCAGCTAATTCAAAGTCCTTTGAACTTTGGTGATATTCTATCGAATTGATAATCTTATATTCTTGATTCTTATACTTTATTGTATAATTTAACTTGCGGAGCAAATTTGTTGCTCATCCTTGCTTAAATACAATATTTTAGCTAGGAACGAGGTAGCCGGAGGGGAAGAGAAAGACAAAGGCAAAGGTGTATTGCTGGAGTAGTTATAATGAACATATTTATTATGTTATTTTGTATAACCCTTTTTGTATATCTAAGAGTATATTTGTTATGTTAAGGTTAGAAAACCTGGGACAATGAATTATAAATATCAGTTAATGAGATGTATATTTCTATTCATAAATAAATGGGTAGTTAGATGATATTAATATATTGGATCGTGAGCACTAAACTCGGGGTTCAGGTAACCCGGATTTGGGGGCGTCACAAGTTAGTATCAGAGCTGTAGGTTATAAACCTTAAGTGGGGGGGGGGGGGGGGAGACCCTAGGATTATAACCATAAGCGAGATAGAGAAAACGCATTTAGAGTACTAAGTGAGGGATTGCCGAAGTACATCAATAGAACGATGTGTGGACACATAGTGAGTATGAAATTTGTACTGGTAAAGTATTAATCAAGTTGTTTAAACTGATTGTAGGATGTCAGGAGAAGATGAAATGAGTATAGAAGTGTTGGCAGCTGTTGCACCAATGCCACTAGCTGAGGTGCCAGTGCAGAGCGAGTCAGTTGAGGAAGTTGGAAAAGATGAACCCATGGTGAATCTGGGGAGTGATCATGATGAGTATCCTGAAATGTATCTGAATGAAGATGAGGAGGCCGAGTCCGAAGAAGTTAAGGTGGAGACAGAGATTAAGACCAAAGTGGGAGAAAAAGATCAAGTATCTGCAGAAATTCAAGAACTCCGGAGTAAAGTATTTCTCTTGGAGGAGTTGTGGAAGACGGAGCGAGCATTACGCGAGATGACCGAAGAACAAAACAAACTAAAGACACAAGTAGAAAGAATGAAGGCTGAAGGTGGTGGATCATCTGAGGGAGTTGTCAAGCAGAAGAAGAAAAGTAATAAGCGAAAAAGGGACAACGACAGTGATAATAACTCAGGGAACTCAAAACTGAAAAAGAAGAAAGTCTGTAGCAAGTGTGGAAAGACTCACTTGGGAGAATGTATGATGTGGAAGAACGTGTGTTTCAATTGTAAACAGGAAGGACATATTTCTCCAAATTGTCCTAAGCCGAATATGAGAAAATGTTTTTCATGTGGAGGAATGGGTCATGGATTTAATAAGTGTCCCAGTAAGAAGACAGGAGAAGGGAGTAGACTGTAGACAGCTTAAGTATAAGCAGTAGTACCTTTTGGTAACAAGGTGTAATCTAAAGATTGTAATATCGAGAATAATGAGTGAGCATATGTAATATATCTTTTTGTATGAAAGTAATCTTTATTTTCAATATGAATATTAAGATGATTTTGGAGAATTGCAACCTTTTTTGTAAAGTTATGGTAATTGCAACTTTTTGTGTAAGGTTGTGTTGTTAATCCTGATATTTATCAAAAAGGGATAGTGACTGATTATAACAGTAGGTGTTAAGTACTAAAAGTATTATGTGCTATTTGAATAAATATGCGATTATATGAGAAATTTGTGTTAAATTCTTATGTTACTAATAAGAATTTGTGTAGAGAAAAAGGATTAATGTAAGATTTTCATTTAAATCAGATAATGCCGCCTAGACGACAGAATCGAAATCAAAGAGAAGAGCAATCAGTGAATAATGAAGGAGATCAAGCAGACCTGATGCAAAATTTTGTGGATATGTTAGCCCAAGCTATGCAAGATAGGGTGCCAGCAGCAAGAACAAGAGCAAGAGAACAGTCAGCTAATAAATTGGCAAACTTTAAACATTTTAAAGAGGTAGGACCGTCAGAATTCAAGGGAACTATGGATCCTATTGAAGCCCAAACTTGGGTAAAGGAGATAGAGAAAGCATTTATTATTGCGAGAGTGGCAGAAGAGCAAAAGACAGTTTTTGCCACCTATTTGATAAAGGGAAAAGCCAATTACTAGTGGGAAACCAATCAAGCTAGAGCTGGGACAGCTGTAGTGTTCTTTGAGAACTATTTTTTGCCAAGTATGCAAGCCAGGATAGAAGTTAAGTTTCTAAAACTAAAGCAAGAGAATATATCGGTATCAGAATATGCTGCTAAGTTCAATGAGTTAGCGAGATTTGCACCTCATCAGGTGGACATAGAGGCAAGAAAGGCGAGAAGATTTGAGAATGGATTGAGGCCAGGGATATTCAACAAGGTAGCTGTATTATAGATTAATACGTTTGCGGCTTTGTTGGAGAAAGCGATAATTGCTGAAGGGGGAAGCGAAGCTGCATCCCGACATCATCATGAGAAGAAGAAGAAAACAAATGAAGGAGGTAGTAGTGGTGGTAGTAATCCGAACAAGCAGAAATGGAGTGAGAATACCCAATCGGGTAATAAGTCAGAAGAGATTAGGAAGGGAGGTGAGCCTTGTGCGACTTGTAGGAAGAATCATCAAGGAATTTTTTTGAAGAGGAAGGGAGTCTGTTATAACTATGGTCAAGAGGGACACATGCCGCCCAATTGTCCCAGTCCGAAGAAAATACAAGGTTATTTTACGTGTGGATCGACAGATCATCTGGTTCGAAATTGTTCGAAGAAGAATGTGGAGAAGGGAAGTACCAACAAGGGACCTGGTGGCATAACCCTGACGATTAGAGGACTTGCGCAGCCAGGAAGACCAACGGCCCGTACATTCAACATGACGGTGCAAGATGCAGTAGTTGCCCAGGAGGTGGTAACAGGTAACGATTTAGTTGAGTAAATAAATTACACAAGAAATATTGGGTAGATATAGCTGTGCATTGTTTTCTTTTACAGATCCCAAGTCACAGGTTAGTACATAAGACATAAATTAATATTTTATCGATAAGAATAAATTGATGATACAACTTTAAAAGATTGTAGAGAATAAGAAAGCAGTGATTTCGAGGACGAAATCCTTATAAGGAGGGGAGAATGTAAGGACCGAGGATTTTACATGATCATATGTGTAACTTTTACGAATAAAGTTATGAAGCCTAATATATAAATTAGGTATAGGAATTAAATAACCCAAGGGTTATGGCATGGGAGAATATTAATATTGAAAATATTAATTAACTCTAAGGGATTTATTTTATTATCTTAATTTATTAACTTTGTAACCTAATTAAGGCAAGCCTAATTGGGTTATGTAAGTTAGCTAATATTATTGATATATGTGAATGTGTATATATTAATAATAATGAATAATAGTCCAAGAGATAATTTATTCAATGGACTAATGTGGGTAAGTGAGTTAAACAAGCGCAATAGTATGGGACTTGTAGTCAATTCAATTAAGAGTAACTAAATTGGTAAACTAGCCCAATACTAGATTTAATTATCTAGTATACTAGTAGCACAAAGCTAATTATGTATGGGAGCCCAAGTTATTTTAATTAGTAGCCAAAAGAAATTAAATTGCAAGCCCAAGATATTAAATGAGCAGCCCAACTTTTAGCCCACTATTGTCTGAGCATTATTGTTGATTATTCGCAGTTAGTGCATGTTTATTAATTCAAATTGAATTATTGATTTTGAGAATATGCTTGGGGAATAACTGTTGTTGGTTATTCACATCCGTAGAAGCTATTATTGATTGCAAATAGTACAGTTAATTTCTGTCTATTATTGAATCGTTTTGAGATATGTCGTAGCTAATTATTTTGGCTAGAAAAACATTTGTTTAAACTTGATAGGTTCGAGAAGAGAACTCAATTATTATTGACAGATCAATGCCAATTATTCCGGCTAGATCGAGAAAGTGATTAGATATTGAAATCATTGTATTTCGTTGTTGTGATTCGAATTCTGGTTATAAGACTGAGAAGAACAACCTTTTTATATAAAAAGGGGCTTTGTGGTCGTATATTCGGCTGTTGCGCGCGTGTAAGTATTATGCATAATATGGGGTATAATGAAGTTGATCACTTTATATACTTGCGGAGGGGTATAATTTAATCTTTATGGTTATCTGATATACCTGGGTACTTCAAAGTAAAATCTTTGATAGTTACTCGAGAAGTTCAAGATCTTGTGGGGTCGCTCAGCTTAAAAAAAATCTGAATAATATTCCACTTTGTTATTGCGTAGAATTGATTCTTGTTATTTAATTGAGAAATTTTGAAAGCGTTTTAGTCTTTCACTATCGAATTATTATTTTGCATAAAATGCGAGAAAGTCTTGTTATTGATTAATGCTTTATTCAGCTAATTCAAAGTCCTTTGAACTTTTGTGATATTCTATCGAATTGATAGTCTTATATTCTTGATTCTTATACTTTATTGTATAATTTAACTTGCGGAGCAAATTTGTTGCTCATCCTTGCTTAAATACAATATTTCAGCTAGGAACGAGGTAGCCGAAGGGGCAAAGAAAGACAAAGGTAAAGGTGTATTGCTGAAGTAATTATAATGAACATATTTATTATGTTGTTTTGTATAACCCTTTTTGTATATCTAAGGGTATATTTGTTATGTTAAGGTCAGAAAACCTGGGACAATATATTATAAATATCAGTTAATGAGATATATATTTCTATTCATAAATAAATGGGTAGTTAGATGATATTAATATGTTGGATCGTGAGCACCAAACTCGGGGGGTCAGGTAACCCGAATTTGGGGGCGCCACAATAAGACTTTGAACTATGTCCTAGGTTATAAATATTTATATTTAAAACCTTTAACAGTCATTTAGACTATAGACTCTTAACTTGTACTTAGAGGGATCAGCCCTTCGTACCATGTATTGTGCACAAACATCTTAACGCTTTTGCATGGTAATCCCCTATTACTAGGGTTGTTCATCTCAGTATTTATTTACGAGTCGGCACCAAAGAAAGTTTGGTTTGAATAAGCTTACAAGGAAATTTGGAGTTCAACTATCATCAACTAAGGAGTCGTTGAATCGACTCAAAATAATTAAGAGTTCAATAATACAAGAATTATGAACCAAGTATAAGTCATAATAATAGACTTCATATTAAATAGGCATGCTTTAGAAATAACTTAAAACATTTGAAAGATAGATAAACCTTGCTAAACAATTAAGTCAAGGTCACGTTAATTCAATAATGAACTTGATAAGATAACTTTCAATACATAAATTATAGAGAGTGCAATATCTTGCATATGAATAACAAGTTAGAATATGAAACTTGCTCAAGGAAATAGTATAATTAAAAGACTTGCATAAACATAAAAGAAAGGGTTAGGAAAAACTTGCATAATTAACAAGTTTAGGGATAGAAAACTTGCCTCAAGCGCAAGCTACACTTTACAATTACAAATCACTTCCACAATTATCCTACATATAAATTACATTTACAACATCAATTAGTTTCATAACCACTACGTTTAACCATTGAACTTCTTACTTAAGTTCAACTTAATAACATGGTTTGTAAACTTAACTTGCTTACTAACCACATACACGAGTCTAAACTCACAATATGCATATCATATGCGTATAACACTTTAAACTATCATATCGTATCCTATGATAATAATATTCAAGTACACGCATAACATATTAATATGAGATTTCAAATTATCTTAAACATATCAAAAATATGTTATCTTATTGTTTAATACACTTAACATGTCATCACATTAAGTTAGCTAATCATGTACTGCATAAAAACTACTCGAAACCAAACTAACATTTTCGGACAGCATGTAGCCCCGCTGGGGCGAGGGTTTCTAGGCCAAAAGCTGGTGGGTTCCCTGGCTTACGAACTGTGCAGAAAAATAAGCTAATTTGGCTTATTTCTTCGCACCAAAGTTCGATTTTAACTAACATAATGCATATGAAACTTTATGAAAATAAAATCTTAAACTTCTAACATGATTTTAACATACATAAACACCAGAACACATAATCAAAACACTAATTTTTATGATTTTGAAAAAGACACCATTGTTAAGCGTTCTTGAAAAAAATTAACACTGTAACTTTATTTTTAAACCAAATCAACCAATTCAAAGCAAGTAAATTTTGTTTTTTGATATATTATCATAATCTATTATCAATTTACATAATATATAACAATCAAACACGAATTTTGATAATTTAAAGACTATTTTTTAAAACTAGTTCACTATAAATTGCTATGAACATGATTTCTTCATGTTCATCATATTTACATGAATTGAACTGCATAAACAATCATATGAAAGCATGTTATAACATATATTAAACATATATGAACTATACTACACAATTTCTCATATAAATCAAGTTACAGAGAACTAAAACTTGAAGAACAACGAAATACAATTTCTAAAAACTATAAGTTAGAGGTATACCCTTTTTGCTTAGAAGAAGATGATGATGATCCTTGGGAAGATGATGAGTTCAATTTAGCAAAACCTTCCCTTCTTCTTGTTCTCTTTTTTCTCTCTTTTCTTTCTCTGTTCTCTGTTTTCTTTCTAACATATACTAACTTTGTTTTATTATTCTAAACTAACGTATATACATATAATATAACTTACATATATTATACATATAATACATAAATATAAAATATAATTGTCAATACATAATGACCCTTAATAAATATAATAATTGCAATTAATATATAAGTTATAATATTTTGAATTTTAAAAGCCATAAGACTTGTTTGGCAAAATAACTTATTTAAAAATAGGTTTTTAGTAGTTAAGGCCCCGTTTGGCAAAATAGAATTAAAACAGATGCAAGGGTCTTGTTTGGCAAAACTTTTTAAAACCCTTTTCTTTATTTTGATAACTCCTTTTAACACATAAATTAAATGTTACACTTTATTTAATTAAATCCTAATATTCTAATTTAATTAAATACATGTTAACATTAATTAATTGATTAAAATTGTACATAATACTAAATTGCTACACAATTGTAATTCCCTTATTAATCATAATTCATGTAACGAATTAATAAATCATTATAAACACTTAGCACATAATATTTCTCTAATTTAATTATTCTCAATTAAATTAGAATTATACTACACCATTACTTATATATCAATTTAATTAATTCTATTGCATTTAATTACATTACTCCATAACATAATCACATAAATTATTTATTTAACAAAATAAATCAATCGATTAAAATATTTATTTAATTCCATAAATATTTATAATTAAATATATAAAATCTCATTCGTTACAATATTTCCTCCTTAAAAGGATTTTGTCCCCAGAATCACAATAAAAAACTCATTCGTCGCATTCTCCCCCCTCCCCTTAAAAAGATTATGTCCCCGGAATCGATATACAAGAAATTACACAAATAGTTGGGGATATGTTTTCATCATAACATCTTCGAGTTCTCACGTAGCTTCTTCAGCACTGTGGTTCCTTCAGATTACCTTAACAAAAGGTATCACTTTATTTCTAAGAACTTGTTCTTTCCTATCAACTATTTGAACATGAACCTCTTCATAAGTTAAGTCTTTATCAAATTGTAAAGGCTCGTATTCTATTACATGCTTGTAGTAATGTTGTGTATATTATCTAGCTCTGGAGGTAACGCAACCTCATAAGCCACTTCGCCAACCCTCCGTAGTATCTCAAAAGGTCCAATGAATCGGGGACTCAGCTTCCCCTTCTTGCCAAATCGAATCTTTCCCTTCTAAGGAGATACTTTCAGGAAAACGAAGCTTCCCACTGCAAATTCTCGATTCTGTCGATGATGATCGGCATACTTCTTTTGTCTGTCTTGAGCAGCAACCAATCTCGTTCTGATTACCTTGACAATCTCAGCAGTTTGTTGCACCAATTCTGGTCCCAACAGTTGTCGTTCACCAATCTCATCCCAGCATAATGGAGTTCTGCATTTTCTACCGTATAACGCTTCGTAAGGTGGCACGCCGATACTCGCGTGGTAACTATTGTTGTAGGCGAACTCCACCAACGGTAGATGATCATCCCAGCTTCCTTTGAAGTCCATAATGTAAGCTCTTAGCATGTCCTCTAACGTGTGAATTATTCTCTTGCTCTGACCATCGGTCTGAGGATGGTACGCCGTACTCAGTTATAATTGCGTTCCCAGACAATCTTGTAAATGCTTCCAAAAATTCGACGTAAAACGCGGATCTCTGTCGGACACAATCGACACCAGAACACTGTGTTGAGAGATAATTTCCTTAACGTACAGCTTCGCCAACTGATCCAAGTTGAACTTAATCTTGATCGGTAGGAAATGTGCTGACTTCTTCAGTCGATCCACTATCACCCATATCGCATCAAAACCCTTCTGAGTCGCTGGAAGACCAACCATGAAATCCATCGTGATATGCTCCCACTTCCATTTTGGAATCTCCAGTGGTTGTAGTAATCCACTCGGTCTCTGGTGTTCTGCTTTGACCTTCTGTCACGTTAGATATTTTGCAACGCATTCCGCCACGTCTCTTTTCATATTCGGCCACCAGAAATGCTGTCTCAGATCTTGATACATCTTCGTACTCCCAGGGTGAATTGAATATCTCGAACTGTGAGCTTCGTTCAAAATCTCCTCTTTTGACGTCTGGTACTGGCGGTACCCAGATTCTCCCTTCAAAACGTAGCAATCTTTCACTATCGATCTTAAACTTGATTTCTTCACCATCAGTTATCCTCTTCCGAATCTTTTTGCACTCCTCATCATGAAGTTGTGCCTCTTTCACCTTGTCTACCAGAGTAGAACCAGTAGTTACTTGAGATAACTTCTCATCCAATTCCTTCGGATACTTTACTTCCAGTTCCAATCTAGCCATCTCTTCTATCAACTGATCCTGATCAGTTAACATATTTAACTTCTCCCGACCCTTTCTGCTTAAAGCGTCGGCAACTACATTAGCCTTACCCGGGTGGTAAAGAATTTCGCAGTCGTAGTTCTTGATCAGTTCCAACCATCTCCTTTGGCGCATGTTTAAATCCTTCTATGTAAAGATATACTTCAGACTCTTGTGATCTATGTATATCTCACACCTTTCTCCATATAAGTCGTGTCTTCATATCTTCAAGGCAAACACTACTGTCGCCAATTCTAAGTCATGGGTCGGATATCCTTTCTTATAATCCTTTAGTTGGCATGACGCATATGCAATGACTTTGCCGCTCTGCATCAGTACACAGCCTAATCCCTAATGTGAGGCATCACTATACACTACAAAATTTCCTGTACTATCTGGTAATAACAACACAGGTGCAGTACTTAACCTCTTCTTCAGTTCTTGAAAACTATCCTCACACTTTTTCGTCCAAACAAACTTAACTATTTTACGAGTCAAATTCATCAATGGAGTTGCAATTATGGAAAAGTCTTTGATAAATCTTTGATAATAACCTGTCGTATCCCAAGAAACTCCTCACTTCAGACGACGTCTTTGGCTGATCTCAATTCATCACAGCTTCAACCTTCGACGGATCTACCAAAATTCCATCTTTATCCATCACATGGCCAAGAAACTACACATGTTCTAACCAGAATTCGCACTTTGAGAATTTTGTTTATAGCTTCTCTCATCTCAGCGATTCTAAGGTCAGCCTTAAGTGTTCAGTGTGTTCTTCCTCAGTTTTGGAATAAACCAAGATGTCATCTATGAACACTACTATGAACTTATCTACGAATGGCTTAAACACCCTATTCATTAGGTCCATAAATGCAGCTGGGGCATTCGTTAGACCAAATGACATCACTAAGAACTTGTAATATCAATACCGAGTTCTAAAAGCCGTCTTCGGTATATCTTCTCTCCATACTTTCAACTGATGATATCCACTTCTCAAATTGATTTTTGAGAAGTATCTAGCACCCTTCAGTTGATCGAATAAGTCATCGATCCTAGGTAAAGAATACCTACTCTTGATTGTAACTTTGTTCAATTTCCTATAATCAATGCAAAGCCGCATCGATCCATCCTTCTTCTTTATGAATAAAACTGGCGCTCCCCACGGAGAAACGCTAGGCTGAATATACTTCTTGTCCAGTAATTCTTGCAATTGAACCATCAGTTCCTTCATCTCGACTAGAGCCATTCTGTACGGAGCTTTCGAAATTAGAGCACTTCCCAATGATAAGTCGATCACGAACTCTATCTCTCTATCTGGCAGAAGTCCTGGCAAATCGCTTAAAAATACATCCGCAAACTCCCTAACCACTAATAGCTCTTCTATCTTCGGGCTCTGCTTACGAGTATCTACTATGTAGGCTAGATATCCTACACAGCCTTGCGTCAAGAGTTTCCTGGCTTGCATGATCGTCAGACAACTCGCTTGTCTAGGCGATTTGCTACCATAGAATACTAACTTCGATGGAGTCGTAAGTTTTACCGACTTCTTCTAACAGTCGATTACTGCCCCATGGTTGAACAACCAATCCATACCCAGTATCACATCGAATTTCCCATGTTTTATCGAAATCAAATCTACCATTAATTCCTGACCCTTAATGTCCAATCTATAGTTCTTGTATACAAAACTAACAGGAATAACCTCCTTATTCGCAATCTCTATGTTCAAGGGGTAAACTAATTCCTCTTTATGTAAGTCAAGGGTCTTAGAAAATTCATCAGATATGAATGAACAAGTAGCACCCGAATCAAATAATACATATGCATTTATACTATTGACTGGAATAATACTTGACACCACATCCTTTGACTACACAGCATCCTGCACCGTCATGTTGAATGTTCGGGTAGTGGGTCGAACGGCCTGCAGTGGTCCAGCGATAGCCAAAGTGCTGTCGCTGCCATTTCCCCCGCTCCTTGTTGACCCTACCGCTGGCTTCCTCGGGTAACTTCAGGCCCTGTGATCCTTGGATCCATATGTGTAGCAAGCTCCCTTCTTCGGGTTTGGGCAATTCGGCGCAATGTGGCCTTCCTGACTACAATTAAAGCACACTCGCCTCCCCATCAGACACACTCCAGTGTTATTCTTCTCGTATGTCACACATGCTTCAATCTTCTTCTTCTGTTGGTTTCCCTATTGACTTCCAGCAGAGGTGTTGTCGTTCCACTTCCTTTTCTGGTTGATCGCCCCGCTACCACCAGCCTTGGTTTCTGTCTCATTCTTCTTCTTCTGATTTTGATTGAACTTGGTCACTGCGTCGCTTCCACCTTTAGTGAGGATGGCCTTTTCCAGTACAGCTGCAAATGTATTCAGCTGGAACATGGAGACCTTGTTGTAGAGCCAGGGCTTCAGTGCCCGCTCAAACCTTCTCGCCTTCCTTGCGTCAGTACTGACTTGGTATGTAGCGAACCTAGCCAGCTCATTAAAATTTTCGGCATATTCCGACACCTTCTATAACACCCCCAAAATTCTTACAATATAATTCTCGTTCTCTATCATTAACAATACAACTTTAATCTATCTTTACATCATTATTCGATATTAAAATCACTAAAAAAATGGAATATTTAAAACTTTTATAAAATCTTTCTTTATTGCCCTGAATCGCAACCTTTACATTACAAATATTTGATTCAATTCTATTACATGAATCGCTTCCTCTAAGTTACTATACAAAGTATTACATCACAAGAAATATCCACTATACATCGGATAACTCAACCTTACAACTTTAACAAGTATAATACATCCAAAACAAACACATTACTCATCTAGAATAAATAATTTCTTGCATCGCTATTGATCTTAACATTTAATTAGCACGCATCATTACCTTGCATCCTTAACCTGCAAAAGTGGTTATTTGCAAGAGTGAGCTCGACAGCTCAACAAGACCTAACAGTTTTCATGCATCACATAGCACATAATAACATGCTCAACGTACATCTCATAATCATCAAAGTAACATGGCATACATGCTTTAATTCACATAACAAATATAAAGATTGAGTTCCTTACTCAATCAACATTCTTTAATCAATCAATGTAGTCATAAATTGACTTTAACATTTCATGCTTGCAATATATATAACATATCATGCTCTTTGCAAAATAATTTAAATCAGTTCATCATCAAGCTCACGTAGAAAATAGGAACTGAAGGACTTGCCTTGATCGTTGTTTACCAATAACAGATTAACAGCTTACAACTATCTGCACTTCATGTGCCCTACAAAATTATATAATCATGCACATCAACTATTAGTCACATAGCAACATATAGTAGTTGTAATGTAAACTCTACTCCACATCTCATAATCCTTCCTGTTAATTAATACACAATGTTCAATTAGATTGTGTTAACTTTCAATTTATATCTCACTATATTTCTTTTTAGTAATATTCAAAATTCATTCAAGTGTTTAAGTCTTGCTAGGGCTACTTATGGGTTTTATATTAACCCCATTTCATATCTTATAATGTTCATTTCATTTGACTGAAAACACTTTTTACGTTCGTTAACACTTGTCACAGCGTTTCGACGTTCATTAGTCACACGCCCGAATCGTCTCTCTTGTGTATGCTTAGTGTGCTTATATAACTTATCTAATACATCATTTATTAATGTTAAACATCATTATATTACTAACATTCATGTTTTATAACTTAGAACAACATCTGTCATTGTCGACACCACTATACTTGCGTATGTGCATGTCTGACGCCCTCTGATTGCCTCTGAATACGCATCAGTCACAAAGATAACCATTTTAACCCCTGCTAACAACCTCAAATCGAAAAAGTTAAAGAACAAAAGTTGTAGGTCTACTCGTGCTTGTTCCGGATCATCTTTAATCTCCTCAATCGGAGTTTGTCTGAAAACGTTATGGCTGTTTTACTACAGGAGGTCAAAGTAGTTTTGCATTACACTACTTAAACAACTCTGAACAGCTTGTAGCCCTGCTGGGGCGAGATTTCCTAAGCCAAACGCCCCGTTGGGGTGGGGCCCACTGCTGGTGGGTTCCCGGCTTGTGAACTGTGCAGAGAAATAAGCCAATTTGGCTTATTTCTTAGCACCAAAGTCCGATTTTAACTAACACAATGTACATAAAACTTTATACAAACAAAATCTTAAACTTCTAACATGATTTTAACATACAATAACACCACAACACATAATCAAAGCACCTAATTTTCATAATTTTGAAGAAAACACCATTATTAAGCGTTTTTGACGAAAATTAACACTGTGAGTTCGTTTTTAACCCAAATCACATTATTCAAATCATGTTTTGTTCGTTTCTTGATATATTATTATAATCTATGATCAATTTACATAATAATTAACTATCAAACATTAATTTTGATTTTAAAGGACCAATTGTTTTTAAAATAAATTGACTATAACTCGTGATAAACATGATTTCTTCATGTTCATCATGTTTACATGAATTAAATCACTGAAATCATTATACTAATCACATATAAGCATGTTATAACATAATTTACCTATAAAATTCATGTTTTATCAATTTAATACTAAGTTCATATATATACAGAGAACTACAAATACGAAGAACACAAAAATAAAATTTCTATAGTACAAGGATTATGATTATACCCTTAAGCTTAGTGAGGAAGAAGATGAATATTGTGTTTCGATTAACAAATTCCTCCTCCTTCTTCTTCCTTCTTCTTATCTCTTCTCTATTTTCTTTCTCTACTCTTTCTTCTTTGTTTTGTTCTAACTTCTAACACTGACTAACTTGTTTTATTTTAACTAACGTATATTGTAATATACATATATCTATATACATATAATACAATCATAAATATAAACATAATAACCCTTATTAATTGTCGACGTTGGAAAATTTAAGAAATACCGCGGGTCGGTTTATAACCCAGTTTTCCTCAAATCGATCTTCCTAAATTATCTCTACCCTTGTTCTTTTTATTGCAAAAAAGGTTTTGAAGAGTTTTTTAGGAAAGAGGCCAATATGTGTTAATGTCAACGATTTGATTTGATTTAAATAGAGTCGCCAGTTGGTAGTTTTGAAAATGGTTGTACCAACTCAACCGAATTTGATTTGCAAAGAGGCCCAATTGCTGGACACTGTCAAAACTTGATCTTTAAAATTGGAGTTTTGAGTTCGGGGGCGTGGTTAAGTGTGGGGAAGGTGTTAGGCACCCCACGACTCCCGTGTAAACACGGTACCGCAATCTTTTCAATATTTCCCTTAAAATTGGAATGCGTGAGTGAATGCTGTTTGAAAATTGGGCCTTTGGATTGATTAAAAGCTTTGACAGGCTTCGTTGAGCCTATATACGAATTGTTTAATTTGATTTGAAAATCAATCTTTGATTTGTTTTGCAAAAAGAATCATTTAATTTGATTTGCAAAAGCTTTTGAATTGAATTGACAGTGATGTTTTGAAAGCTGGTTTTATCAAACCCTTACACTGACATATGAATTGAAGCATATCGCTACTCTCAATTTTATCTTTATAGCCTTAAGGCTGTATGCAAATGGTGATTTGTCGGGCTGTGAGGCATCGTCGACCACAGAAATACAAAGTGTCGGTCTCCTCATGGGTATGAAAATCATCAGAGGGACACTGACATGACAATCCATATTTTCACTATGTTGAGACCTTAAATTCGGATAACCGTTTTAAGGTCTATACATGTACATTTTACAGAAAAAACTGGCAGGGTACATCTGTAAATTGGAGTTTGTCCATCGTGGGAATCAAATTCTGATCAGTTTGATCATGAATCCCACGATTCCTAGGCTCAAATATGAGTAGCTAGAGAACCTGCACATTTTAAATTTGTACAGAAATAGATAAATATCCCAAGATAGCCAGAACCAGGGATTCATTCAGTAAATCCCGGTCTGCACGGCAGAAGCGTCTCATTCCCACTAGATAGCAATCTAAGGGACACGAGGTTGCTTTTGAAGCTGAAACTATAAAAATAACTAGATTTAAAGAAATCTCAGCCATTATAGCTTCCAGGTTCGGTGGGGACCTGTTTGAACCGTTGAAAGCTAAAAGTGGCGAGATTTGGATAAATCTAATTTGCCCACAGAAATGTCAGTGCAAATTCATATATAAATGAATGTTAAATGCAACAGTTGAATAAATTGAATAAAGCAATATATATATATTTATATATATATATATATATAAGCTGTAAAAGGGCGATGAGTTTTCACTCGCAAGCCCGGACTGGAATTGAAATATATATAGATATATATATATATATATATATATATATATATATATATATATATATAAACTGTAAATAGCCACGAAATAATCCAGGCTGTGACAGAAAAAAAAAATATATATATATATATATAAACAGTAATAAGGGCGATGGATTTTCACGCCGGTGCCCGGACTGAATTAAAATATATATATATATATATATATATATATATATATATATATATATATATTGACAGGAATGTAGTCAACCATTACTGGTACGAAGACCAGTTATGGTGAAAATTGCTTAAATATGCGTAAATATATATAAAAACGATAAACTAACTCGGATTTAAAATCCGGGCTTGATAGAATTGAAATGTTAGTACATAAAAAATTAAATATATATAGAAAAAGGCCAAACCTGGACTGGGAAGATAACCCAGTCTGGCTAAGTTGCCAAAACTGTGTGTGCTAGTGCATTAAAGCTACTGGAGCTGACGGATTGTCAATCCGAGTTATAGAAATGTTGAAAATGGAGTTTATGTACAAAAATATATCAAATTTTGATGGAAACGGCCACGGAACTAAGTTCCGGGCATATTTAGAAGATAAAACTTGATGTGCAGGTGCAAAACAGTGTAAAGTAGTAGCATTGATTTGCTGATCATAAAAATACTTACAATGGGCTACACTACGGGCTTTTTGCCGAATCGTAGGCCTTAAACATCCAAATCTATCGGTGGTTTTTTGATATGTGGTGGTATATAGGTATATCTATGTGTTGGAATTAAAATATTTGGGTTTGGAAGAGGTGTAAAAGTCAAAAAATCAGTCGGGCAGGGCTTCGTTGCGCTTCTTGCTTATGCAAATGAGAGGGGGCTACCCCTCTATTTATAGAGGGGGGAGCCGCACCTCTACATACGACTACTGTATGTAGAGGTGCGGCCACTCGAGGTGGGTCCCGCGTGCTAGGCTTGGCCATCTCGAAGTACGTGCACTCCGAGCAATGCGATGTCCGATCGAAAACGTTTTAACTTTTGATCGGAGCTTCTGTTTGAGGCATGCGATACCTTTCCGGAAAGCTCTCACCGAGAGTGTTGCAATGACATGGGAAAAAAATACTGTCCAGGTCCAGGAAGATGGTTCATAACCAGGTCTTCGATTCCCCGTAGTTTGTCCGTTGAACTGTCTTACGTTGTTGCCACTCGGGATCGTCATTAGGGTTCATTCTGACTTTGGCGGCATCAATTTGGCTTGAGTTTGGACCAAGTCGGTTGAAAGTTAGTAAAATGATCATTGTACCCCTCCCGGGGCTGCCTGTAGTGTCGGCATGGTCGTTGGTTAACTTTCGAGAGCTGATTCCAAGACTTGGATCCAGTCGAGTCTTTTGACCTCAGGGTTGTCTCTGAGACTAACGTGGTCATTTTAGGTTTTGCTATGTAGTTGTTACAATGCTTTGGGCTAATGTCTGAAGTTGGCCTGACGTCCCAGTTGAGACCAGGGATGACCTACACTTCTCGAGTTGAGATCGGGGTTGATTTTTGACTTCCCGGGTTGCTGCCGGGGTTGATTGGTACCTCCCGGGTTGAGACCGGGGTTGAGCTTGATGATCCAATTGACTTTTGGAGCTTGATTGATAGTCCAATTGATTGTCGGAGCTTGATTGATGGTTCGATTGACTGTCAGAACTTGATTGATGGTCCGATTGACTGTCGAAACTTGATTAATGGTTCCATTACTCTTGGAACTTGATAACCGATATTGGGAATCGAATTTGACTGGAGCACCGATATTGTGGATCGAATTTGGGTTGATTGATGGTTTTACCCTTCTACTGGATGAGTATCGGGGCAAGAAAAATCTCGAGTGTCTACAGATGCCCCTCTTTATCATGTCCATGTAACGTAGTGGAATGGACAGGATAAAAATTAGCAGACACTGGGAATAGAAAATGCTAGAGCCATTTCAAAGGCTGGGCGTCTTGAAGTAGAATGGGGCTACTTTTTGCTGCGTGCGTTATCACTTTGCTGGGGATAAGGCGTCTTGTATAGCCCTTGATGGTATTAGGGAGTTACCACGAACTACCTTTGTCATTTTCTGTTGGGGATGACATTATTCACGATAACTAGTTTGACTCTGATGAGATTGGCGGAGTTAAGCTATCACAGATTTTTCCGTCTTGATCTGTTAGGTATAACATCCTTTGCGATAGCTTTGCAGATTTTGATTGATACTACCTCAATGATCCCCTTTGAGGATGTGTATAACAGATTCCATCAGTTGTGATGGATTATTATAATTGTTTCCATTGCCAGATCCCTTCTATTGCTTGACTGGGGTTAAGCTATCAGTTGAAGCGTCATTAGGGTTGAGCCAATGATTGGACTGTATTTCGATCTATATTCGAACTTCGCTGGGGCTGAGCCAACGGTTGAAACTAACTTCGATCAGAACTCGAACTTCGCTGGGGCAGAGCCAACAGCTGAAATTGACTTTGGTCAGAACCCGAACTTCGCAAGGGCTGAGCCAAAGGCTGAAACTGACTTCGGTCAGTACCCGAACTTTGCTAGGGCTGAGCCAATGGCTGAAACTACTTTGGTCAAAACCTGAACTTCGCTGGGGCTGAGCCAACAGTTGAAATTGACTTTGGTCAGTACTCGAACTTCGCTGGGGCTGAGCCAACGGCAGAAATTGACTTTGGTCACTACTCGAACTTCGCTGGGGCTGAGCCAACGGCTAAAACTGCTTCGGTCAGTACCCGAACTTCGCTGGGGCTGAGCCAACGTCTGAAACTACTTCGGTCAATACCCAAACTTTGTTGGGGCTGAGCCAACGGCTGAAACTGATTCGGTCAATACCCGAACTTTGTTGGGGCTGAGCTAATAGCTAAAATTGACTTTGGTCAGAACTCTAACATTGCTGAGGCTGAGCCAACGGCTGAAACTGACTTTTGTCAGTACCCGAACTTCGCTGGGGCTGAGCCAACGGCTGAAACTGCTTTGGTCGAAACCCGAACTTCGCTGGGGCTGAGCCAACGACTAAAATTAACTTCGGTTAGTACCCAAACTTTGTTGGGGCTGAGCCAACGACTGAAAATACTTCGGTCTGTACCTGAACTTTGCTGGGGCTGAGCCAATGGCTGAAACCGACTTTGGTCGTAACCTGAACTTCATTGGGGCTGAGCCAACGGCTGAAATTAACTTCGATCAATACCCAAACTTCGCTGGGGCTGAGCCAATGGCTGAAACTGATTCGTTCAGTACCAGAACTTCGCTGGGGCTGAGCCAACAACTGAAACTACTTCGGTCAGTACCCAAACTTCGCTGGGGCTAAGCCAACGATTGAAACTACTTTTGTGGGAACCCAAACTTCACTGGGGCTGAGCCAACGGCTGAAACTAACTTTGGTCAATACCCAAACTTCGCTGGGGCTGAGCCAACTGCTGAATCTTCTTCTGTCGGAACCCGAACTTCACTGCGGCTGAGCCAACGGCTGAAACTGCTTCGGTCAGTACTCGAACTTCGCTGGAGCTGAGCCATCAACTGAAACTAACTTCGATCGGAACCCGAACTTTGCTGGGGCTGAGTTAACGGCTGGAATTTGCTTCAGTCAGTACCCGAACTTTGCTGGGGCTGAGACAACGGCTGAAACTGCTTCGATCAGTACCCGAACTTCACTGGGGCTGAGCCAACGGCTAAAACTGCTTAAGTCAGTACCCAAACTTCGCTGGGGCTGAGCCAACGGCTGAAACTACTTCGATCAGTACCTGAAATTCGCTGGGTCTGACCCAACGGCTGAAACTGACTTCGGTCAGTACCTAAACTTCAAAAAATGACAGTTTGGCGCAATTCTTGCGCAGTTTTTTTGCAGTTTGATCTGTTAATCCACGGACATGGCACCGGGATGAATATTAAGGGTCCTCATGTAATTTCCCTTTCCATCAGGATTACGCTACTTAAACGCAGGATTTCTGGACAAATCGCTCAATCGATTAGCGATTTCTCTTCAGATTTGACTTGGCAGCCCGTTTAAATTATGTTTTGACTCGAATCGAATCGGGCCCGGGGGGAGTAAGACCCACTTAGGCTACCACAGGTAGAGGTGCAGCAGCCGCAGGTGGAGCTGTGGCTACCCAGCTTATTTAATGTGTTGCGGGATTTTTCATTTTACAAGTTTCCCGTTTGAGCAGCAAAAGGATTTTCAATCTTCTTTTTCAGATCTACGGAGTTCTGGCAGTCGAATTCTGAATCCGTCAGTTCCTACGCGTTCAGCTCAGCACAGGTAACGTTTTACATCCTTATTTTTCAATTTTGACTATATGGGGTCTTTTTGATGGACCCATACATGTTTTAGGACTTAGATATGTATGTTGGATTGATTAATTAATAAGCCACAGGTTTTAGGCTTACCACACCCTGTTTGAGGTGATTTTGGAGTATTGGTGTATGCGATGGATTGCGATAGGCCTGGCAGCTCTACCAGGGTTTCATCAGGCATTAGATGGATCCCACAGGCCCGTCCAGCTAGGACGCCTCGCAGATTGGTAGAGAACAGGATACGTCCAGCACAGGACGAGCAGCCCATTGACATTGATGACGAGGAGGCTACTTTTGTTGCTCCTGTTCCAGCTCAGGTTCCACGTGCAGAGGTCCCGGGCATTACTGTGCAGACACAGGAGTTACTGGGAGACTTAAGTCACCATCCTTCGAGATATCTTCAGGCCAACAAGGTGACTTGAAGTCTTTCTTCCCTCTGGATTCTTTTCCATCTTCTGGCCATTCTTGAGGCACATGTTTTTAACATGGGTTAATTTTTGATGCAAGTCCCTGGCTTGACACAACCTCGAGGGAACTGGTTTAGTGTGCACTCCTTCTATCAGACTCTGCACGAGGATTACAGGGAGATTGTAGATGGCTGGGGATTTTAGGCCTTCTTCTCGATCCTGCCCTGCCGTTGCCCTTGGGGTTATATGAGGGCTTTATCTGAGCTCTGGTTCCACCATACTGAATCCCCTCATCTGCTTGATTGCGAGGTGATGATGACTCATATGGACTTGAGATTTATCACCAGCATTGAGTTTGAGGGCGAGACAGCGCCTGTTGTGTCTGACATTTCGCCCACCACAGTTAGATCCCTGTTGGCATTCAAGGGTCAGGCAGTCCGATCTGGTCCCCTGAGTATAGATGCCCAGGACAGAACTTTGCAGTTACCTTCGCCTGATGATCGGAGGGCTAGAGATCGCATTCTAAGGCGATTGTTTTTGTCAATCATCAGGGGTTATTTTATGGTGGATAACTTGTCGACGGTGTCCTTTGCTTTGATCAGCGCCACTCAGCATGTAGAGTGCCTCAGTGACTTTAATTGAGGCTCCTATACCTTTGCCTATTTTCTCCGGGGCATGCGCCTGCTTTCGGAGGGTGTGATGGAGGCTTGGTTATGATTCCATTAGTTTTTGCTGGTGAGTACATCTTTCTGTACCTTTTTGATTTTTGCACTTATTTTTGGCAGTCTTGGTCACTGAGGACTTTTGATATTTACATGGATAGCTTTGGGCATTTGAGAGGCTTCCTTGCCTACGGCCCATTTCAGCATTAGGTCTGGAAACATATCCACGTGTACGAAGATGGCATCACTCCATTTTGATGGAGGTCCCTATTGCTGAGGGATTTACTCATGCCCGTTTACAGTTAGAGCTTTTAACGACGGGCTCGATCACCTGGACGCCGTACACATCCGAGCACTTGACCGTCGGATTTGATAGAGGTTTCCCCACTAGTCGGGAGCTTAATTTATCGACCCGCAGAGTCCCTATATTGACGGAGGGAGGCTGGGAGCTCTATCTTGGAGAGCGTGCCATTCGGAGTGTCACAAAGGAGATTCGCATTCCCATTACTCCTCCTGCTTGGCACCACTAGCCATTGTCCATGCCTTTGACAGACATCCCTTTGGAGGGTATAGACGGCTTTGATCTATCAGATGGCCCATACAGCCAGGCAGCCTTTTACAGTTGGTGGAGTCCTCGCACTATCGGGGCTCAGACTTGTGCCACCCATTTTATGGCAGATATGGTGCCGGGGTCCGTGATGATGACGGACTGGATAGCTTGTATTAGAGAGCCTACTCATGCAGATTAGATAGCACATCTGACCAGGGAGTTGGACTATGCTCATTTTTTTATCAGGCACCTTGGCCCAGATCCATCAGAGGCATCTTCATTTGACCCATCCAGCTCTGGAGCAGGCCCCTCTTCAGGTCCATTCAGTTGCAGTTATACAGGGGCATATCCTCCCTTAAACCGCCCAGATATGCCTGACCTCAGCAGCTTTGTGCAGACAGAGGATCTGGAGCAGGTCGATCTATTTGATACCGAGGTCTTTGACTTCCTGTGATAGCTATGGTAGTTATATTTTTCGTCAGCCACTATTTTGGCTATTCGGCGTCTATGCCATCATTTTGATAGACCACTGTATTAGCTGGGTGGTGGTACCGCATTTCCCTGTATTTTTCCTTTCACTTTATCCTAGGATATAGGGATGATGTATGCAGTAGATAGCTTTTTGTAGATATTTCTGTCATCTTTATCTGCTGCATCATGTTTAGATTATTGTCATCATGCATGTATCAGGTGTATGCATTCAGACAGCTGCGATTTAACTTGACCTCTGGACGGTCTTGTGATACGGTGCTACAGATGACGACGTCTGTAGTTAGTCGTATACAGCATTTGCCACTGTCAGAGGTGGCGGTATTGTTGTGGTCATGGTATGATAGTCTGCCCTTTCCAGCTAGGGGGGCAGTTGACCAAATGCTGGGGCATTCGATGGCCCTTGTAGATTTTAAGGTTCCAGACGGCTTTATTGATGGCGTTCTACCCTTATGGGTACTGGAGAGATAGGTATTCTGCATTGGGCGGTGTGAGCTTTCGCCTACTCTGGAGGAGTACCAGAGATTTACTGGCTTAGATTTAGAGTCGCCGTGTGCTCGGACTGCTATCAGTGATATGCGGAGACCGTTTAATAGGCTATCCGGTCTTTGGCAGAGCATAATCATGGATGAGATTGTTTCAGGGCATATGATCTCCCTTGACTTCTTGATAGAGCGCTATGGTGAGCTTGACAGCTACGACCGTTATGTCAGAGATTTCGTCATTGAGGAGTGGCATACAACCAGGATAGATATGTTGTTGATGTGCATCGTGGCGTATGTTTACATGCCATTACGTCTCTGAGGTCGCTCACCTGTTGTAGTACCCGAGTTTTTTCGGGGTAGCTCGGTCGTGCTGTATATGTGGTTGATGTCACACATACGACCGATTGGATTATTTAGACCTCATGCCTATTATTTTAGCCATGAGATATCCTCAGTTTACTCCTTCTGTCCGCCTAATTGCGTCTACTCAGAGTCCTGGTTAGCATTTTTGTCAAATACTGAGCATCCTTTCGCAGTTTTGTTATGCTCAGGGATGGCGACCCCATTCAGCTTCATTACTCATGCATCTGGCATGGATTATTTGCCTTTGGCCGAATTGAGGGGTGTGACTACTTATCATCCCTTGGCAGTTATGGAGCAGTTTGATCAATGGCAGAGTATGCACCATTTTGAGGATTCTGCTGATCAGAGGATGTCGGCTTCATCTATGTCACCGGCCGACTTGGTTAGAGTCTATGAGTGTTGGACTCACAGGGAGAGGGCTGAGTTCTCCAGTAGACATTCGGGTCGTTCTTCAGAATATTCTGCATGGTTAGAGGCAGAGACAGCAGTCGCAGTAGCAGAGCTTCATTTATCTCTACTTGCGGATTCTGACGAGGAGGAGCCCATGGAGGATCCCGATTCTCCTATTAAGGATGTGCTATTTGCAGATTTGGCGGTATCTTTGATTAGTGATCCCCCGGTTATTCCCACAGGGACAGATCCAGCTTTGTCAGATTCTCTATTCAGAATGACCTTTGAGAGAGATTCAGTTAGAGCGCAGCTGTTGGCTGCCCTGTCTGGCAGGCATTTAGCTTTTGCTGAGAGGGATGGTCTCAGGACCGCTTTGGATACTGGATTGATTGAGCGGAAGGAGCTTCGCTCTACTTTTGACACTGCCATTGTGGAGCGAGACGAGGTTCGCTCAGCCAGAGATGCAGCATATATTGAGATTGAGGAGACTTTGATTTCTCCGGATGCAGCTTTTGCAGAGAGGGATGAGGCTATAGTTTCCCGTGATTTTCACATTGCTGATAGTACTGCTCTTCGATCTTACACCCATGGTTTGGTTACCGAGATGAGTGCTTACATTGATGACCACAGTGCCACCTTGCAGATGACTGTGGATGTTGTGACACCCCCAAATCCGGTATCTTAATTTTCACAGGATTTAGTGTTCACTGTTCCAATATCATACAACTATCTACCCATAAATAATGAAATTCATTTATTAGTTAAATAAATCATCATCTTTTATCATCTAACATAATAATACATCATAAATCCCAGGTTATACTTAACCTTAAATCTCTGTTGCGGAAAAGTAAATAAATAAGTCTTAAATCATCACACATAAGTCTTGAACTTTAACATTCTTAACATCAACACAAGTCTTCAACACTTGTTAGCTTTTCCTTTGCCCTTGCTACTAGAAGGTCCATCACTTCGTTCATTATTAGCTGTAATGTTACTATGCAAGAGTGAGCACGAATGCCCGCAAGTATAAAAATATGACAAAATAATAACATGCGAGTGAAAGAATTCTGAATAACAGAAAGCTCAACATTTGAATCAAGAATATTAATCAAAAGTCAAATTACTTCTCAACTTTTGAATCAAAAATATTAATCGAGAGTCAAATTAATTCTGAGGGTTATTAAGACCTTGAACCGAGTCTTAGGTTGTCAAGTATATTAACCTTTCCAACCTTTAACAGTCATAAGACTATAGACTTTACTTCTCGTACTTAGGGAGATCAGCCCTTCATACTGATACTGTGCACATTATCTTAACGCTTAAATCATCTTCATTAATCCCTTATATTAGGGTTGTTCATCTCAGTTTGACATCAGAATCCGCACCAAATAAAGTTGGTGCGGATAACTCAATAAATGATATTCAAATTGAATATTAACTTCTCAAGGTATACAATCGAATAAGTATTGTACACTTAAATGATACTTTTAAAAGAATCATGGCATCTCATGTGAAATTCTAAACTTGGATATTCAAGAGTAAGAATTTGGTCAACAATAGTAATTAAGCATAGCAATTGCTTAATTTAAAGAGTTTAGTTTAGGAAACCTGCCCAACAATAATAATAAGTTAGGGATAGAAAACTTGCCTCGTGCACAAGCTACAATTATTTCTCACTTCTTTAATTACTCTTACCTATCACACATTTACAATATCAATTAATCACAGGTTCGATATGATTATTGATTTACAATTAGTGTTCTTTGAACTCATTATTAGGTTTTTCAAATAATGGTTCACGTTGATTAATTAACTTGTTAATTAATCACATAACTTAAGTTATTAACTTG
Source organism: Panax stipuleanatus (assembly GCA_020205555.1). NCBI lineage: Eukaryota > Viridiplantae > Streptophyta > Magnoliopsida > Apiales > Araliaceae > Panax > Panax stipuleanatus. The sequence continues at coordinate 26,319,003 of CM035123.1, forward strand.
TATTAACAACTTATTACATACATAACATGTCTTCATGTTTATTAAACTTAAAATAATGTCTTCATATTTATATCACATTATTTAAAGTTTATAAATAATAATTTAAGTCACATAATTAATTCATTAATTAATCACGTAACATAATTTATTAAACTCATATCATATTTACAACATGTTTTCATGTTCATTAGATTAAAAATATTTTTTTTCAAATTTCAACACTTAGCAATTTTTTTCAAAAATTTCAGATTGGCGCGGCCGCGCGCCGTTTAGCCTTGCACCCGGCGCGGCCGCGCGGTTGCGTTTTTCCAGAATTTCCATTTCGCGAAGAACACAGAAATTCGGCCATTTTCTCCAATTTTACACCAATACACTGATTTATAATGTTACCCATGAAGTATAAACTTCACAAGAACATTATATATCACTTATAACATGTTCTTAACATTCCAAGTCATATAATTACATAATTTAACACCATCAATTTCACTGTTCTTCAAAATTTTACAAAATTTAATGAAAAATATAAAATCTAACATTACGGATTCGTTACCACACCGAATCCGTTCATTTTAATTCCATTCTCTTTGTTTAAACATATACACTTATAATCAAACGTCAATTTTAATCAAAACATATGATTACAACATATATTTCACCCATATGGGTTATTAACCCATATTCAACACTCTGTATTTTTGAAAAATCCAATTCTTAACAAAATTTCTTGGTGTGATCAGTGTAAATCATACCTACATGATTCTACACATAATATCAACATATATGATTACATATATAAACATATCTTGGTTTAATTTTCCAAAATAATTCTTAACAGAGAAAATTTGAACATATGTTTAAATAAACTCTATGATTTCCAAAAAACCAATTAAGGCCATCTTAAATAAAATTGATCCTTTTAAATCATGATTATATATTATAAAACACGTTATCATCACATACCCATATAGATAAAATTATATCGTAACCCAATTGGGAAAACCAATTTCACAGAAAACTTAAGAGTACGTATTTAAGAAATCTTAATTTTGAAAACTTAAAAGAAGAATTACCCTTTTGTATGAAGATAACACAATCACAGACAATACTTAGGATTTCTCAAATTTCTTTCTCTCAATCTCTGCTCAATTCCTTCTTCTTTTTCTCAAATCTCTTTCTTTCCCTCAATTTTTCTCTTTTCCTCTGATATTTCTCTCTCAACTTTTCTCTGAGAATTTCTAACTCTTCCTTTGATAATGAATTAGGATAACCCAATATACGTATATATAAATATTATCGTTGTATTTACAACGGACTAACTCCTCTTAAGGCCATGTTACCTTCCTTCTTTTCCTCCTTTCTCTTTATTTTAATAACTAGTTTATAATATAGTTAATGTAATACTTTAATTAATTCAATTAATCTTATTTAAATTAGTTAAATAAAATATGATAATTCACATTTAAATCACATTGTCACATAATTAATATTTTTATTTATTAATTATGTTAATTCACAAATTCTTTAATTAATTATTAAATTAATTAAAATAACATTATGCTTATTTAATTAATTCATTTAATCAAATAAACTCAATAAAATATATACCTTGAACTATTAAATTAATACACATTAATTTAATTAATGTAACACATATAATTAAATTAATCTTCCATAAATTCATGAATTAATTATTTAACTCAATAATTAAATCATTAAAAATATTTATTTATTTCAATAAATATTCAAATATCTTTACAAAATTCTCGTTCGTCAATAAATATTCAAATATCTTTACAAAATTCTCGTTCGTTACAGATGTTCTTAGCCGTATGGAGACTGAGTGGACTACTATTACAGATGCTCCTCCATCTTCAGAGAGAGATGCCATGCTGGCATTGCTGACCCGCTTGTCCTTGGGTCCATAGACTAGCTTTATTTTTCCTACACAGACTAGATCAGCCATTTTTGTCATGTATAGGGCACTATGTATATAAAGCAGTTTATATCAGAGAAATATGTTTTTGAGATACTTCCCTACTTAGATATGCATTGTCATCGCTGAGTGATTACCACTTTCGTCATGACTCGCAGTTATTGATGCATCTTGAGCTTCTCCTTGATGGACTGACAGTTAAGGTGTCAAGGGAGTTCCTTAAATGGGTCTGATAACTAGAAAGCTTGACAGTATTTATCTTTTATTTGTCTTTGGTGTCTTGGAACTGGTCTTCCATTTTTTTGTTTTTTATTAAAGGTCAAACCGCGCCGTAGAGGGCTGCCTACGTACTCTCGGGTTGAGGGAGATCAGGTCATGCGTAGTTCTGGTTGTTTAATTGAAGAGGTTTGCAAAGAGTTTATCTGGGGTTTGAATTTGGTTCGATGAGCTTTGGAATTTGATGCTGGGATTTTCAAGTTCTTTGGACTTTTGCTTGGTTTGACTGCACCATAAATGGTTGCCTACGTACTCCCGGGTTGAGGAAGATCAGGTCATTCGTAGTTTATGCTTCTCTAGTGAAAAGTTGAACCTGATTCGATTTATAGGACCCAGATGCAGGTATACATGTGCTTCAGATGTAGTACTTTTTTATGGTGTCTGAATTAATGAGTTGGGAAAATTCGTTCCCGTTCATTTCTTGTAGCCTGATGGCTCCCTTATCAGCACTTCCTTGACAATGAAAATGCCTTCCCAGTTTGTGGCAAATTTTCCTTTGGCTTCATCCTGATTGGCCAGGATTTTCTTTAGCACCAAATCGTTTTCTTTGAATTATCGAATTCGGACTTTCTTGTTGTAGGACTTGGCGATCCTTTGCTGGTATAACCGTTCGTGGAAAATGGTTGTGGCCCTCTTTTCGTCTATCAGGGATAGTTGATGATATTGGTCTTGCAACCATTGATCTTCATCCATCTGAGCATCTATTAATACTCGTAAAGACTCCATCTCTACTTCTATGGGGAGGACTACTTCCATGCTATAGACTAGTGAATAGGGGGTAGCCCTAGTAGAGGTGCGCATTGACGTCCTGTAGGCTAACAGGGTGAGAGGTAGCAGGTCAGGCCAGTCTTTGTGATTGACTGACATTTTCTGCATGATCTTCTTGATGTTTTTGTTGGCCACTTCGACAGCACCGTTCATCTTGGGCCGATAGATGACGGAGTTGAGATGCTTGATATGGAACTTGCCTCATAGTTCTACCATCATTTGATTATTCAGGTTTTTGGCGTTGTCTGATACGATCACCTTCGGTTGTCCATATCGATAGACGACATTATTTCTGATGAAACTGATGATGACCTCTTTTGTGACTTTAGGAAAAGAGGCTTCTTTAACCCATTTGGTGAAGTAGTCGATCATGGTGAAGATGAACCGATGACCGTTGCTGGCTTTGGGTTCGACTGGACCTATAACGTCCATTCCCCACATAGAAAAAGGCCATGGTGCACTCATGTTGTGCAGCTCATTTGGAGGAGCGTGGATGGCATTTCAATGTGTTTGACACTGAAAGCATCTCTTGACGTGATTATCTCAATCAGCTTTGAGCGAGATCCAGTAATGTTCTGTTTTGATTATCTTCTTGGCCAGCAGATGGCCGCTCATGTGTGAACCACAGACTCCTCCATGGACTTCATCCATTAATCTTTAGGCTTGCTCCATGTCAAGGCATCTTAACAGGCCTATTCCAGCATCCCTTTTATAAAGTGCATCTCCGCTCAGATAGAACTTCATGGCCATTCTGAGAATCCGTTTCCGCTCTGATTGGCTTGCACCAGCGGGTGTAAATCCATCACGGAGATATTCCTTGATGTCTTGAAACCAAGGTTGCTTGATAGGAGGTATTTCGTCTGATACTTCTCCAATGTAATTCCCATATGTTGGGGCTTTTTAATTTGTGAACTGGATGTTGGGAAACCAGCTCCTGTTGGATATGCGGATTAATGAAGCCAATGTTTCCAGTGCATCGGCAAAGTCATTTCGACCCTGAGGAATATGGACGAAGGTTATTGCTTCGAACTCTTGGGATATTTTGAGGACCTGCCGATGATATGGCAGCAGATGCACTTCTTTTGTGAGATACTTGCAGGTGGCTTGTCTGATGACCAACTCAAAATCTCCAAAGACCAATAAGTGTTTGATACACATGGATTGGGCTAGTTTCAACCCCAGTATACAGCCTTCGTACTGGACCATGTTGTTGGTGTTGCCAAATTGAAGTTTGGTAGCCATAGGATATTGATCACCTATACCAGAGATAAGGACTTCCCTCCGGAACCTTCCATGTTTACCGCTCTGTCGAAATACATTTTCTATGGTTGGACTGTATTCCCTGACTGGAGTTGTTGAATTGTCATGATCCCATCATCTGGGAAATATGTCTCCAGGGGCTCGAACCCTCCTGAAGGTGCTTTTACTAATTGATCTGCAATGCCTTGGCCTTTGATAGACTTCTGAGTTACGTAGACAATGTCAAACTATTGTAGAATCAACTGCCATTTAGACAGCCGATAATTTAACATTGGTTTGTTGAAGATGTATTTGAGTGGATCCATGCGGGATATGAGATACGTCGTGTGCCCATGCAAGTAGTGTTGCAACTTCATGGTGACCTATGCTAATGCACAACATGTCTTCTCGATCAGGGTATACTTCTGTTCCCCACTGCTGAATCTTTTGCTGATGTAGTAGATAACTCTTTCTTTGCTACTATCATCCTTCTATCCTAGCATGCAGCCCATGGCATTGTCATTGACGAATAGGTACATGAATAAGGGGGCTCCATCCCTTGGAGGTACCAAAATAGGTGCTTCGACAAGCTACTTTTTGATGGCATGGAAGGCTTGTTGACAATCCTCATTCCATTTGATGGAGGAATTCTTCCTTAACAGCTTGAAGATGGGCTCACAGGTTGCTGTGACCTGGAAAATGAATCGACTTATGAAGTTGATCCTTCCTTGGAATCCCTGTATGTCCTTCTCTGTATGAGGCACGGGCATTTCAGAAATGGCTTTGATCTTGGCAGGGTCTAACTCAATGCCCCGATTGCTCGCCAGGAATCCTAGCAGTTTACCTTCCTTAACGCCAAAAGCGTATTTGGGGGGATTTAGCTTGAGGTTGTACTTGCGTAACCTGTTGAACAGCTTCCTGAGATGGTTTATGTGATCATCCTCCCTCCGGGACTTGATGATGATGTCAGTCAACATAGACTTCTATTTCTTTGTGCATCATATCATGAAAGAGGGCTATCATGGCTCGCTGATACGTTGCTCCGGCATTGATGAGGGCGAAGGATAGTTGTCGGTAGCAAAAAGTTCCCCAGGGAGTGATAAAAGCTATTTTCTCCCGGCCTTCTTCAGCAACCATGATTTGATGGTAACCAGCAAAGCAGTCTACGAAGGAATACATGTCGTACTATGCAGTATTGTCAATCAGGATGTGGATAAAAGGTACCGGGAAATTGTCCTTGAGGCAGGCTTTGTTTAGATCCCGATAATCCACACAGACTCGTACCTTCCCTCTAGGTTTAGGTACGGGGACTATGTTTGATAGCCATTCAGGATATATTGATACAATGATGATCCCGGCTTTGAATTTCTTAACGATATCTTCTTTGACTTTGAGACTCTACTCAGGTTTTAATTGTCTAAACTTTTGTTTAACTGGTTTGAACCCTTCTTTGATGGGCATTCGATGGATGACAATGTCTGTGGATAGACGGATCATGTCTTCATGCGACCATACAAATACATCCTGGTACTGTGTCAGGAGCGCGATCAGGTCAGCTTTTTGATCTGATGTGAGGTCTAATCCTATTTGGACTTCTCTGATGGTTTTGGAGTTTCCTATGTTGATGGTGGAGGTTTGTCAAGGTTTTGTTTGGGTTTGTCTTCGACCCATTCCTTGATCTCCTCTGGCACCTCATAGTCATTTTCCTCCTCTTGATCAAGATCCGTCAAGTCGAAGCTCAATCTTGCATCATAGTTGGAGTTATTTTGACAGGTTGGCATCTCATCAGCAGAGACACACACATCCAATGCTTGGGTCCTGAAAACAAAAATGCTTTCATTAATATACACAACTGCTTTAATACATATAACATTTGTAAAGCATGACAAAAGTGACTGCTCTAGCTGTGTAATCAAAAGTAAGCAGTAAATGAAAGCATAATTAAGGGCAGATTTACTGTCTGCCCCTTTACCCTTTTCGACTGAGGCAAGGGGCACTGCTCCAATTATCCAGGGTTAGATCCTCATGGATAGGGAGGATGCTGGAAGTGTGCTCGTCTGTCTTGTCTTGAATGACAACTGAGACATCCCTTAGGATATGGTCGAGGCTTTTCTGGGGATTGTTCCTCTGTTTGCTGTGAGGAAAGTGAGCACAATCTTTTTCGTCACTATCTGGGATTTCATCATTCATCCCTTCGTAGTTGATAATGACTTTCATGTTAGCAAATGGGTCTCGTCCTTCGTACAGGATCTTTTCTTTTCCCTTTTCGCTATCTGCCTCAGGCTTGATGGATTTCCTTTCATGGACAGGTATGATTGAAGGAAATAGCATGGCCGATGCCCCCGTAGGGATCTTCCTCATAGGTTTCACCCATCCGGCATTTGTGAGGTTTGGGAACAAAATTGTGGAGGCTTGAGCCCTGGGGTGTTTGTGTGGATTCCGGTGGTTTGACCCCGATGAAAATCCCAATCCTGCTCTTCCCATCTGACTTGGGATTTGGATTGGTATCTTAATGTCGTGCTTGTTTTTTCCTAACCCTTCTCCAGGCTGGAAACTGGCAGCTACCATTTCTTGGCCCACTTTCATTACTTTAGTGGAAATTTTAGGCTTCAGGGCTGGTGCCCTAATCGATAGATATTGAATATCGCTTACCTCGAGAGCTTGAAAGCATGCAAGCTCAACCCCGGCGTCCAGGCTAATCACTGGCATGTCCCAATGTATGTGAGTAGGGTATTCTGGTTCAGCATTCATTGTGATGAGGCTGCCATTGATAATGTACTTGAGTTGCTGATGGAGGGTGGATGGAACAGCCCCGACCATATGGATCCATGGCCTGCCCAACAACAAGTTGTATCCGGTGGCTATGTTGAGCACTTGGAAAAATATATAGAAGGTGTGTGGACCAATTTCTAGAGGAAGCTCTATTTCCCCCATAGCCTGGCGGCGAGATCCATCGAAAGCCCGGATAACTATGTGACTGGCTTTGATCCGGTTTGGATTGATCTTCATCCTTTCCAACATGTCGTATGGACAAATGTTGAGGGAAGATCCTCCATCAATAAGCACTCCTTCGATCACGTATCCGGAGGACATAACGGCTATATGCAGGGACTTGTGGTGGCCCCTTCCCTCAGTCGGGATATCATCGTCTGTGACGAAAATCACATTATTGTTGAAAATGTGTTCTATCACGTGACAAAATTTCTCTGTGTCTACCATGTGTGGAAAATGGGCTTCTTCTAGTACCTTCACTAGGATGTTACGGTGATCCTCTGATGATAGGACCAAGTCCAGGATGGATATTTGCTTGGGTGTGTCTTTCAAGCTTTGCATAATCTTGATTTCATTGTGTCCCATCTTTTTGAGGAACTCTCTTATCTTTTCTTCAGCCACCCTTTCCTTTGCTTTGGTAACTGGTTTAATCACCCGCTGAGGCAAGTACAAAGGATTATCCTTTGACAGGATGGAAATGTTGTTTGAAGTAGAGCTTCCATTGTCCCCGTAGTTCCATGGGACCTTCTTCAGACTGAGGATTGGATACTGAGGCCTGAATAGCAAAATCAGAGGCTGAGGTGCAGCCACCTTCACAGGATTTTGTTTGTCTTGGACCACTTTACCTGTCAGTACCAGGGGTGTGATGATTGATTCTTTATCACAAGATATGACAGCCACTGTATCCTGATACCATGCATCGAGGATCCAGAGGCTATCTTTATCTGTCATGTTGAGGATTTGATCTCCTCTGATTAGGTCGCCTTTCTCAATTAGGACTTGAATTAGGTTACGAAGTGCCCAACATTCTTCTGTATCATGGTCGGGAGAGTTGGAATGGTACTGACATATTTAGTCAGGTTTGAATTTTCTGGATTGAGGGTTCAGCAGAGGTAGCAAGTTTTCAACCATTCCCTCGTTGAACATCATTTGAAGGATTTCTTCCATTGACTGGTTCAAATTGGTGAAATTTCTTTGAAATAGGAACTTCCTACCTGCTTGGACACTTGCTTCTTCGATCCACATGCCAGTCCAGGGTGTAATCTCACAAGTCCGGCTATGATCTTGATTGGAATTGACTTCCACTGGAGGAGAGCGACTGCCAATAGATTGATGGATTTGCTTCAACATCTTTCTGGTGAGTTAATGTTGGTAGACGACCAGTTCAGCCAACCGCTCGATTTGTTCCTTGATAGACTTTATTTCTTGCTCTATTAGGAATTATTTTTCAAAAGCTTCCCAACTCATTGGGCTGATGTTGTTGAATTGAGTTGATTCTTCAACATAGCGGAGGTATTTGGATCCTTCTCCACTTGAAGTCTTGATCAGGTTGACACTCTTCTCCTTGTGCTGTGGGAGAGGGTTATCTTGGACATACGGTTGATCAGGTTTTGTGACCATAATTTCTCCATTATCAATCAAATCTTAGATTTTATGCTTGAGGGACCAACAATCTTGGGTGTCATGTCCTGGTGATCCAGAATGATAAGAATACTTCTTGTTAGGGTCGAAGTTCCTTGAATTAGTGTTGTCGACGTTGGAAAATTTAAGAAATACCTGCGGGTCGATTTATAACCCGATTTTCCTCAAATCGATCTTCTTAAGTTATCTTTACCCTTATTCTTTTTATTGCAAAAAAGGTTTTGAAGGGTTTTTTAGGAAAGAGGCCAACATGTGTGTATGTCAATGATTTGATTTAAACAGAGTCGCCAGTTGGTAGTTCTGAAAATGGTTGTACCAACTCAACCGAATTTGATTTGAAAAGAGGCCCCAATATGCTGGACACTGTCGAAACTTGATCTTTGAAATCAGAGTTTTGAGTTCAGAGGCTTGGTTAAGTGTGGGGATGGTGTTAGGCACCCCACGACTCCCGTGTAAACACAGTACCACAATCTTTTCAATATTTCCCTTAAAACTGGAATGCGTGAGTGAATGCTGTTTGAAAATTGGGCCTTTGGATTGATTGAAAGCTTTGACTAGGCTTCGTTGAGCCTATATACGAAGGGTTTGATTTGATTTGCAAAAAGCATCATTTAATTTGATTTGCAAAAAGCATCATTAAATTTAATTTAATTTGCAAAAGCTTTTGAATTAAATTGACAGTGATGTTTTGAAACCTGGTTTTATCAAACCTTTACGCTGACATAGGAATTGAAGCATATCGCTACTCTCAATTTTATCTTTATAGCCTTAAGGCTGCATGCAAATGGTGATTTTGTCGGGCTGCGAAGCATCCTCGACCACAGAAATATAAAGTGTCAGTCTCCTCATGGGTATGAAAACCATCGGAGGGACGCTGACACGACAATCCATATTTTCACTATGTTGAGACCTTAAATCCGAATAACCATTTTAAGGTATGTGCATGTACATTTTACAGGAAAAAAACTGGCAGGGTACATCTGTAAATCGGAGTTTATCCATCGTGGGAATCTGATTCTGATCAGTATGATCACGAATCCCACGATTCCTAGGCTCACATATGAATGGCTAGAAAACCTACACAGTTCGAATTTGTACAGAAACAGATAAATATCCTAAATAACCAGAACCAGGGATTCATTCAGTAAATCTCGGTTCGCACGGTCGAAGTGTCTCATTCCCACTAGATAGCGATCTAAGGGACGCGAGGTTGCTTTTTAAGCTAAAACTATAAAAATAACTAGATTTAAAGAAATCTCAGCCATTATAGCTTCCAGGTTCTGTCGGGACCTGTTTGAACCGTTGAAAGCTAGAATTGGAGAGATTTGGATAAATCTAGTCCGCCTGCAGATATGTCAATACAGATTCATATAAAAAATGAATATTAAATGCAGAAGTTGAATAATTTGAGTAAAGCAATATATAGTTAAATATAGATACAAGCTGTAAAGGGCGATGGGTTTTAACTCGCAAGACCGGACTAGAATTGAAATATATATATATATATATATAAACTGTAAATAGCCACAAAATAATCCAGGCCGTGACAGAAATAAAATATATATATATATATATATATATATATAAACAGTAAAAAGGGCGATGGATTTTCACGCCTGTGCCCATATTGGAATTGAAATTGACAGAAAAATAGTCACCTAGTGACTAGGGAGAGCACCCAGTATGGGAAAGTGTGCAAAAGCAATAAAATGGCCATGAAATAGTCCAGGCCGACTAAAAATATATAAATATATATTGACCGAAATGTAGCCAACCAGAACTGATATGAGTACCAGTGATGGTGAATGTCGCTTATATATGCGTAAATATATATAAAAGCAGTAAACTACCTCGGATTTGACATTCGGGCTTGACAGGATTGAAATGTTAGTACATTTGCAGTTAAATATATAAAAAATAGGGCCAAACCCTGACTTAGAAGATAACCCAGTCTGGCAAAGTTGCCAGAATGTGCGTGCTAGTGCATTGAAGCTACTGGAGTTGACGGATCATCAATCCGAGCTGTAAAAATTTTGAAAATAGAGTTTATGTACAAAAATGTATCAATTTTTGACGAAAACGACCACGGAACTAAGTTCCAGGCATATTTAGACGGAGGAAACTTTGTGTGCAAGTGTAAAGCAGTGCAAAGTAGTAGTATTGACTTTCTGATTGTAAAAATACTTACAATAGACTGTAATACGGTCTTTTTTCCAAATCATAGGCTTTAAACGTCCAAATCTATCGGTGGTTTTTTGATGTGTGGTAGTATATGGGTATATCTACGTGTTGGAGTGAAAATATTTGGGTTTGGAAGAGGTGTAAAAGTCAGAAAATCATACTGGCAGGGCTTCGCTGCGTTTCAGAATTTTTTCCAATGAACGGGGGCCACGTTTATTTATAAGGCAGGGAGCCTCCATTCTACCTGCGGTAGCCGTAGGTAGAGATGCGGCTCCCCTAGGTGGGGCCCACATGCTCGGCTTGGTTGTCTCAAAGTACGTGCACTCCGAGCAATGCAATGTCCGGTCGGAAACTTTCTAACTTTTGATCGGAGCATTCGTTTGAGGCGTACGATACCTTTCCGGAAAGCTCTCGTCGAGAGTGTCGCAATGACATGGAAAAAAACATTTTCTGTGTCCAGGAAGACAGGTTCAAAACCAGGTCTTCGATTCCCCGCAGTTTATCCGTTGAGTTGTCTTGCGTAGTTGCCACTCGGGATCGTCGTTAGGGTTCATTCTAACTTTGGCGGCAATGATTTGGCTTAGGTTTGACCAAGTTGGTTGAGAGTTAATGAAATGACCATTGTACCCCTCCCGGGGCTGCCTATAGTGTTGGCATGGTCACTGGTTTACTTCTGGGAGCTGATTCCAAGACTTGGATCCCAGTCGAATCTTTTGACCTCAGGATTGTCTCTGAGGCTGACGTGGTCATTCCAAGTTTTGCTTTGGAGTTGTTCTGATGCTTCAGGTTGATGTCTAAAGTTGACCTAACTTCCCTGGTTGAGACCAGAGATGACCTACACTTCTTAAGTTGAGACCTGGGTTGATTGATACCTCCTGGGTTGTTGATGGGGCTGATTGGTACCTCCCAGGTTGAGACCGGGGATAACCTTGATGATCCGATTGACTGTCGGAGCTTGATTGATGGTCCGATTGACTGTCAAAGCTTGATTGATGGTCTAATTGACTGCCAGAACTTGATTAATGGTCCGATTGACTATCGGAACTTGATAGATGGTCCAATAGACTGTCGGATCTTGATTGATGGTCGATTGACTGTCAGAACTTGATTGATGGTCCGATTGACTGTCAAAACTTGATTGATGGTATGGGGGATCTGATTTAGGTTGAAGGACCGGCATTGGTGGCCAGATTTGGATTGATTGACCATTTTGCCCTCCTACCGGGTTAGTATTGGGGCAATAAAAATTTCGAGTATGTACAAATGCCCCTCTTTATCATGTCCATGTAACGTGGTGGAATGGACAGGATAAAGATTAGTAGACACTGAAAATAGAGACTGCCAGAGCCATTTTGAAGCTGGGCATCTTGGAGTATAATGGTGCTACTTTTGGCTGTGTGCGTTATCACCTTACTGAGGATGACGCTATCTGGTGCAGCCATTGATGGTATTAGGAAGTTATTGCGAGCCAGTTTTGTCATTCTTGACGGTGGATGACATCATTCACAATAATTTGTTTGACTCTGATGAGTTCGTTGAAGATGATTTATCACAGAGTTTCCCGTCTTGATCTGCTGGGGATGACGTCCTCTGCAATAGCTTTGTAGATTCTGAGGGGGTGAGCTATCACAAATTTTCCCGTCTTGATCTACTGGGGATGATGTCCTCTATAATAGCTTTGTAGGTTCTGAGGGGGTGAGCTATCACAAATTTTCCCGTCTTGATCTGCTGGGGATGACGTGCTCTGCGATAGCTTTGTAGGTATTGAGGAAGTGGCCAGGATTGATACTACCTCAATGATCTTCTTTGAGGATGTGTATAACAGATTCCATCATCTGTCCTTTGTGAAGATGGATTATTTTATGACTCTCAGCTGTAGATCGTCTCCCGACATCTCATGGGACTAATCTGAAGGTTGAAATTGACTTTGGTCGACACCCGAACTTCGCTGGGGTTGCACCAACAGCTAAGTTATCACCGGTCAGTACCCGATGCTTTGCTAGACTGGAACCAACGGCTGAGTTGTCACCAGTCAGTACCCTATGCTTCGCTGGACTGGAACCAACGACTGAGTTGTCACCGGTCAGTACCCGATGCTTCGCTGGATTGGAATCAACGGCTGAGTTGTCACCGGTCAGTACCCGATGCTTCGAAAATGGTAATTTTTGGCAGTTTTGCGTAATTTTTACGCAGCTTTTTTGTAGTTTGATCTGTTGACCCCCAGACATGGCTCCGAGCTGAATGTCAAGGGTCTCTGCGGAGTTTCCCTTTTTGTCAGGATTGCACTGCTTGAACGCAGGATTTCAGGACAAACTGCTCAATCGCGTAGCGATTTCTCTTCAGATTTGATTCGGCGGCCAGTTTAAACTCCATTTTGACTCAAACCAAACCTGGGCTGTCGCAGGTGGATGTGCGGCAGCCGTAGGGGGAGGTGCGGCTTCCTGGGCTACTTAATGTGTTGCGGGATTTTTTATTTTGCAAGTTTTCCGTTTGAGCAGCGAAAAGATTTTCGATCTTCTTTTTTAGATCTACGGAGTTCTGGTAGTTAGATTTTGAATCCATAAGTTCCTACGTATTCAGTGCGGCACAAGTAACGTTTTCCATCCTTCTTTCACACTTTTTGACCGTTAAAAGCATGCGAACCACCTAGGGTGCTTTCAAATGCAATGTATGAAAAATGTATGTCTATATGACCTGTGAAAAATTTTCTGTCTACATATGTATGCATATCTTACTGTAACGCACGTTTGGATGTAAGAAAATTTATGTTCCGAGATAGTCAATTTTTTCACTTTTTGATCAGTTTAGTCATCATTTTGGAGGCCTAGTGAGCCTGGACTTTCAACTAAAAATGCTTATGGTATTTTGGAGACCATGTGAAGCTGGTTTTTTATTTTTTTATATATATATGAACTGTTTCTATTTTTGGGTAGGTGTGCTACTAAATGGCCACCTAGACATGCATGTGTGCATGTGGACAGTCCATTTTACAAAGGAGACTCTGGCGAAGTTTTTCCAAAATCTTAGCTTTTGAAAGCATGCCTTTTTGACTCCGTGGGGAGTTTTTTACTGACCCAATGTAGGTTTTGAGCTTCTAGAATTTTGAAAACATGTAATTTTGACTATACGGGGTATTTTTGCTGGACCCATGTATGTTTTAGGACTTAGATATGTATGTTGGATTGATTAATTAATAAGCCACAGGTTTTAGGCTTACCACACCCTGTCTGAGGTGATTTCGGAGTACTGGTGTATGCGATGGATCGCGATAGACCCGACAGCTCTACCAGGGTTTCATCAGGCATTAGACGAAGGAGGGCTTTTGCCATCCCACAGGCTCGTCCAACTAGGACGCCTCGTAAATTGGTAGAGAGAAGGATACGTCCAGCACAGGACGAGAAGCCTATTGACATTGATGACGAGGAGGCTGCTTTTGTTGCTCCTGTTCCAGCTCAAGTTCCATGTGCGGAGGTCCCGGGCATTGCTGTGCAAACACAGGAGTTGCTGGGCGAATTGAGTCGCCATCCTTTGAGATATCTTCAGGCCAACGAGGTGACTTGAAGTCTTTCTTCCCTCTGGATTCTTTTCCCATCTTCTGGCCATTTTCGATGCATAGGTTTTTAACATGGGTTGATTTTTGATGCAAGTCCCTGGCTTGACACAGCCACGAGGGAACTAGTTTAGTGTGCACTCCCTCTATCAGACTATGCATGAGGATTACAGGGAGATCGTAGATGGCTAAGGATTTCAGACCTTCTTCTCGATCCTGCACCGCCTTTACCCTTGGAGGTATATGAGGGCTTTGTTTGAGCGCTGGTTCCACCAAACTCAGTCTTATCTGCTTAATTGTGAGGTGATGATGACTCCTATGTACTAGAGATTTATCACCGGCATTGAGTTTGAGGGCGAGACAGTGCCTGTCGTCTCTTACATTTCGCCCACCGCAGTTAGATCCCTGTTAGGAGTTCCTCAGTCGGCATTCAAGGGTTGGGCAGTCTGATCTGGTCCCTTGAGTATAGACGCCCAGGACGAGACTTTGCAGTTTCTTCCGCCTGATGATCGAAGGGCTAGAGATCGCATTTTAAGGCGATTGTTTTTGTCAATCATCAGGGGTTGTTTTATGGTAGAAAACTCATCGACAGTGTCCTTTGCTTTGATCAGTGCCACTCAGCATGTAGAGCACCTTAGTGACTTTGATTGGGGCTCTTATACCTTTGCCTATTTTCTTAGGGGCATGCGCCTGCTTTCGGAGGGTGTGACGGAAGCTTGGTTAGGATTCCATCAGTTTTTGATGGTGAGTACATCTTTCTGTACCTTTTTGATTTTTGCACTTATTTTTTGGCAGTCTTGGTCACTGAGGACTTTTGATATTTGCATGGATAGCTTTGGGCATTTGAGAGGCTTCCTTACCTATGGCCAATTTTAGCATTAGGTTTGGAGACCTATCCATGTGGACGGAGATGGCATCACTCCATTTTGACGGAGGTCCCTGTTGCTGAGGGATTCACTCATGCCCGTCTACAGTTAGAGCTTTTGACGGTGGCCTTGATCACCTGAACGTCGTACACATCCGAGCACTTGACCGTCGGATTTGATGGAGGTTTCCCCACTGGCCGGTAGTTTGACTTATCGACCCGCATAGTCCCTTTATTAACGGAGGGAGGCTGGGAGCTCTATCTTGGAGAGCGTGCCATTCAGAGCGTTACAGGGGAGATTCGCAATTCCATTACTCCTCCTGCTTGGCATCATTGGCCATTGTCCGTGCCTTTGATAGATAACCCTTTGACAGAGGGCCCATACAGCCAGGAAGCCTTCTATAGTTGGTGGAATCCTTGCACTATTGGGGCTCAGACTCGTGCCACCCATTTTATGGCAGACATGGTGTCGGGGTCTATGATGATGATAGATTGGATAGCTTGTATCAGAGAGCCTACTCATGCAGACCAGATAGCACATTTGACCAGGGAGTTGGACCAGGCTCATTTCTTTATCAGGCACCTTGGCCGAGATCTATCAGAGGCATCTTCATTTGACCCATCCAGCTTAGGAGCAGGCCCCTCTTCAAGTCCATTCAGTAGCAGTTATACAGGGGCAGATCCTCCCTTATACCGCCCAGATATGCCTGATCCCAGCAGCTTTGTATAGACAGAGGATCTTGAGCAGATCGATCAGTTTGATACTGAGGTCTTTGACTTCCTGTGATAGCTATGGCAGCTAAATTTTTGGTCAGCCACTGTTTTGGCTATTCGGTGTCTGTGCCATTATTTTATAGACCACTGTATTAGCTAGGTGGTGGTGCCCCATTTCCCTGTATTCTTCCTTTCACTTTGTACCAGGATATAGGGATGATGTATGCAGTAGATAGCTTTTTATAGATATTTCTATCATCTTTATCTGATGCATCATGTTTATATCATTGTCATCATACATGTATCATGTGTATGCATTCAGATAGCTGCGATTTGACTTAACCTCTGGACGGTCTTGTGATACAGTGCTACAGATGAGGACGTCTATAGTTAGCTGTATAAAGCATTTCCACTGTAAGAGGTGGAGGTATCGTTGCGTTCATGGTATGATAGTCTGCTCTTTCCAGCTAGGGGGACAGTTGACCAGATGCTGGGGCATTCGATGGCCCTTGTAGATTTTAGTGTTCCAAACGGCTTTATTGATGGCGTCCTACCCTTATGGGTACTGGAGAGATAGGTATTTTGCATTGGGCGGTGTGAGCTTTCGCCTACTCTGGAGGAGTACCAGAGATTTACTGGCTTAGATTTAGAGTCACCGTGTGCTCGGACGGCTATCAGTGATATGCGGAGACCGTTTACTCGGCTGTCTGGTCTTTGGCAGAGCATAGTCATGGATGAGATCGTTTCAGGGCATGTGATCTCCCTTGACTTCTTGATAGAGCGCTATGGTGAGCTTGACAGCTACGACCGTTACGTCAGAGATTTCGTCATTGAGGAGTGGCATACAGCCAGGATAGACATTTTGTTGATGTGCATCGTGGCGTATATTTACATGCCTTTACGTTTAGATCACCTTGATATGGGATTGGTTGTCGTAGTCAGAGCCCTTAGGCAGGGTAGTACCATTATCCCTATGATCTTGGTGGAGACTTTAAGGTCACTCACCTATTGCAGTACCCATCCAGCGGGGTTTTTTTTGGGGTAGCTCGGTCTATATATGTGGTTGATGTCACATATACGACCGATTGGATCATTTAGACCTCATGCCTATTATTTTAGCCACGAGATATCCTTAGTTTGCTCCTTCCGTTGGCCTGATTGTGTCTACTCAGAGTCTTGGTTAGCATTTTTATTGGATATTGAGCATTCGTTCGTAATTTTGTTATGCTCAGGGATGGCGACCCCGTTCAGCTTCATTACTCATACATCTGGCATGGATTATTTGCCTTTGGCCGAATTGAGGGGTGTGACTACTTATCATCCCTTAGCAGTTATGGAGCAGTTTGATCAGTGGCAGAGTATGCACCATTTTGAGGATTCTGGTGATCAGAGGATGTCGGCTTCATCTATGTCATCGGCCGACTTGGTTAGAGTCTATGAGTGTTGGAATCACAGGGAGAGGGCTGAGTTCTCCAGTAGACATCCGGGTCGTTCTTCAGAATATTTTGCATGGTTAGAGGCAGAGAAAGTAGTCGCAGTAGCAGAGCTTCATTTATCTCCACTTGCGGATTCTGACGAGGAGGAGCCCATGGAGGATCCCGATTCTCCTATTGAGGATGTGCTATTTGCAGATTTGGCGGTATCTTTGATTAGTGATCCCCCGGTTATTCCCACAGGGATAGATCCAGCTTTGTCAGATTCTCTATTTAGGATGACCTTTGAGAGAGATTCAGCTAGAGTGTAGCTGTTGGCTGCCCTTTCTGGAAGGGATTTAGCTTTTGCTAAGAAGGATGGTCTTAGGACCGCTTTGGATACTGGATTGATTGAGCGGGAGGAGCTTCGCTCTACTTTAGATACTGCCATTGTGGAGCGAGACGAGGTTCGCTTAGCCAGAGATGCAGCATATGTTGAGATCGAGGAGACTTTGATTTCTCAGAATGCAGCTTTTGCAGAGAGGGACGAGGCTATAGCTTCTCGTGATTTCCACATTACTGATAGTACTGCTCTTCGATCCTACACCCATGGTTTGGTTACCGAGATGAGTGCTTACATTGATGACCACAATGCCACCTTGCAGATGACTGTGGATGTTCTGAGCCGTATGGAGGCTGAGTGGACTACTCTTACAGATGCTCCTCCATCTTCAAAGAGAGATGCCATGCTGGCATTGCTGACCTACTTGTCCTTGGGTCCATAGACTAGCTTTATTTTTCCTGCACAGACTAGATCATCCATTTTTGTCATGTACAGGGCACTATGTATATAAAGCAGTTTATATATCAGAGAAATATATTTTTAAGATACTTCCCTGCTTAGAGATGTATGGTCATCGCTGAGTGATTACCACTTCCATCATGACTCACAGTTGTTGATGTATTTTGAGCTTCTCCTTGATGGACTGACAGTTGAGGTGTCAAGGGAGTTCCTCAAATGGTTTTGATAACCAGACAGCTTGACAGCATTTAGCTTTTATTTATCTTCGGTGTCTTGGAACTGATCATCCATTTTTTTGTTTTTATTAATGGTTAAACTGCGCCGTAGAGGGCTGCCTACGTACTCCCAGGTTGAGGGAGATCAGGTTATGAGTAGTTCTGGTTGAAGAGGTTTGCTAAGAGTTTATCTGCGGTTTGAATTTGGTTCAATGAGCTTTGGAATTTGATGCTTGAATTCGCAAGTTCTTTGGATTTTTGCTTGGTTTGACTGCACCATAGATGGTTGCCTACATACTCCCGGGTTGAGGGAGATCAGGTTATTCGTAGTTTCGGTTTCTCTAGTGAAAAGCCAAACCTGATTCGATTTATAGGACCCAGATGCGGGTATGCATGTGCTTCAGACGTAGTACTTTTTCATAGTATCTTAATTGATGAGTTGGGGAAATTCGTTTCCATCCATTTCTTATAGTCTGATGGCTCCCCCTATCAGCACTTCCTTGACAATGAAAGGGTCTTCCCAGTTTGGGGAAAATTTTCCTTTGGCTTCATCCTAATTGGTCAGGACTTTCTTTAACACCAAATCATTTTCTTTGAATTTCCGGATTCGAACTTTCTTATTGTAGGACCTGGAGATCCTTTGCTGGTATAACCATTCGTGGAAAATGGCTGTGGCCCTTTTTTCGTCTATCAGAGACAGTTGATGATATCAGTCTTGCAACCATTGATCTTCGTCCATCTAAGATCTATTAATTCTCGTAAAGACTCCATCTCTACTTCTGTGGGAAGGACCGTTTCCATGCCATAGACTAGTGAATAGGGGGTAGCCCCAGTAAAGGTGCGCATTGACGTCCTGTAGGCTAATAGGGTGAGAGGTAGCAGGTCAGGCCAGTCTTTGTGATTGGCGGACATTTTCTGCATTATCTTCTTGATGTTTTTGTTGGCCGCTTCGACAGCGTCGTTCATCTTGGGCCGATAGATGACGGAGTTGAGATGCTTGATGTGGAACTTACCTCACAGTTCTACCATCATTTGATTATTCAAGTTTTTGGCGTTGTCTAATATGATCACCTCCGATTGTCCATATCGACAGACGACATTGTTTCTGATGAAACTGATGATGACCTCTTTTGTGACTTTAGGAAAAGAGGCTGCTTCAACCCATTTGGTGAAGCAGTCGATTATGGTGAAGATGAACCGATGACCATTGCTGGCTTTGAGTTTGGCTGGACCTATCACGTCCATTCCCCACATAGAAAAAGGCCATGGTGCACTCATGTTATGCAACTCATTTGGAGGAGCATGAATGGCATTTCCATGTATTTGGCATTGAAAGCATCTCTTGACGTGATCATCGCAATCAGCTTTGAGCGAGATCCAGTAATGTCCTGTTCTGATTATCTTCTTGGCCAACAGATGGCCGCTCATGTGTGGGCCACAGACTCCTCCATGGACTTCATCCATTAGACTTTGGGCTTGCTCCTTGTCGAGGAATCTTAATAGGCCTATTCCAGCATCCCTTTTGTAGAGTGCATCTCCACTTAGATAGAACTTCATGGCCATTCTGAGAATCCATTTCCGTTCTGATTGGCTTGCACTAGCGGGCGTGGATCCATCACGGAGATATTCCTTGATGTCTTGAAACCAAGGCTGCTTGATAGGAGGTATTTCATTTGATACTTCTCCAATGTAATTCCCATATGTTGGGGCTTTTTGAGTTGTGAACTGGATGTTGGGAAACCCGCTCCTGTTGGATATGCGGATTAATGAAGCCAACGTTGCCAGTGCATCGGCAAAGTCATTTTGACCCTGAGGAATGTGGACGAAGGTTATTGCTTTAAACTCCTGCGACATTTTGAGGACTTGCCGATGATATGGCAGCAGATGCAGTTCTGTTGTAAGATACTTTTCGGTGGTTTGTCTGATGACCAACTCGGAATCTCCAAAGACCAATAAGTGTTTGATAACCATGGATTGGGCTAGCCAGTATACAGCCTTCATACTCGGCTATGTTGTTGGTGTTGCCAAATTGAAGTTTAGTAGCCACAAGATATTGATCACCTGTACCAGAGATAAGGACTGCCCCAGCTCCGGAACCTTCCATGTTTATCGCTCCGTCAAAATACATTTTCCATGGTTGGACTGTATTCTCTGACTGAAGTTGTTGAATTGTCATAATCCCATCATCTGGGAAATATGTCTCCAGGGGCTCGAACCCTCCTGAAGGTGCTTCTGCTAATTGATATGCAATGCCTTGGCCTTTGATAGACTTCTAAGTCACGTAGACAATGTCGAACTGCTGTAGAATCAACTGCCATTTAGACAGCCGATAATTTAACATTGGTTTATTGAAGACGTATTTTAGTGGATCCATGCAGGATATAAGATACGTTGTGTGCCTATGTAAGTAGTGTTGCAACCTCATGGCGGCCCATACTAATGCACAGCATGTCTTTTCGATCAGGGTGTATTTTTGTTCCTCGCTACTGAATCTTTTGCTGATGTAGTAGATAGCTCTTTCTTTGCTACTATCATCCTTTTGTCCTAGCATACAGCCCATGGCATTGGCATTGACGGACAGGTACATGAATAAAGGAACTCCATCCCTTGGAGGTACCAAAATAGGTGCTTCAACAAGCTGCTTTTTAATGGCAAGGAAGGCTTGTTGACAATCCTCATTCCATTTGATGGAGGAATTCTTCCTTAACAGCTTGAAGATCATCTCACGGGTTGCTGTGAGCTGGGAAATGAACCGACTTATGAAGTTGATCCTTCCTAGGAATCCTCGTATCTCCTTCTCTGCACGAGGCACGGGCATTTCAAAAATGGCTTGTATCTTGGCAGGGTCTAACTCAATGCCCCGATTACTCACAAGGAATCCTAGTAGTTTGCCTGCCTTGACGCCAAAAGTGCATTTAGCGGGATTTAGCTTGAGGTTGTACTTACGCAACCTGTTGAACAGCTTCCTGAGATGGTCTATGTGATCATCCTCCCTCTGGGACTTGATGATGATGTCGTCAACATAGACTTCTATTTCTTTGTGCATTATATCATGAAAGATGGCCATTATGGCTCGCTGATACGTTGCTCCGGCATTGATGAGGCCGAAGGATAGTCGTCGGTAGCAAAACGTTCCCTAGGGAGTGATAAAAGTTATTTTTTTCCCGTCTTCTTCAGCAACCATGATTTGATGGTAACCAGCAAAGCAGTCTACGAAGGAATACATGTCGTACTGTGTAGTATTGTTAATCAGGATGTGGATAAAAGGTACCGGGAAATTGTCCTTGAGGCAGGCTTTGTTTAGATCCTGATAATCCGCGCAGACCCGTACCTTCCCTCCTAGTTTAGGCACGGGGACTATGTTTGATAGCCATTCGGGATATGTTGATACCATGATAATCCCGGCTTTGAATTGCTTAACGATTTCTTCTTTGACTTTGAGACTCCACTCAGGTTTCAATCGTCTGAGCTTTTGTTTGACTGGTTTGAACCCTTTTTTGATGGGCATCCGGTGGATGACAATGTCTATGGATAGACCGATCATGTCTTCATGCGACCATGCAAACACATCCTGGTACTTTGTTAGGAGTTAGATCAGGTCGGCTTTTTGATCTGAGGTGAGGTCTACACATATTTGGATTTCTTTGATGGTTTCAGAGGTTCCTATGTTGATGGTGGAGGTTTGGTTTAGGTTTGGTTTAGGTTTGTCTTTGACCCATTCCTTGATCTCCTCTGAAACCTCATAGTCATCTTCCTCCACTTGATCAAGATCTGTCAAGTCAAAGCTCAATCTTGCATCATGGTTGGAGTTATGTTGACAGGTTGGCATCACATCAGCAGAGACACACACATCCAATGCTTGGGTCCTGAAAACAAAAATGCTTTCATTAATATATACAACTGCTTAAATACATATAGCATTTTTAAAGCATGAAAAACGTTATTGCTCTAGCTGTGCAATCAAAAGTAAGCAGTAAATGAAAGCATGATTAAGGGCGGATTGACTGTCTGTCCCTTTACCCTCTTCGACTAAGGCAAGGGACACTGCTCCAATGGTCCGGTGTTAGATCCTCATGGATAAGGATGATGCTGGAAGTGTGCTCGTCTGTCTCATCTTGGATGACAACTGCGACATCCTTTAGGATATGGCCGAGGCTTTTCTGGGGATTATTCCTCTGTTTACAGTGAGGAAAGTGAGCACGATCTTCGTCGTCACTATCTGGGAGTTCATCATTCATCCCCTCGTAGTTGATAATGACTTTTATGTTAGTAAACGGGTCTCGTCCTTCGTACAGGATCTTTTTTTTCCCTTTTTGCTAGCTTCCTTAGATTTGAGGGCTTTCCTTTCATGGACAGGTATGACCGGAGGAAACAGCATGGCTGATACTGCAGTCCGGAATTTTTCTCACAGGTTTCATCCATCCGGCACTAGTGAGGTCTGGGAGCAGAATTGTGGAGGCATGAGCCTTGGGATGTTTGTGTGGATTTCGGTGGTTTGATCCGGATAAGTATTCCAATCCTGCTCTTCCCATCTGACTTGGGATTTGAATTGGCATCTTAATGTCGTGCTTGTTCTTTCCTAACCCTTCTCCAAGCTGGAAACCCACATCTACCATTTCTTGGCCCACTGTTATTACTTTAGTGGAAATTTTAGGCCTCAGGGATGGTGCCCCAATTGGTAGATATTGAATATCATTTTCCTCGAGAGCTTGAAAACTTGCAGGCTCAACCCCGGCGTCTAGGCTAATCACTAGCATGTCCCCATGTATGTGGGTAGGGTATTCCGATTTGGCATTTACTGTGATGAGACTGCCATTGATAATGTACTTGAGTTGCTGATGGAGGGTGGATGGAACAGCCCCGGCCATATGGATCCATGGCTTGCCCAACAACAAGTTGTATCCAGTGGCTATGTTGAGCACTTGGAAAGATACGTAGAAGGTGTGTGGACCAATTTCTAGAGGAAGCTCGATTTCCCCCATAGCCTGGCGGCGAGATCCGTCGAAAGCCAGGATAACTATGTGACTGGCTTTGATCCGATTTGGATTGATCTTCATTCTTTCCAACGTGTCATATAGACAAATGTTGAGGGAAGATCCTCCATCAATAAGCACTCCTCCGATCACGTATCCGTAGGATATAACGGCTATATACAGGGACTTGTGGTGGCCCCTTCCCTTAGCCGGGATATCATCATCTGTGAAGGAAATTACATTATTGTTGAAAATGTGTTCTATCACATGACAGAATTTCTCTGTGTCTACCGTGTGTGGCAGATGGGCTTCTTCTAATACCTTCACTATGATGTTACGGTGATTCTCTGATGATAGGACCAAGTCCAGGATGGATATTTTCTTGGGTGCGTCTTTCAAGCTTTGCACTATCTTGATTTCATTGTGTCCCATCTTTTTGAGGTACTCTTTTATCTTTTCTTCAGCCACCCTTTCTTTTGCTTTGGTAACTGGTTTAATCACCCGCTGAGGCAGGTACAATGAATTATCCTTTGACAGGATGGAAATGTTGTTTGCCACGGAGCCTTCAACGTCCCCGTAGTTCCATAGGACCTTCTTTAGACTGAGGATTGGATACTGAGGCCTGAAGGGCAAAATTAGAGGCTGAGGTGCAACCACCTTCACAGGATTTTGTTTTTCTTGGACCCCTTTACCTGTCAGTACCAGGGGTGTGATGATTAATTCTTTATCGCATGATATGACAACCACTGTGTCCTGATACCATACATCGGGGATCCACAGGCTATCTTTATCTGACATGTAGAGGATTTGATCTCCTCTGATCAGGTCACCTTTCTCAATCAAGTCTTGAATTAGGTGACGAAGTGCCCAGCATTCTTCTGTATCATGGCCAGGGAGAGTTGGAATGGTACTGACATATTTGGTCAGGTTTGAATTTTTTGGATTGAGGGTTCAGCGAAGGTAGTAAGTTTTTAACCATTCCCTCATTGATCATCATTTGCAGGATTTCTTCCATTGACTGGTTTAAATTGGTGAAATTCCTTTAAAATAGGAACTTCCTACCTGCTTGGACACTTGCTTCTTCGATCCCCTTGTCAGTCCAGGGTGTAAACTTACAAATCCGGCTATGATCTTGATTGCAATTAACTTCCGCTAGAGGAGAGCGACTGCCAATAGATTTATGGATTTGCTTCAACATCTTTCTGGTGAGTTGATGTTGGTAGACGACCATTTCAGCCAACTGCTTGATTTGTTCCTTGATAGACTTTATTTCTTGCTCTATCAGGAATTATTTTTCAAAAGCTTCCCAACTCATTGGGCTGATGTTGTTGGATTGAGTGGATTTTTTAACATAGTGGAGGTATTTGTATCCTTCTCCACTTGAAGTGTTGATTATGTTGACACTCTCCTCCTTGTGTTGTGGGAGAGGGTTATCTTAGACATGCGATTGATCGGGCTTTGTGACCACAATTTCTCCATTATCATTCAAATCTTGGACTTTGTGCTTGAGGGACCAACAGTCTTGAATGTCATGGCCCAGGGATCCGGAATGATAAGCACATTTCTTGCTAGGGTCGAAGTTCCTTGCATTAGTGTTAGTTTGCGGAAGAAGTTGGCCAATCTTCTTCTGAGCTATCAGAAGTTTGAAGACGTTCTCAAGCGAATCCCCTAGCAGGGTGAAAGTCCTTCTGCGCCTGTCTTCCATATTTTTCTTGAATGAAGGATTTGAAGGCTGTGTTGTAGCCTGGAAAGGGGTATAGTTCCTCCTTTGACTGGGCGTATTGTTCGAATTACTGCTTGAATTTTGTCATTGTAACACCAAGGAAGCTTCTTCATCTTTCTTTTTGTGGACCCTCCGGGGATTACTCCCGTAATTTATGGATTGGATATACTCAGCAACGGCTTCGAGTGCCGTTAGGTCTTTTATTTTTCCTGACTTGAGTCCCATTTCTGCCATTTAGTCGTGTTTGATCATTTCAGAGAAAGGTTTTCCTATGCTTGCTAGGACCCTTTCATAATAAGGAGCTTCTTGAATATCGATAAACGTTATAACTATTTTAGATTCAGTCATGGCAGGGGTGACTTGTGATGCGACCCGTCTCCATCGCTGGGCATATTCTCTGAATGATTCAGTGTTATTCTTCTTCATTTTGGTAATTTGATACCGATCTGGAGCTAGCTGAGGAAGGCATGGGCCAATTCTTGCCAACTGTGGATTTTGAAGTTGTCCAT
Organism: Panax stipuleanatus; assembly: GCA_020205555.1. Lineage (NCBI taxonomy): Eukaryota > Viridiplantae > Streptophyta > Magnoliopsida > Apiales > Araliaceae > Panax > Panax stipuleanatus. The sequence goes on from CM035123.1 coordinate 26,344,579, forward strand.
ACGGGCATACCAGGCTCTGGCTTCTCTAGTTAAAGTCTTCTGAAATAGCTGCATTTGAAGTTTCTCGTCCTCAGCATAGGATCCGAGTTCTCCAAAGAAAACTTTCAAGTGTGTATAAGGATCCCCTAATCCGTCATATTTCTAGATCGAGCCCTGGGAAATATGCATAGATCTGAGTAGTTGACACTGCCAAATGCCCCAGTTCCTTTGATGGACCGGAGGGTTTCTTCCACTTGCTGCATTTTCTTGAGAATGTCACCAGCTTCCTGTTCTTTGCTTAGGATGGTGATTTCTGGAGTTTTGTTGATTGTATCCGGTTCTGGGGTACAGGGATCTGAGTTTCGGCCTTTTTTGTATCTTGACCGCCAGCACCACTACCAGATGCTCCTGGTTCTGGATGAGTTTAAGATTATTTCTCTTTGAAGTCCTTGCTTTGCTCTCGAAGGAAACTGACCAGCTCGGCTATCTAATTTTTCAATCCTTCGAATTCTTCCCTAAACACAGGGGTAGATTCTGGTGGAGCACTTGAAGCTATGTCCATAGATGGACTGGGTGCTTTTCTGGCCTTTGATCTGGTGATGGGACCAATTTTTCCCTACCTACACCAAAACGTATGCGTGTCAGTTCCCTGTGGTAGGTAATGACTGGATGCATTTATGATGTGTGTTTTTTAAGTTTATCCTGAAAAATCGAGGTTAGTTGCTTTGATGGTAGGATGACAGGATATTTGACATGAAAGTAAATCTTTTATTATTGTCATTTACATTGTGCTCCTCAATAATTCGAGACTTGACATGGAATTGAAAGAGGAAGGCATGAAGAAGCATCCCGTCGAATTTGGTTGATCAGAAGCTGACCTATCCTAGGTTACTCTCGCGACTTTTGTTTCGGTATAAAGGTTCCCAGATCATCGCAATCTACTAGAAGGGAAGTTAATCCGATCGTTCAACTGGAGCGAATCTGGGTGGTGCATTTTCAGGAGGCAGCCCCGGAGACTTAGTAGTCCCCAGAGTCCTTACTTATCACCGATCGGGTTAGCCTCCTAGTGGAGGAACACACAACATACATTCACATACATCGGCCTCATCGCTAATGCATGTAATGACAGTTCATACGAAGCACTAATATGGGTGCGAAGCACTAAAGCATTCATTCTCATTCATTCAATGTAAAGGCATGGCATTCATACATTCAATGACAGACGCAACATTCACTCATCCATTGACTGTGGAGACGCAGGATTTCAGGCATTCAATAGTTTTGAAAGGGAAATGTTTGAAAAGATTGGAAGCGGCCTAAGCCCTCTACTGTCCCCAGCAGAGTCGTAACCTGTCGACGTTGAAAAATTTAAGAAATACCGCGGGTCAATTTATAACCCGATTTTCCTCAAATCGATCTTCCTAAGTTATCTCTACCCTTATTCTTTTTTATTACAAAAAAGGTTTTGAAGGGTTTTTAGGAAAGAGGCCAACATGTGTATATGTCGACGATTTGATTTAAACAAAGTCGCCAGTTGGTAGTTCTGAAAATGGTTATACCAACTCAACCGACTTTGATTTAAAAAGAGGCCCAATATGCTGGACACTGTCGAAACTTGATCTTTGAAATCAAAGTTTTGAGTTCGGGGGTTTGGTTAAGTGTGGGGAAGGTCTTAGGCACCCCACGACTCCCGTGTAAACACGGTACCACAATCTTTTTAATATTTCACTTAAAACTGGAATACGTGAGTGAATGCTGTTTGAAAATTGGGCCTTTGGATTGATTGAAAGCTTTGACAAGCTTCATTGAGCCAATATACGAAGGGTTTGATTTGATTTAAAAAATAATCCTTAATTTGATTTGCAAAAAGTATCATTTAATTTGATTTGCAAAAGCTTTTGAATTGAATTGACAGTGATGTTTTGAAAGCTGGTATTATCAAACTCTTACGCTGACATAGGAATTGAAGCATATCGCTACTCTCAATTTTATCTTTATAGCCTTAAGGCTGCATGCAAATGGTGATTTTGTCGGGTTGCAAAGCATCCTCGACCACAGAAATATAAAGTGTCGGTCTCCTCATGGGTATGAAAACCATCGGAGGGACGCTGACACGACAATCCATATTTTTACTATGTTGAGACCTTAAATCCGGATAACCATTTTAAGGTCTGTGCATGTACATTTTACAGGAAAAAAAATTGGCAGGGTACATCTGTAAATCAGAGTTTATCCATCGTGGGAATCAGATTCTGATCAGTTTGATCATGAATCCCACGATTCCTAGGCTCATATATGAATGGCTATAAAATCTTCACAGTTCGAATTTGTACAGAAACAGATAAATATCCTAAATAGCCAGAACTAGGCCCGGTTCGCACGGTCGAAGCGTTTTGTTCCCACTAGATAGCGATCTAAGGGACGCGAGGTTTCTTTTGAAGCTGAAACTATAAAAATAACTAGATTTAAAGAAATCTCAGCCATTATAGCTTCCAGGTTCTGTCGGGACCTGTTTGAACCGTTGAAAGCTAGAGTTGGCGAGATTTGGATAAATCTAGTCCGCCCGCAGATATGTCAATGCAGATTCATATAAAAAATGAATATTAAATGCAGTAGTTGAATAAATTGAGTAAAGAAATATATATAACAAGCTGTAAAGGGTGATGGGTTTTCACTCGCAAGCTCGGACTAAAATTGAAATATATATATATGTGTGTGTGTGTGTGTGTGTGTGTGTGTGTGTATATATATAAACTGTAAATAGCCACGAAATAATCCAGGCTGTGACAGAAATAAAATATATATATATATATATAAACAATAAAAAGGGCGATGGATTTTCACGCCTGTGCTCGTATTAGAATAAAAATTGACAGAAAAATAGTCACCCAGTGACTGGGGAGAGCACCCAGTATAGGGAAGTGTGCAAAAGCAGTAAAATGGACATGAAATAGTCTAGGCCGACTGAAAATATTTAAATATATATATATATATATATATATATTGACAGAAATGTAGTCAACCAGGACTGATATGAGTACCAGTGATGGTGAATGTCGTTTATATATGAGTAGATATATATAAAAGCAGTAAACTACCTCGGATTTGACATCCGGGCTTGATAGAATTGAAATATTAGTATATTTGCAGTTAAATATATACAAAAGAGGGCCAAACCCGGACTGGGAAGATAACCCAGTCCGACGAAGTTGCCAGAATGTGCGTGCTAGTGCATTGAAGCTACTGGAGCTGACGTATAGTCAATCCGAGTTGTAAAAATGTTGAAAACAGAGTTTATGTACAAAAATGTATCAATTTTTGACGAAAACGGCCACAGAACTAATTTCCGGGCATATTTAGAAAAGGAAACTTTGTGTGCAAGTGTAAAGCAGTGTAAAGTAGTAGTATTGACTTTCTGATCGTAAAAATACTTACAATGGACCGCAATACGGGCTTTTTGCCAAATCGTAGGCTTTAAACGTCCAAATCTACCAGTGGTTTTTTGATATGTAGTAGTATATGGGTATATCTACGTGATGGAGTGAAAATATTTGGGTTTGGAAGAGGTGTAAAAGTCAGAAAATCAAACTGACAAGGCTTCGTTGTGTTTTTGAATTTTTTCTAAAGAACAAGGGGCACGTTTATTTATAGGCCAGAGAGCCTCCACTCTACCTAAGGTAGCCGTAGGTAGAGTTACGGCTCCCCTAGGTGGGGCCCATGTGCCCGGCTTGGTCGTCTCGAAGTACGTGCACTGCGAGCAATGCGATATTCGGTCAGAAACTTTTTAACTTCTGATCGGAGCGTCCGTTTGAGGCGTGCTATACCTTTCCGGAAAGCTACCACCGAGAGTGTCGCAATGACATGGGAAAAAACATTTTCTGGGTCTAGGAAGACAGGTTCATAACCAGGTCTTCGATTCTCCGCAGTTTGTCCGTTGAGCTGTCTTGCGTAGTTGCCACTCGGGATCGTCGTTAGGGTTCATTCTGACTTTGGCGGCATCAATTTGGCTTGAGTTTGACCAAGCCGGTTATGAGTTGATGAAATGATCGTTGTACCCCTCCCGGGGCTGCCTGTAGTGTTGGCATGGTCGTTGGTTGACTTTCGGGAGCTGATTCCAAGACTTGGATCCCAGTCGAGTCTTTTGACCTCAGGGTTGTCTCTAAGGCTGACGTGGTCATTCCAAGTTTTGCTCTGGAGTTGTTGTGATGCTTCAAGTTGATGTCTGAAGTTGACCTGACGTCCCGGGTTGAGATCGGGGATGACCTGCACTTCCCGGGTTGAGACCGGGGTTGATTGGTACATCCTGGTTTAAGACTGGGGTTGATTTGATTTCCCGGGTTGAGATCGGGGTTGATTGATACCTCCAGGGTTGCTGCCGGGGCTGATTGGTACCTCTTGGGTTGAGATCGGGGATGACCTTGATGATCCGATTGACTGTCGGAGCTTAATTGATGGTCCAATTGACTGTCGGAGCTTAATTGATGGTCCAATTGACTGTCGGAACTTGATTGATGGTCCGATTGACTGTCAAAACTTGATTGATGGTCTGATTGACTGTCAGAATTTGATTGATGGTCCGATTGACTGTCAGAACTTGATTGATGATATGGGGGATCAGATTTTGGTTAAAGGACCGGCGTTGGTGGCCGAATTTGAATTTATTGACGGTTTTGACCTCCTACCGGGTTAGTATTGGGGCAAGGAAAATTTCGAGTGTCTACAAGTGTTAGTTGGCGGAAGAAGTTGGCCAATCTTCTTCTGAGCTGTTAGAAGTTTGAAGACGTTCTCGAATGAATCCCCTAATGGGGTGAATGTTATTCTACGTCTGACCTCCATATTTTTCTAGAATGAAGGATTTGAAGGCTGTGTTGCTGCTTGGAAAGGGGTATAGTTCCTCCTTTGAATGGGTGTATTGTTTGAATTACCTCTTGTATTTTGTCCTTATAACACGAAGAAAACTTCTTCATCTTTCTTTTTGTGGACCCTCCAGGGATTACACCCGTAATTTCTGGGGATTAAATCGGCCTTACCGCTTATGCATGCAATGACAGTTCGTGCGAAGCACTAATATGGGTGCGAAGCCCTAAAGCATTTGTTCTCATTCATTCAATGTAAAGGCATGGTATTCATACATTCAATGAAAGACGCAACATTCACTCATCCATTGACTATGGAGACGCATGATTTCACGCATTCAATAGTTTTGAAAGGGAAATATTTAAAAAGATTAAAAGCGACCTAAGCCATCTACTGTCCCCAGCAGAGTCGCCACCTATCGACGTTGGAAAATTTAAGAAATACCGCGGGTCGGTTTATAACACAGTTTTCCTCAAATCAATCTTTCTAAGTTATCTCTACCCTTGTTATTTTTATTGCAAAAAAGGTTTTGAAGAGTTTTTTAGGAAAGAGGCCAACATGTGTATATGTCGATGATTTAATTTGATTTAAACAGAGTCGCCAGTTGGTAGTTTTGAAAATGGTTGTACCAACTCAACCAAATTTGATTTGAAAAGAGGCCCAATTGCTGGACACTGTCGAAATCTGATCTTTGAAATAGGAGTTTTGAGTTCGGGGGCTTGGTTAAGTGTGGGGAATGTGTTGGGCACCCCACGACTCCCATGTAAACACGGTACCGCAATCTTTTCAATATTTCCCCTAAAATTGGAATGCGTGAGTGAATACTATTTGAAAATTGGGCCTTTGGATTGATTGAAAGCTTTGACAAGCTTTGTTGAGCTTATATACGAAGGGTTTGATTTGATTTAAAAATAAATCTTTGATTTGTTTTGCAAAAAGCCTCATTTAATTTGATTTGCAAAAGCTTTAGAATTGAATTGACAGTGATGTTTTGAAAGCTGGTTTTATCAAACCCTAACGCTGACATAGGAATTGAAGCATATCGTTACTCTCAATTTTATCTTTATAGCTTTAAGGCTGCATGCAAATGGTGATTAGTCGGGCTGCGAAGCATCCTCGACCACAGAAATAATAGTTTCGATCTCCTCATTGGTATGAAAACCATCAGAGGGACGCTAACACGACAATCAATATTTTCACTATGTTGAGACCTTAAATCCGGATAACCATTTTAAGGTCTGTACATATATATTTTACAAAAAAAACTGGCAGGGTACATCTGTAAGTCAGAGTTTGTCCATCGTGGGAATCAGATTCTGATTAATTTGATCATGAATCCCACGATTCCTAGGCTCACATATGAGTAGCTAGAAAACCTGCACAGTTTAAATTTGTACAGAAGCAGATAAATATCCCAAGATAGCCAGAACCAGGGATTCATTCAGTAAATCCCGATCCGCACGGCCAAAGCGTCTCGTTCCCACTAGATAGCGATCTAAGGGACACGAGGTTTCTTTTGAAGCTGAAATTATAAAAATAACTAGATTTAAAGAAATCTCAGCCATTATAGCTTCAAGGTTCAGTCGGGACCTGTTTGAACCGTTGAAAGCTAGAAGTGGCGAGATTTGGATAAATCTAGTTCGCCCGCAGAAATGTCAGTGCAAATTCATATACAAATGAATGTTAAATGCAACAGTTGAATAAATTGAATAAAGCATTATATATAATTATATATATATAAAAGTTATAAAAGGGCGATGGGTTTTCACTCGCAAGCCCAGACTAGAATCGAAATATATATATATATATATATATATATATATATATATATATATATATATATAACTGTAAATAGCCACAAAATAATCCAGGCTGTGACAGAAATGAAATATATATATATAAACAGTAATAAGGGTGATGGGTTTTCATGCCGGTGCCTGGACTGAATTAAAATATATATATATATTAACAGGAATGTAGTCAACCAATACTGGTACGAAGACCAGTTATGGTGAAAATCGCTTAGATATGCGTAAATATATAAAAAAGCGATAAACTACCTCGGATTTGAAATCCGGGCTTGACAGAATTGAAATGTTAGTACATAAACAGTTAAATATATATAGAAAAAGGCCAAACCCAGACTGGGAAGATAACCCAGTCCGGCGAAGTTGCCAAAACTGTGTGTTCTAGTGCATTGAAGCTACTAGAGCTGACAGATCGTCAATCCGAGTTGTAGAAATGTTGAAAACGGAGTTTATGTACAAAAATATATCAAATTTTGACGAAAACGGCCATGAAACTAAGTTCCGGACATATTTAGAAGATAAAACTTGATGTGCATGTGTAAAACAGTGCAAAGTAGTAGTATTGACTTGTTGATCGTAAAAATACTTACAATGGGCTGCACTACGGGCTTTTTGTCGAATCGTAGGCCTTAAACGTCCAAATCTACCGATGGTTTTTTGATATGTGGTAGTATATGGGGTATATCTACGTGTTGGAATGAAAATATTTGAGTTTGGAAAAGGTGTAGAAGTCGAAAAATCTGTCGGGTAAGGCTTCGCTGCGCTTCTTGCTTATGCAAATGAGAGGGGGCTACCCCTCTATTTATAGAGGGGGGAGCCACACCTCTATATGTGGCTGCTGCAGGTAGAGGTGCGGCCACTAGAGGTGGGTGCAGCGTGCCCGGCTTGGTCGTCTCAAAGTACGTGCACTCATAGCAATGCGATGTCCGATCAGAAACTTTCTAACTTTTGATTGGAGCGTCCGTTTGAGGCATGCGATACCTTTCTGAAAAGCTCTTGCCGAGAGTGTTGCAATGACATGGGAAAAATATTTTCCGGGTCCAGGAAGACGGGTTCATAACCAGGTCTTTGATTCCTCGCAGTTTGTCCGTTGAACACATATTCTTAATGTTATCCTTTAATTAATTAAATCTTAACATTAATTTAATTAATTAAAAATTTAACATCAATTAATCACATAAAATTATCACATTATAATTACTCGCTAATTATAATTTCATGTAACAATTACCACATCACTACATCTAATTTAATTATCTCAATTAAATTAGAAATATAACATAAAATCATTACATATTAATTAAATTAAATATTAAATAATTATTTAATTAATATAATACACTTAATTACATTACTCCATATTAATCACATAATTATTTATTTAACTCAATAAATAATTCAATTAAAATATTTATTTTAATTTAATAAATATTAAAATTAATATCTAAAATCCTCTTCACATCAATTCACATATTTCACAATATATGACACGTATACACATACTCAAACTCAAAACATCAGATAATAAGATTTTTATTTATTAAATTCTCATTTATAACTTCTTAAAAATTTGGGATGTCACATCATTCCCTCCTTATAAGGATTCTGTCCTCGGAATCAACGAAAACCTCCCTTACTCGGTTTTCACTAAATCTCTTTCACAATTTTATTATTGAATAACTTCAACACGTTAACCTAACAACATTTATATATATCTTCCTCCATTCATTTCTTCAACAACTTTTAGGTTTTATTACATAACCTTCAATTAAACACAATCATATATCAATTATTATCTATTCTTTAACTCGTTTATTCCTTTATAAGGATCATTACTATATACTCTACTCGTAGAATTCATATACTTTATAATTTACTATCTTATAAGTATTCGGATTATCACATTCACCCCTTCTTCTAAGAATTTCGTCCTTGAATTTTATTTTATTTTTAATTTTTTAAATAGATTTTACATTAATCTTTATCCACTAGATAAATGCATTCTACAACTACTTCTTTTTAAGGAATATCCTTCTTGCTACATTCTCCTTCAGAATAATAAGAGTCTTCCATAATTGCTCAATAATTGGGAAGCGACATAAATAACTCAGGAATTTAAAAGATTCCAAATCATGCTGAGTGGTCGCAAGACCTTGAACTTATTTTTAGGTTTAATAGTGCTTCACCCCCGGTACTTTACACTATAAAACCGCATCGGTACTCTAGGTGGCCAACCTATCGTACCCCTACGTCGGGCCTAAACGTAGTATATCGTAACGACTATATGCGTTATACTCGGAACTATTATCTCCAATAACATGTCCCCTTTTATAGGGTTGTTCACCTCAGCTTCTTAACATCTGAATCCGCACCAAAACAATTTAGTTTGGCATAATTTGACTAAGAACGCTCGAATTTCATAAACATCTTTCAATACTTGTCTAGCTGAATCAAGTAGCATAGACTTCTAGCAATAATTCGAACATCAATCGAAATATATATATATATATATATATATATATATATATTTATCCAACTCAATAAAATATTTTTTTTATAGTTTAAGGAAACTAAAAATAATAAGTAAATCTTTTCATAATATCCCCGTACCGTAGTAATGGAACGTTGAGGATTTCGTCATTACATGACGTTGTCATATTACATTATACTATAGTGGGCTGACGATCATACGATCACATCCAACACTAGGTTTAACTGCATTGATAACTTCCTCGATTATTGTTTCTACATCATATCAAATGATGCATATATAAAATATATTTTGAAAATTTAAAATTATTTTTGTCTGGCTGAAGCAATTAGCATAGACATGTGAATAATAGCACTATTTTAAAATTTCATTGGTTCCATCATTTGATCCAATATTTTTCAAGAAAAAAAATAGAAGTGCTACATCAGCACGAAGTCAATAAATTTTGAAAATCTAGCAAAGCTAGGAGATTTAGAATATCAAAGTTTTCTCCATCAATATAACTCTTTACTCCACCATTACTTAATCATTCTATCAATCTTAAACAACATCAATATTTTCTATACTATAAACTTTCTATACCCAGTATAGTTCATCGAACTTATCACACTTTGGAAGTTCAGGAACTTGCCACAATAATACGAGTTTAAGAACTTGTCCTAGTAATACGTAGTCAAAGAACTGATCAGAGACTGTCCATATGCTTAGGGGTTTAAAAACATACATACGATTATGAGTCACGAACTTATCATAAGCATGAGTTTTAAGAACTCGCCTAACCTTAAGATCATCTAATGTAACCTTAATATCATCTAATCTAGTCTCTATTATTTCTAAATATCAAATATAAATATGAGAAAAGAATCACCATCTCGTTATATATATATCGATAGCACGACACCAACCTTCCACCGATTATCAATATGATAAGCCAAGTGTAAGCACAAAACCCTGCCCATACAAGATTTGTACAACTTAGCCACCACATGAGTCCTCAGTTGAAATCTCACTTAATTCTATCTTACTTATAACTTCTCGCTCTATACTCGATACAGACTTCTGTATCTCATCATTTATAACTCCTCGTGAGTTTATCTCGTACTATATCATAGTACATTCTCGTTATAACATCAAACTATAACTATTCAATCATTACAGTGTTGGGTTTGTACGAAATCGTGACGCAATCAAATTGCAAAAATTAGCAGAAGCATGGTATATCAGAGTTTAAAAAATTTCTACAAAACCATTACCCGAATCATCCTTTATGCAAATTATTAATTTAAAACGATAAATAAGAAGTTATGGAATCATACCCTTGTAGAACGAAGCTTCCACAGGTACTAGTTCAACTCCTTGTTCTTCGTGATCTCCTTGAATTTCCGGGTTAGATTCCTTCCTTTGATCAACGTTAGCCACCCAAGTGTTTGGCCTCTAGAGGTGATCCACCAAGGAAGATGAATTATCAAGAAGGAGGGTGTTTGGCTTAACCTTAGTTTTCTATCCTCTATAGAAAAGGAGTACTCTCTAACAATTGGAATTGCATCAATCTAATATCTATTATAAGACTTCTCTTATATAGACATTGGTCAACCCTTCTAATCCTATTAGACATGGGATTTCTTTTAATTAATTAAACTCCTTTAATTAATTTAGGCTTCCCACCACATGGGAATAATTAATTAAATTCATTTAATTAATTTGTCTCCTAATCTTATTAGGAATAAATGAGAGTACTAAATATTAAATTAATTACTAAACTCCTTTAGAAATTAAAATAATAATAATTGTAATAATATTAATAAGACTCCTCTTATTAATTTATATTTAATATTTCCAAAATATTAAATAATAAACATTAAGCTATTTAATTTATTCTATCACCATAGATTAAATTAATTATACTTAATGCATTATTACGATTATGCCATTACCTTCTTAAATAATTATTCTTCCTTTTATGGTGTGACCCTTTAGGTTCTCCATATTAAACCGGTTGTGAATAAATCAATTAAAACAATTTTAATCTTATTTAAATAAATAAATTAAACTAATAATTTATTTAAATAAATAATATTTATTCTACAATAGGGATAAGCCTCCCTAGCGATCAACGACTTTCCAGATAATATAGATTTCAACATTAATCATAAAAGAACCTGTGAGTTAATAGTTACCATACAATTCAATCCTTCCACCATACAATGTCCCAATTAAATATAAGACATGGATTTACTGTCAAGTCTTATTTTATTTAATTATATGTATTTCGATTAGAAAATGCACAACTCCAAATAATGCAAATTAAAAACTCCTTTCTAATTTCATTTCACCTTGGCCAAGGATTCCTGGGTTGTCATTTAACGAATCACATGGGACATATCTCCTCTTTTACTAGAGGTGGTAGATTCTTTATTGATCATTCATTATCTCCATATGTAACTCATTATACCCAAGCATACCCTATATATGCCTTAAAAGGTCTTAAGGAATAAGTCAAAGTATAATTTGTTACATACAAGATACTATGATGATCTCAAGTCCAAGGATCACTTGTACTACTATCACATTAGGAATTCCTATTGACATGCGAGTAAAACTCCATTAGGTATTCCATAGCGAATCACGTTCAGTGAACTTATTCTTCAATAAGCACCTACATACTTGCTTTAGTGTCTCCACACAAATGATCATGAGATCAATCATCCTCATCCAATGAGCAAGCAACATATGTACCAATCTATCCGGATTTACTAATCCCCTTTTTAGTAATCCCACGATTGGGAACTATTTAAGTTTTAAAACTTTCTAAGAATTTAGATCTCATTAGCATGATCATCATCATGATTCTAAAAGCATTGCTTAAAACTATGGGTTATTTACATATTATAAAAACAGCAACATGTAGATAATTAAATGCCTGTAATAAATGAATATTTCATTAATAAATAAATAAGATTGTTTACAAAGTACGTGCTTTATCATCATACATGATTGGCTTGTATGCACACTACTATCAATCTCCCACTTGCACTAAAGCCAATCGCCATGGTATCTCATACCCATCTTCTCTAAGTGACGATCAAACTGCTGTTGTGTTAAAGCTTTAGTAAATGGATCTGCAATGTTGTCTTGAGAGTCTACACGCTCCAAGGTGACGTCTCCTCTTTCAATGATCTCCCTGATCAAATGAAATCGCCGCAACACGTGTTTAGATTTCTGATGAGACCTCGGTTCCTTAGCCTGTGCAACTGCTCCTGTGTTGTCACAGTAAATGGGAACTGCTTCTCCAATGCTAGGAACCACACCAAGTTCAGTTATGAACTTCTTCATCCAAACAGCTTCCTTTGCAGCTTCACTTGCAGCTATATACTCTGCCTCTGTCACTGAATCAGCAACTGTTTGCTGCTTGGAACTCTTCCAACTCACTGCGCCTCCGTTCAAGGTAAAAACATACCCCGAAACAGATTTACTGTCATCTTGGTCCGTTTGAAAACTTGAGTCTGTGAAGCCCTCGAGTTTTAATTCAGACCCACCGTAGACAAGAAAAATATCCTTAGTCCTTCTCAAGTATTTTAGGATATTCTTCACTGCCTTCCAGTGCTCTTCTCCTGGATTCGACTGGTATCTGCTCATTACACTAAGTGAATGAGCAACATCCGGTCTAGTACATATCATACCGTACATGATAGATCCTATTGCAGAAGCATAAGGGATCTTACTCATTCGGTCTCTCTCCTCAGGTGTCTTTGGGGCCTGTTTCTTGGAGAGATGTATTCCATGGCTCATCGGCATGAGTCCTCTTTTGGAATCTTCCATGCTAAATCTCTTTAGCATTGCATCAATGTACGTTCCTTGGGATAAACCAAGCATCCTTTTAGATCTATCTCTATAGATCTTTATCCCCAAAATATAGGATGCTTCTCCCAAGTCCTTCATGGAGAAGTGTTTAGATAACTAGATTTTAATTGATTGTAGCATAGGAATGTCATTCCCTATCAGTAATATATCATCAACATATAATACAAGGAATGAAACTGCGCTCCCACTAACCTTCTTGTACACACATGGTTCATCGTCATTTTTGATAAAATCAAACTCTTTGATTGTCTCATCAAAACGAATGTTCCATCTACGAGAAGCTTGCTTCAATCCATAAATGGATCGTTGCAGCTTACAGACTTGATTTATTCCAACCTTTGAAACAAATCCCTCTGGCTGTGTCATATACACATCCTCCTCAAGTTTCCCATTGAGGAAGGCCGTTTTCACGTCCATCTGCCAGATCTCATAGTCGTTATAAGCTGCAATCGCAAGCAAAATCCGAATGGACTTGAGCATAGCTACTGGTGAAAAGGTTTCATCATAATCAACTCCTTGTCTTTGTTTGAAACCTTTTGCAACCAGTCGGGCCTTATAGGTCTCCACCTTGCCGTCCGCTCCAGTCTTTCTTTTAAAGACCCATTTACACCCAATAGGCTTAATGCCTTCAGGTGGTGAAACCAAAGTCCATACTTTGTTTTCATACATGGAGTCCATTTCGGATTTCATGGCTTCAAGCCATTTCCCTGAGTGTTTATTACTCATGGCCTGTTCGTAATTCAATGGATCATCATCATTCATGATGCGTACCTCATCGTCATCCTCTACAACGAATCCATACCTCTCAGGTATCTTCGGTACTCTTCCAGATTTACGAACAGGGTGTGGTATAGTAGGTTCTTCTACTTGGTCAGGTACCTGACTTTGATCCGTGGTAATTTGTGGTTCTTGAGCTTCTTCAAGATATATCTTACTCCCACTGACCCCTTCATGGATAAACTCCTTTTCCAAGAAGGCAGCATGTTTCGCAACAAACACCTTTTGATCAGTTGGATGATAGAAATAATACCCTACAGTTTCTTTAGGGTATCCCACAAATCTACACTTTTCGGATTTAGTCTGTAGCTTATCATGTTCAAACTTTTTGACATAAGCTGGACAACCCCAAGTCTTAACATGCTTAAGATTTGGTTTCCTTCCCTTCCACATCTCATATGGAGTCTTTGGGGCGGATTTGGTAGGTACCTTGTTAAGTAGGTATGCAGCCGTTTCTAGGGCATATCCCCAGAAGGAAATTGGAAGGTCGGTAAAACTCATCATGGATCGAACCATGTCTAACAGTGTTCGATTTCTCCTTTCAGATACTCCATTTAATTGTGGTGTACCTGGAGGAGTCCATTGTGAGATTATACCATTTTCTTTGAGACAATTGAGAAACTCACTGCTTAAGTATTCTCCGCCTCGATCTGATCGAAGTATCTTTATACTCTTGCCCGTTTGTTTCTCTACTTCACTTCTGAACTCTTTGAACTTTTCAAATGATTCTGACTTGTATTTCATTAAATACACATATCCAAATCTTGAGTGATCATCAGTGAAAGTAATAAAATAAGAATACCCACCCCGTGCACTTGTTGTCATAGGCCCACAAACGTCTGTGTGAATCAATGTCAACAACTCTGTAACTCTTTCTCCTCTTCCACTAAAAGGAGATTTAGTCATTTTACCCATGAGACAAGATTCACAAGTTGGATATGATTCATAATCGGATAGCTCGAGGAGCCCATCTTTATGCAACTTGGATAATCTTGTTTCATTGATATGACCGAGTCTACAGTGCCACATGTAGGTATAATTAATATCATCTCTTTTCCTTTTCTTAGTTTGTTCAATTTGAAATATATTTTCTTGTAAGTCAAGTGTATAAAGTCCATTTCGCAAATTTCCAATACCATATAAAACATCGTCTTTATAAATAGAACAACTATTGTTCTTTATAACAACGTTAAATCCTTCCATATCCAATACAGAAATTGAAATAATGTTTTTAATAATATTCGGAACATAATAACAATTATTAAGATAAATGGACTTGCCCGAAGGCATTGCTAAATAATAAGTTCCTACAGCTAATGCAGCAACCTTTGCTCCATTCCCTACTCGTAGGATCACCTCATCATTATTCAGCTTTCTACTTCTGACCAGTCCCTTCACATTATTACATATGTGAGAACCACAGCCGGTATCCAATACCCAAGTAGAATTTTGACTTTCTGAAAAATTAATTTCAATCATGAACAAACCTTGATTGGAAGTCGAAGCTTCTCCAAGCTTCTTGTCTGCCAGAAACTTCTTGCAGTTTTTCTTCCAATGACCCGGCTCGTTGCAATGGAAGCACATTCCTTTGCTAGCTGGATCAGATTTCTTTTGTTCCTTTATGTTCACCTTGCCCTTGGTCATCCGAGATCGGAAGAGCTCCTTAGATATCTCATATCTAGCAGTCCTACTTTGTTCACCATACAACTCCTTGAGGTGAATCAACATAGTAGGAGCATCCATGTTTTCTTGCTGACGCTGAAGCTCGTTATTCATGGATGCGAGCATGATGCATTGAGCTACAGATGCATCATCTTGCCACTTTACAATGGTGGCAATCTCTTCCTCAGAGGTTGTTTCTGGAACAGTTCCAGGGACATGTGAGTTTAGGACATAAGAAATCTTTTCAGTAGTGAGAACTATTCTCAGATTTCTTGGCCAGTCCGTATAATTCGGCCCGGTAAGCTTATTAGCATCAAGTATGCTTCGCAGTGAAATTAGTGATTTTGACATTTTTAAAATTCTGCATGTGAAAAACAACATTTTAGCAAACATTCATTTTATTAATTTTGCATACCAAAATAAATTTAGGTCTTTATTTTAAATTGGTATCTCCCACTATTTTTATCAAACTATATTACCCTCACTTATATAGTTCGGCAACATCTAATTAAAAATTTGCTAGTGAGAATAAGGATCCCATTTCAAATGTATATAACCTTTTGGATAGCACAACAAGCGATATACAAATAAATAGGTAGACAACTCTTGTCAATTACATCACCATGTAATTCCTTTTATTTTGCCTCTTAAATCATAATGGTCAAGTGTGTGCACATCCGAACTAAAATAATTTAAGTTAAGTCCAGCCTAGCACTTTCATAAATTCAAAAAAGAAAAATGTTCGTCCTTGTGGATAGCACAACAAGACTAGATCGTTCAATTTTCTTGATAAGCATCAAATGTGATTAATTAACATCTTAAATACGCAATACTCGCCTTGTGGATAGCACAACAAGCTCATATTAAATATCTAATACTCTATTAATTTATCATGCTAGAAGGCGACGTTCGATATTCCAAATATCATTTGAACACTTCGGACTTAATATTATTTCTTTGAGGGATTTGTTATTATTAGTCTCATCTTTGTTTAGCGCGCATGCACATATATATATAAAATACGCGTCATTTTATTAAACATGCGAAGCATGTTTGCATAAAATATAATATATATAATATTTAGCATGCAATATAGAATACTATATTCTACCCGGATTGATTATGGACTTTTATTCTAGTTTGGTTCACTAGAGCCACCAAGTGAACCAAAAGGTCAAACCTAGGGGTGCAAGAATTTAAATTTAAACGTAACTATTACATTTAAACCCGGGCTCCATACAAACGGGTCTTCACGCGCTCCTTGCTCCTTGGTCTCTAATTTTTAAAGATAATTCTAACTATTTCTATTACATTAAACTATTTAATTTAAATAGAAACCTTGATCAACAGTCAAGGGAAAGTACATAGGAGGGAGATAGAATTTTACATCAAGAAAAAAAAATTAGAGAAGACGAGGTACGCAGACCCCATTTAATAAAACCCATTCATTCAAGCATTCAACTAAAATAAAATCCAATCACATTGGTCAAATAGTCCATAATCAATCCCCATTTATTTTCATACATATCACCATATATATTAATAAATAAATATTCATCTCATGAATTAAAACATTCCATATATATATGAGTATCATTTAATGGGCAATTTTAAATTGCATGAAATCCAATTTCAAGATTAAAATAAACTCTTTATTTTAATTATAAAATTATTTAGAATATAATATATAAATATATCATATTTATTTATTTTTTTAAAAAAAGTCACCTTCTTTTATTAAAAGAGTCCTGCAGGTTTATTAAAAAAGTCCTTTCTTTATGGGTCACATTCTTTTTGGAGTAAGAAAGAGACAACACCTTTTCTTTGCAGAATTCAAGATTAGCACCAAAAAAAAAAATTGTGATTCTTCCCAAAAAAAGTCTTTTTTTTTTCTTTTTTTTTTCTTTCTTTTTTCTTTTTTTCTTAAAAAATATAATTTTATACAATAAAATTATGCCCAATAAATTATTTTAAATACATACCCATATGTATATGAAATCAAAAATAAATTAATAATTGCATAAAGATTTGGCTCTGATGCCACTGTTGGGTTTGTACGAAATCGTGACGCAATCAAATTGCAAAAATTAGCGGAAGCATGGTATATCAGAGTTTAAAAAATTTCTACAAAACCATTACCCGGATCATCCTTTATGCAAATTATTAATTTAAAACGATAAATAAGAAGTTATGGAATCATACCCTTGTAGAACGAAGCTTCCACAGGTACTAGTTCAACTCCTTGTTCTTCGTGATCTCCTTGAATTTCCGGGTTAGATTCCTTCCTTTGATCAACGTTAGCCACCCAAGTGTTTGGCCTCTAGAGGTGATCCACCAAGGAAGATGAATTATCAAGAAGGAGGGTGTTTGGCTTAACCTTAGTTTTCTACCCTCTATAGAAAAGGAGTACTCTCCAACAATTGGAATTGCATCAATCTAATATCTATTATAAGACTTCTCTTATATAGACATTGGTCAACCCTTCTAATCCTATTAGACATGGGATTTCTTTTAATTAATTAAACTCCTTTAATTAATTTAGGCTTCCCACCACATGGGAATAATTAATTAAATTCATTTAATTAATTTATCTCCTAATCTTATTAGGAATAAATGAGAGTACTAAATATTAAATTAATTACTAAACTCCTTTAGAAATTAAAATAATAATAATTGTAATAATATTAATAAGACTCCTCTTATTAATTTATATTTAATATTTCCAAAATATTAAATAATAAACATTAAGCTATTTAATTTATTCTATCACCATAGATTAAATTAATTATACTTAATGCATTATTACGATTATGCCATTACCTTCTTAAATAATTATTCTTCCTTTTATGGTGTGACCCTTTAGGTTCTCCATATTAAACCGGTTGTGAATAAATCAATTAAAATAATTTTAATCTTATTTAAATAAATAAATTAAACTAATAATTTATTTAAATAAATAATATTTATTCTACAATAGGGATAAGCCTCCCTAGCGATCAACGACTTTCCAGATAATATAGATTTCAACATTAATCATAAAAGAACCTGTGAGTTAATAGTTACCATACAATTCAATCCTTCCACCATACAATGTCCCAATTAAATATAAGACATGGATTTACTGTCAAGTCTTATTTTATTTAATTATATGTATTTCGATTAGAAAATGCACAACTCCAAATAATGCAAATTAAAAACTCCTTTCTAATTTCATTTCACCTTGGCCAAGGATTCCTGGGTTGTCATTTAACGAATCACATGGGACATATCTCCTCTTTTACTAGAGGTGGTAGATTCTTTATTGATCATTCATTATCTCCATATGTAACTCATTATACCCAAGCATACCCTATATATGCCTTAAAAGGTCTTAAGGAATAAGTCAAAGTATAATTTGTTACATACAAGATACTATGATGATCTCAAGTCCAAGGATCACTTGTACTACTATCACATTAGGAATTCCTATTGACATGCGAGTAAAACTCCATTAGGTATTCCATAGCGAATCACGTTCAGTGAACTTATTCTTCAATAAGCACCTACATACTTGCTTTAGTGTCTCCACACAAATGATCATGAGATCAATCATCCTCATCCAATGAGCAAGCAACATATGTACCAATCTATCCGGATTTACTAATCCCCTTTTTAGTAATCCCACGATTGGGAACTATTTAAGTTTTAAAACTTTCTAAGAATTTAGATCTCATTAGCATGATCATCATCATGATTCTAAAAGCATTGCTTAAAACTATGGGTTATTTACATATTATAAAAACAGCAACATGTAGATAATTAAATGCCTGTAATAAATGAATATTTCATTAATAAATAAATAAGATTGTTTACAAAGTACGTGCTTTATCATCATACATGATTGGCTTGTATGCACACTACTATCATACAGACCATCTGTCTTTTACAACTTTAAAAGATCACGCCGTGATCTTATTCTATAAGCATTTTCTTATGATTCTTTTCTTATCTCATTATTATTTTATTTTAAAAACTTCTTATCTTACCTTTCATCATATCATACTATGATTTCATTTATGCTTTTAATCTTATAGACTTTGTCTATTCATTGTTATTCGCCATCTTTATTATTGGAGTTAGGCAACTCCTGATTCTTCTTTGAATCTTCTTGTTTATTTATTAACTCTTCTTTTAAGAATTTCTAATATCATTCACGTTACTCAATATTTTATTCGAGTTTTATCCCTCGCCATTCTAATCTTCTTCTTATAATATTTATAGGACTTAACTCATCCTATACATCTACGTATGTGAAAAAAATTACATTTTCATTATACGTAACTTAAACTTAACTTCTTATTCTTTTAACCTAAGGTCATAGCCTAAGGTACCCTTACCTATGGTGTATAACCTATCAGCTCTGATACCAACTGTAACGCCCCCAAAATTCTTATAATATAATTCTCATTCTCGATCGTTAACAATACAACTTTAATCCATCTTTACATCATTATTCGATATTAAAATCACTAAAAAATGGGGAATATTTTAAACTTTTATAAAATCTTTCTTTATTGCCCTGAATCGTAACCTTAACATTACAAATATTTGATTCAATTCTATTACATGAATCGCTTCTAAGTTACTATACAAAGTATTACATCACAAGCAATATCCACTATACATCGGATCACTCAACACATTACTCATCTTGAATAAATAATTTCTTGCATCGTAATTGATCTTAACATTCAATTAGCACGCATCATTACCTTGCATCCTTGACCTGCAAAAGTGGTTATTTGCAAGAGTGAGCTCGACAGTTCAGCAAGACCTAACAGTTTTCGTGCATCACATAGCACATAATAACATGCTCAACGTACATCTCATAATCATCAAAGTAACATGGCATACATGCTTTAATTCATATAACAAATATAAAAATTGAGTTCCTTACTCAATCAACATTCTTTAATCAATCAATGTAGTCATAGACTTTAACATTTCATGCTTACAACATATATAACATATCATGCTCTTTGCAAAATAATTTAAAATAGTTCATCATCAAGCTCACGTAGAAAATAGGAACTGAAAGACTTGCCTTGATCGTTGTTTACCAATAATAGATTAACAGCTTACAGCTATCTGCACTTCACGTGCCCTACACAATTATATAATCATGCACATCAACTATTAGTCACATAGCAACACATAGTCGTTGTAATGTAAAATCTACTTCACATCTCATAATCCTTCCTGTTAATTAATACACAATGTTCAATTCGATTGTGTTAACTTTCAATTTATATCTCACTAGATTTCTTTTTAGTAATATTTGAAATTCATTCAAGTGTTTAAGTCTTGCTAGGACTACTTATGGGTTTTATATTAACCCCATTTCATATCTTATAATGTTCATTTCATTTGACTTAAAATACTTTTTACATTCGTTAACACTTATCACAGCGTTTCGATGTTCATTCGTCACATGCCCGAATCGTCTCTCTTGTGTATGCTTAGTGTGCTTACATAACTTATCTAATACATCATTTATTAATGTTAAGCATCATTATATTTACTAACATTCATGTTTTATAACTTAGAACAACATCTATCATCGTCGACAGCACTATACTTGCGTATGTGCATGTCCAACGCTCTCCGATTGCCTCCGAATACGCATCTGTCACAAAGATGACCATTTTTATCCCTGCTAACGACCTCAAATTGAAAAACATAAAAAACAAAAGTTGTAGGTCTACTCGTGTTCGTTCCGGATCATCTTGAATCTCCTCAATCGGAGTTCGTATGAAAAAGTTATGGCTGTTTTACTACAGGAGGTCAAAGCAGTTTTGCATTACACTACTTAAATAACTCCGAATAGCTTGTAGCCCCGCTGGGACTGGAGTTCCTAGGCCAAAAGCCCTGCTGTGGCGGGGCCCACTGCTGGTGGGTTCCCAGTTAGCGAATTGTGCAGAGAAATAAGCCAATTGGGCTTATTTCTTCGCACCAAAGTCTGATTTTAACTAACATAATGTACATGAAACTTTATACAAACAAAATCTTAAACTTCTAACATGATTTTAACATATAATAACACCACAACACATAATCAAAGCACCTAATTTTCATATTTTAAAGAAAACACCATTATTAAGCGTTCTTGACGAAAATTAACAATGTGAGTTCGTTTTTAACCCAAATCACATGATTCAAATCATGTTTTGTTCGTTTGTTGATATATTATTATAATCTATGATCAATTTATATAATAATTAACTATCAAACATTAATTTTGATTTCAAATGACCAATTATTTTCAAAACGAGTTCACTGTAACTCGTGATGAACATGATTTCTTCATGTTTATCATGTTTACATGAATTAAATCACTGAAATCATTATACTAATCACATATAAGCATGTTATAACATAATTTGCCTATAAAATTCTTGCTTTATCAATTTCATACTAAGTTCATATATACAGAGAACTACAAATACGAAGAATACAAAAAAAAAATTCTATAGTACAAGAATTATGATTATACCCTTAAGCTCAATGAGGAAGAAGATGAATATGGTGCTTCGATTAACAAATTTCTCCTTCTTCTTCTTCCTTCTTATCTCTTCTCTATTTTCTTTCTCTGCTCTTTCTTCTTTGTTTTGTTCTAACTTCTAACACTGACTAACTTGTTTTATTTTAACTAACGTATATTGTAATATACATATATCTATATACATATAATACAATCATAACTATAAAGATAATAACCCTTATTAATTATAATAATTACAATTAATATATAAATTACAAATTTGAATTTTAAAAGCTCTAAGGCTTGTTTGGCAAAATAAGTTATTTTAAAAACAGGTTTTAATAGTTAAGGCCCCGTTTGGCAAAACGGATTTAAAACAAAAGTAAGGGACTTGTTTGGAAAAACGGTTTTAAAAACTCTTTTAATAAAACTTTTAACACATATTCTTAATGTTATCCTTTAATTAATTAAATCTTAACATTAATTTAATTAATTAAAAGTTTAACATCAATTAATCACATAAAAATATCACATTATAATTACTCGCTAATTATAACTTCATGTAACAATTACCACATCACTACATCTAATTTAATTATCTCAATTAAATTAGAACTATAACATAACATCATTACATATTAATTAAATTAAATATTAAATAATCATTTAATTAATATAATACACTTAATTACATTAATCCATATTAATCACATACTTATTTATTTAACTCAATAAATAATTCAATTAAAATATTTATTTTAATTCAATAAATATTAAAATTAACATTTAAAATCCTCTTCACATCAATTCACATATTTCACAATATATGCACGTATACACATACTTAAACTCAAAACATCAGATAATAAAAATTTTATTTATTAAATTCTCATTTATAACTTCTTAAAAATATGGAATGTCACACCTTCATCCCTCCCTGTTTAAGCTCTAGAAATTGGACCTCCATCTGGTCCTGTGAGCTAACGGGGAAGTACATTTCAAAGAACATCTCTTTGAAACGGTCCCATGCTATAACTTTTTCTCATTCCCTCATTTTATTGGCCTACCACCAAAAATTAGCATCCGACTTCAACATAAAAGTTGCGAAAGCCGTCTTCTGGTCCTCGCTAACTCTAGTTACGTCGAAGACCTTTCCATCTCCATTATGAAAGTAGTATGCATACAAGCCAATCATATGTAATGATAAAGCATATACTTTGGAGATAATCTAATTTATTTATTAATAAAAATATTCATTTATTAAATGCATTTAATTATCTACATGGTGCTGTTTTTATAATATGTAAATAACCCATAGTTTTAAGCAATGCTTTTAGAATCATGATGATGATCATGCTAATGAGATCTAAATTCTTAGAAAGCTTTAAAACTAAAATAATTCCCAATCGTGGGATTATTAAAAAGAAGATTAGTACATCCGGATAGATTGGTACATATGTTGCTTGCTCATTGGATGAGGATGATTGATCTCATTATCATTTGTGTGGAGACACTAAAGCAAGTATGTAGGTGCTTATTGGAGAATAAGTTCACTGAACGTGACTCGCTATGGAATACCTAATGGAGTTTTACTCGCCTGTCAATAAGAATTCCTAATGTGATAGTAGTACAAGTGATCCTTAGACTTGAGATCATCATAGTATCTTGTATGTAATGAATTATACTTTCATTTATTCCTTAAAGCCCTTTAGGATATATAAAAGGGTATGCTTGGGTATAATGAGTTACATATAGAGATAATGAATGATCAATAAAGAATCTACCACCTCTAGTAAAAGAGGAGATATGTCCTATGTGATTCGTTAAATGACAACCCAGGAATCCTTGGCCAAGGTGGAATGAAATTAGAAAGGAGTTTCTAATTTGCATTAATCGGAGTTGTGCATTTTCTAATCGAAATACATATGATTAAATAAAATAAGACTTGACAGTAAATCAATGTCTTATATTTAATTGGGACATTGTATGCTGGAAGGATTGAATTGTACGGTAACTATTAACTCACAGGTTCTTTTATGATTTATGTTGAAATCTATATTATCTAGAAAGTCGTTGATCGCTAAGGAGGCTTATTCCTATTGTAGAATAAATATTATTTATTTAAATAGATTATTAGTTTAATTTATTTATTTAAATAAGATTAGAATTGTTCTAATTGATTTATTCACAACCGGTTTAATATGGAGAACCTAAAGGGTCACACCATAAAAGGAAGAATAATTATTTAAGAAGGTAATGGCATAATCGTAATAATGCATTAAGTGTAATTAATTTAATTTATGGTGATAGAATAAATTAAATTGCTTAATGTTTATTATTTTGAAAATATTAAATATAAATTAATAAGAGAAGTCTTACTAATATTATTACAATTATTATTATTTTAATTTCTAAAGTAGTTTAGTAATTAATTTAATATTAGTACTCTCATTTATTCCTAATAAGATTAGGAGACAAATTAATTAAATGAATTTAATTAATTATTTTCAATGTGGTGGGAAGCCTAAATTAATTAAAGGAGTTTAATTAATTAAATAAAATCTCATGTCTAATAGGATTAGAAGGGTTAACCAATATCTATATAAGAGGAGTCTTATAATAGATATCAGTAGATGCAATTCCAATTGTTAGAGAGTACTCCTTTTTTATAGAGGATAGAAAACTAAGGTTTAGCCAAACACCCTCCTTCTTGATAATTCCTCTTCCTTGGTGGATCACCTCTAGAGGCCAAACACTTGGGTGGCTAACGTTGATCAAAGGAAGGAATTTAACCCGAAAATTCAAGGAGATCACGAAGAACAAGGAGTTGAACTCGTACCTGTGGAAGCTTTGTTCTACAAGGGTATGGTTCCATAACTTCTTATTTATCGTTTTTAAATTAATAATTTGCATAAAGGATGATCCTGGTAATGATTTTGTAGAAATTTTTAAAGTCGAATATACCATGCTTCCGCTAATTTTGTAATTTGATTGCGTCCCGATTTCGTACAAACCCAACAGTGGCGTCAGAGTCAAATCTTTATGCATTTATTAATTGTTTTGATTCCATATATGTATGGGTATGTATTTGGAATAATTTATTGGGCATAATTTTATTGTGTAAAATTATTATATTTTTATGAAAAAAAAAAACAAAATGAAATCACTATCGAAATTGTTTCGCGAATTGATCCTGTTCGCTGTGGTCAGTGCATGTTTTAAGTGATCATTGTTTTGTTTTTCAAAAGATAACATGCAGGAAAAAGGAAGGTAACCATTTTTTTTAAAGGAAGGTAACCTTTTTAAGTGATCATTGTTTTCCTTTAAAAAAGGTACTGCAGGATTACAAAAGAAGGTTTTCAAAAGGTATATATATATATTCTATAAACCGCCAGAAACGTTCCCATGCTATAACCCCTTCTCCTTCCTTCGTTTTATTGGCCTACCACCAAAAACTAGCATCCGACTTCAACATAAAAGTTGCGAAAGCCGTCTTCTGGTCCTCGCTAACTCTAGTTACGTCGAAGACCTTTTCCATCTCCATAATGAAAGTGGTATGCATACAAGCCAATCATGTGTAATGATAAAGCATATACTTTGGAGACAATCTTATTTATTTATTAATAAAACTATTCATTTATTAAAGGCATTTAATTATCTACATGGTGCTGTTTTTATAATATGTAAATAACCCATAGTTTTAAGCAATGCTTTTAGAATCATGATGATGATCATGCTAATGAGATCTAAATTCTTAGAAAGCTTTAAAACTGAAATAGTCCCCAATCGTGGGATTATTAAAAAGGGATTAGTAAATCCGGATAGATTGGTATATATGTTGCTTGCTCATTGGATGAGGATGATTGATCTCATGATCATTTATGTGGAGACACTAAAGCAAGTATGTAGGTGCTTATTGGAGAATAAGTTCACTAAACGTGACTCGCTATGGAATACCTAATGGAGTTTTACTCGCCTGTCAATAAGAATTCCTAATGTGATAGTGGTACAAGTGATCCTTGGACTTGAGATCATCATACTATCTTGTATGTAATGAATTATACTTTCACTTATTCCTTAAAGCCCTTTAGGGTATATAAAAGGGTATGCTTGGGTATAATGAGTTACATATGGAGATAATGAATGATCAATAAAGAATCTACCACCTCTAGTAAAAGAGGAGATATGTCCTATGTGATTCGTTAAATGACAACCCAGGAATCCTTGGCCAAGGTGGAATGAAATTAGAAAGGAGTTTCTAATTTGCATTAATCGGAGTTGTGCATTTTTTAGTCGAAATACATATGATTAAATAAAATAAGACTTGACAGTAAATCCATGTCTTATATTTAATTGGGACATTGTATGGTGGAAGGATTGAATTGTACGGTAACTATTAACTCACAGGTTCTTTTATGATTTATGTTGAAATCTATATTATCTAGAAAGTCGTTGATCGCTAAGGAGGCTTATTCCTATTGTAGAATAAATATTATTTATTTAAATAGATTATTAGTTTAATTTATTTATTTAAATAAGATTAGAATTGTTCTAATTGATTTATTCACAACCGGTTTAATATGGAGAACCTAAAGGGTCACACCATAAAAGGAAGAATAATTATTTAAGAAGGTAATGGCATAATCGTAATAATGCATTAAGTGTAATTAATTTAATTTATGGTGATAGAATAAATTAAATTGCTTAATATTTATTATTTTAAAAATATTAAATATAAATTAATAAGAGGAGTCTTATTAATATTATTACAATTATTATTATTTTAATTTCTAAAGTAGTTTAGTAATTAATTTAATATTAGTACTCTCATTTATTCCTAATAAGATTAGGAGACAAATTAATTAAATGAATTTAATTAATAATTTTCAATGTGGTGGGAAGCCTAAATTAATTAAAGGAGTTTAATTAATTAAATAAAATCTCATGTCTAATAGGATTAGAAGGGTTGACCAATATCTATATAAGAGGAGTCTTATAATAGATATCAGTTGATGCAATTCCAATTGTTAGAGAGTACTCCTATTCTATAGAGGATCGAAAACTAAGGTTTACCCAAACACCCTCCTTCTTGATAATTCCTCTTCCTTGGTGGATCACCTCTAGAGGCCAAATACTTTTGTGGCTAACGTTGATCAAAGGAAGGAATCTGACCCGGAAATTCAAGGAGATCACGAAGAACAAGGAGTTGAACTCGTACCTGTGGAAGCTTTGTTCTACAAGGGTATGGTTCCATAACTTCTTGTTTATCATTTTTAAATTAATAATTTGCATAAAGGATGATCCTAGTAATGATTTTGTAAAAAATTTTAAACTCTGATATACCATGCTTCCGCTAATTTTGCAATTTTATTGCGTCCCGATTTCGTACAAACCCAACAGTGGCATCAGAGTCAAATCTTTATGCATTTATTAATTATTTTGATTCCATATATGTATGGGTATGTATTTGGAATAATTTATTGGGCATAATTTTATTGTATAAAATTATTATTTTTTTATGAAAAAAAAAAATCAAAATGAAATCACTATCGAAATTGTTTCGCGAATTGATCCTGTTCGCTGTGGTCAGTGCATGTTTTAAGTGATCATTGTTTTGTTTTTCAAAAGATAACATGCAGGAAAAAGGAAGGTAACCATTTTTTTTAAAGGAAGGTAACCTTTTTGAGTGATCATTGTTTTCCTTTTAAAAAGGTACTACAGGATTACAAAAGAAGGTTTTCAAATGGTATATATATATATATAGCATGGGAACGTTTCTGGCGGTTTAAAGAATATATATATATATATATATTCTTTAAACCGTCAGAAACGTTCCCATGCTATAACTCCTTCTCCTTCCTTCGTTTTATTGGCCTACCACCAAAAATTAGCATCCGACTTCAACATAAAAGTTGCGAAAGCCGTGTTCTGGTCCTCGCTAACTCTAGTTACGTCGAAGACCTTTTCCATCTACATTATGAAAGTAGTATGCATACAAGTCAATCATGTGTAATGATAAAGCATATACTTTGGAGATAATTTTATTTATTTATTAATAAAAATATTCATTTATTAAAGGCATTTAATTATCTACATGGTGCTGTTTTTATAATATGTAAATAACCCATAGTTTTAAGCAATGCTTTTAGAATCATGATGATGATCATGCTAATGAGATCTAAATTCTTAGAAAGCTTTAAAACTAAAATAGTCCCCAATCGTGGGATTATTAAAAAGGTGATTAGTAAATCCGGATAGATTGGTACATATGTTGCTTGCTCATTGGATGAGGATGATTGATCTCATGATCATTTGTGTGGAGACACTAAAGCAAGTATGTAGGTGCTTATTGGAGAATAAGTTCACTGAACGTGACTCGCTATGGAATACCTAATGGAGTTTTACTCGCCTGTCAATAAGAATTCCTAATGTGATATAGTACAAGTGATCCTTGGACTTGAGATCATCATACTATCTTGTATGTAATGAATTATACTTTCACATATTCCTTAAAGCCCTTTAGGGTATATAAAAGGGTATGCTTGGGTGTAATGAGTTACATATGGAGATAATGAATGATCAATAAAGAATCTACCACCTCTAGTAAAAGAGGAGATATGTCCTATGTGATTCGTTAAATGACAACCCAGGAATCCTTGGCCAAGGTGGAATGAAATTAGAAAGGAGTTTCTAATTTGCATTAATCGGAGTTGTGCATTTTTTAGTCGAAATACATATGATTAAATAAAATAAGACTTGACAGTAAATCCATGTCTTAAATTTAATTGTGACATTGTATGGTGGAAGGATTGAATTGTACGGTAACTATTAACTCACAGGTTCTTTTATGATTGATGTTAAAATCTATATTATCTAGAAAGTCGTTGATCGCTAAGGAGGCTTATTCCTATTGTAGAATAAATATTATTTATTTAAATAGATTATTAGTTTAATTTATTTATTTAAATAAGATTAGAATTGTTCTAATTGATTTATTCACAACCGGTTTAATACGGAGAACCTAAAGGGTCACACCATAAAAGAAGAATAATTATTTAAGAAGGTAATGGCATAATCGTAATAATGCATTAAGTGTAATTAATTTAATTTATGGTGATAGAATAAATTAAATTGCTTAATGTTTATTATTTTGAAAATATTAAATATAAATTAATAAGAGGAGTCTTATTAATATTATTACAATTATTATTATTTTAATTTCTAAAGTAGTTTAGTAATTAATTTAATATTAGTACTCTCATTTATTCCTAATAAGATTAGGAGACAAATTAATTAAATGAATTTAATTAATAATTTTTAATGTGTTGGGAAGCCTAAATTAATTAAAGGAGTTTAATTAATTAAATAAAATCTCATGTCTAATAGGATTAGAAGGGTTGACCAATATCTATATAAGAGGAGTCTTATAATAGATATCAGTAGATGCAATTTCAATTGTTAGAGAGTACTCCTTTTTTATAGAGGATAGAAAACTAAGGTTTAGCCAAACACCCTCCTTCTTGATAATTCCTCTTCCTTGGTGGATCACCTCTAGAGGCCAAACACTTGGGTGGCT
Source organism: Panax stipuleanatus (assembly GCA_020205555.1). Taxonomy (NCBI): domain Eukaryota; kingdom Viridiplantae; phylum Streptophyta; class Magnoliopsida; order Apiales; family Araliaceae; genus Panax; species Panax stipuleanatus. The sequence continues at coordinate 26,374,110 of CM035123.1, forward strand.
AACGTTGATCAAAGGAAGGAATTTAACCCGAAAATTCAAGGAGATCACGAAGAACAAGGAGTTGAACTCGTACCTGTGGAAGCTTTGTTCTACAAGGGTATGGTTCCATAACTTCTTATTTATCGTTTTTAAATTAATAATTTGCATAAAGGATGATCCTGGTAATGATTTTGTAGAAATTTTTAAAGTCGAATATACCATGCTTCCGCTAATTTTGTAATTTGATTGCGTCCCGATTTCGTACAAACCCAACAGTGGCGTCAGAGTCAAATCTTTATGCATTTATTAATTGTTTTGATTCCATATATGTATGGGTATGTATTTGGAATAATTTATTGGGCATAATTTTATTGTGTAAAATTATTATATTTTTATGAAAAAAAAACAAAATGAAATCACTATCGAAATTGTTTCGCGAATTGATCCTGTTCGCTGTGGTCAGTGCATGTTTTAAGTGATCATTGTTTTGTTTTTCAAAAGATAACATGCAGGAAAAAGGAAGGTAACCATTTTTTTTAAAGGAAGGTAACCTTTTTAAGTGATCATTGTTTTCCTTTAAAAAAGGTACTGCAGGATTACAAAAGAAGGTTTTCAAAAGGTATATATATATATTCTATAAACCGCCAGAAACGTTCCCATGCTATAACCCCTTCTCCTTCCTTCGTTTTATTGGCCTACCACCAAAAACTAGCATCCGACTTCAACATAAAAGTTGCGAAAGCCGTCTTCTGGTCCTCGCTAACTCTAGTTACGTCGAAGACCTTTTCCATCTCCATAATGAAAGTGGTATGCATACAAGCCAATCATGTGTAATGATAAAGCATATACTTTGGAGACAATCTTATTTATTTATTAATAAAACTATTCATTTATTAAAGGCATTTAATTATCTACATGGTGCTGTTTTTATAATATGTAAATAACCCATAGTTTTAAGCAATGCTTTTAGAATCATGATGATGATCATGCTAATGAGATCTAAATTCTTAGAAAGCTTTAAAACTGAAATAGTCCCCAATCGTGGGATTATTAAAAAGGGATTAGTAAATCCGGATAGATTGGTATATATGTTGCTTGCTCATTGGATGAGGATGATTGATCTCATGATCATTTATGTGGAGACACTAAAGCAAGTATGTAGGTGCTTATTGGAGAATAAGTTCACTAAACGTGACTCGCTATGGAATACCTAATGGAGTTTTACTCGCCTGTCAATAAGAATTCCTAATGTGATAGTGGTACAAGTGATCCTTGGACTTGAGATCATCATACTATCTTGTATGTAATGAATTATACTTTCACTTATTCCTTAAAGCCCTTTAGGGTATATAAAAGGGTATGCTTGGGTATAATGAGTTACATATGGAGATAATGAATGATCAATAAAGAATCTACCACCTCTAGTAAAAGAGGAGATATGTCCTATGTGATTCGTTAAATGACAACCCAGGAATCCTTGGCCAAGGTGGAATGAAATTAGAAAGGAGTTTCTAATTTGCATTAATCGGAGTTGTGCATTTTTTAGTCGAAATACATATGATTAAATAAAATAAGACTTGACAGTAAATCCATGTCTTATATTTAATTGGGACATTGTATGGTGGAAGGATTGAATTGTACGGTAACTATTAACTCACAGGTTCTTTTATGATTTATGTTGAAATCTATATTATCTAGAAAGTCGTTGATCGCTAAGGAGGCTTATTCCTATTGTAGAATAAATATTATTTATTTAAATAGATTATTAGTTTAATTTATTTATTTAAATAAGATTAGAATTGTTCTAATTGATTTATTCACAACCGGTTTAATATGGAGAACCTAAAGGGTCACACCATAAAAGGAAGAATAATTATTTAAGAAGGTAATGGCATAATCGTAATAATGCATTAAGTGTAATTAATTTAATTTATGGTGATAGAATAAATTAAATTGCTTAATATTTATTATTTTAAAAATATTAAATATAAATTAATAAGAGGAGTCTTATTAATATTATTACAATTATTATTATTTTAATTTCTAAAGTAGTTTAGTAATTAATTTAATATTAGTACTCTCATTTATTCCTAATAAGATTAGGAGACAAATTAATTAAATGAATTTAATTAATAATTTTCAATGTGGTGGGAAGCCTAAATTAATTAAAGGAGTTTAATTAATTAAATAAAATCTCATGTCTAATAGGATTAGAAGGGTTGACCAATATCTATATAAGAGGAGTCTTATAATAGATATCAGTTGATGCAATTCCAATTGTTAGAGAGTACTCCTATTCTATAGAGGATCGAAAACTAAGGTTTACCCAAACACCCTCCTTCTTGATAATTCCTCTTCCTTGGTGGATCACCTCTAGAGGCCAAATACTTTTGTGGCTAACGTTGATCAAAGGAAGGAATCTGACCCGGAAATTCAAGGAGATCACGAAGAACAAGGAGTTGAACTCGTACCTGTGGAAGCTTTGTTCTACAAGGGTATGGTTCCATAACTTCTTGTTTATCATTTTTAAATTAATAATTTGCATAAAGGATGATCCTAGTAATGATTTTGTAAAAAATTTTAAACTCTGATATACCATGCTTCCGCTAATTTTGCAATTTTATTGCGTCCCGATTTCGTACAAACCCAACAGTGGCATCAGAGTCAAATCTTTATGCATTTATTAATTATTTTGATTCCATATATGTATGGGTATGTATTTGGAATAATTTATTGGGCATAATTTTATTGTATAAAATTATTATTTTTTTATGAAAAAAAAAATCAAAATGAAATCACTATCGAAATTGTTTCGCGAATTGATCCTGTTCGCTGTGGTCAGTGCATGTTTTAAGTGATCATTGTTTTGTTTTTCAAAAGATAACATGCAGGAAAAAGGAAGGTAACCATTTTTTTTAAAGGAAGGTAACCTTTTTGAGTGATCATTGTTTTCCTTTTAAAAAGGTACTACAGGATTACAAAAGAAGGTTTTCAAATGGTATATATATATATATAGCATGGGAACGTTTCTGGCGGTTTAAAGAATATATATATATATATATATATATATTCTTTAAACCGTCAGAAACGTTCCCATGCTATAACTCCTTCTCCTTCCTTCGTTTTATTGGCCTACCACCAAAAATTAGCATCCGACTTCAACATAAAAGTTGCGAAAGCCGTGTTCTGGTCCTCGCTAACTCTAGTTACGTCGAAGACCTTTTCCATCTACATTATGAAAGTAGTATGCATACAAGTCAATCATGTGTAATGATAAAGCATATACTTTGGAGATAATTTTATTTATTTATTAATAAAAATATTCATTTATTAAAGGCATTTAATTATCTACATGGTGCTGTTTGTATAATATGTAAATAACCCATAGTTTTAAGCAATGCTTTTAGAATCATGATGATGATCATGCTAATGAGATCTAAATTCTTAGAAAGCTTTAAAACTAAAATAGTCCCCAATCGTGGGATTATTAAAAAGGTGATTAGTAAATCCGGATAGATTGGTACATATGTTGCTTGCTCATTGGATGAGGATGATTGATCTCATGATCATTTGTGTGGAGACACTAAAGCAAGTATGTAGGTGCTTATTGGAGAATAAGTTCACTGAACGTGACTCGCTATGGAATACCTAATGGAGTTTTACTCGCCTGTCAATAAGAATTCCTAATGTGATATAGTACAAGTGATCCTTGGACTTGAGATCATCATACTATCTTGTATGTAATGAATTATACTTTCACATATTCCTTAAAGCCCTTTAGGGTATATAAAAGGGTATGCTTGGGTGTAATGAGTTACATATGGAGATAATGAATGATCAATAAAGAATCTACCACCTCTAGTAAAAGAGGAGATATGTCCTATGTGATTCGTTAAATGACAACCCAGGAATCCTTGGCCAAGGTGGAATGAAATTAGAAAGGAGTTTCTAATTTGCATTAATCGGAGTTGTGCATTTTTTAGTCGAAATACATATGATTAAATAAAATAAGACTTGACAGTAAATCCATGTCTTAAATTTAATTGTGACATTGTATGGTGGAAGGATTGAATTGTACGGTAACTATTAACTCACAGGTTCTTTTATGATTGATGTTAAAATCTATATTATCTAGAAAGTCGTTGATCGCTAAGGAGGCTTATTCCTATTGTAGAATAAATATTATTTATTTAAATAGATTATTAGTTTAATTTATTTATTTAAATAAGATTAGAATTGTTCTAATTGATTTATTCACAACCGGTTTAATACGGAGAACCTAAAGGGTCACACCATAAAAGGAAGAATAATTATTTAAGAAGGTAATGGCATAATCGTAATAATGCATTAAGTGTAATTAATTTAATTTATGGTGATAGAATAAATTAAATTGCTTAATGTTTATTATTTTGAAAATATTAAATATAAATTAATAAGAGGAGTCTTATTAATATTATTACAATTATTATTATTTTAATTTCTAAAGTAGTTTAGTAATTAATTTAATATTAGTACTCTCATTTATTCCTAATAAGATTAGGAGACAAATTAATTAAATGAATTTAATTAATAATTTTTAATGTGTTGGGAAGCCTAAATTAATTAAAGGAGTTTAATTAATTAAATAAAATCTCATGTCTAATAGGATTAGAAGGGTTGACCAATATCTATATAAGAGGAGTCTTATAATAGATATCAGTAGATGCAATTTCAATTGTTAGAGAGTACTCCTTTTTTATAGAGGATAGAAAACTAAGGTTTAGCCAAACACCCTCCTTCTTGATAATTCCTCTTCCTTGGTGGATCACCTCTAGAGGCCAAACACTTGGGTGGCTAACGTTGATCAAAGGAAGGAATTTAACCCGAAAATTCAAGGAGATCACGAAGAACAAGGAGTTGAACTCGTACCTGTGGAAGCTTTGTTCTACAAGGGTATGGTTCCATAACTTCTTATTTATCGTTTTTAAATTAATAATTTGCATAAAGGATGATCCTGGTAATGATTTTGTAGAAATTTTTAAAGTCGAATATACCATGCTTCCGCTAATTTTGTAATTTGATTGCGTCCCGATTTCGTACAAACCCAACAGTGGCGTCAGAGTCAAATCTTTATGCATTTATTAATTGTTTTGATTCCATATATGTATGGGTATGTATTTGGAATAATTTATTGGGCATAATTTTATTGTGTAAAATTATTATATTTTTATGAAAAAAAAAACAAAATGAAATCACTATCGAAATTGTTTCGCGAATTGATCCTGTTCGCTGTGGTCAGTGCATGTTTTAAGTGATCATTGTTTTGTTTTTCAAAAGATAACATGCAGGAAAAAGGAAGGTAACCATTTTTTTTAAAGGAAGGTAACCTTTTTAAGTGATCATTGTTTTCCTTTAAAAAAGGTACTGCAGGATTACAAAAGAAGGTTTTCAAAAGGTATATATATATATTCTATAAACCGCCAGAAACGTTCCCATGCTATAACCCCTTCTCCTTCCTTCGTTTTATTGGCCTACCACCAAAAACTAGCATCCGACTTCAACATAAAAGTTGCGAAAGCCGTCTTCTGGTCCTCGCTAACTCTAGTTACGTCGAAGACCTTTTCCATCTCCATAATGAAAGTGGTATGCATACAAGCCAATCATGTGTAATGATAAAGCATATACTTTGGAGACAATCTTATTTATTTATTAATAAAACTATTCATTTATTAAAGGCATTTAATTATCTACATGGTGCTGTTTTTATAATATGTAAATAACCCATAGTTTTAAGCAATGCTTTTAGAATCATGATGATGATCATGCTAATGAGATCTAAATTCTTAGAAAGCTTTAAAACTGAAATAGTCCCCAATCGTGGGATTATTAAAAAGGGATTAGTAAATCCGGATAGATTGGTATATATGTTGCTTGCTCATTGGATGAGGATGATTGATCTCATGATCATTTATGTGGAGACACTAAAGCAAGTATGTAGGTGCTTATTGGAGAATAAGTTCACTAAACGTGACTCGCTATGGAATACCTAATGGAGTTTTACTCGCCTGTCAATAAGAATTCCTAATGTGATAGTGGTACAAGTGATCCTTGGACTTGAGATCATCATACTATCTTGTATGTAATGAATTATACTTTCACTTATTCCTTAAAGCCCTTTAGGGTATATAAAAGGGTATGCTTGGGTATAATGAGTTACATATGGAGATAATGAATGATCAATAAAGAATCTACCACCTCTAGTAAAAGAGGAGATATGTCCTATGTGATTCGTTAAATGACAACCCAGGAATCCTTGGCCAAGGTGGAATGAAATTAGAAAGGAGTTTCTAATTTGCATTAATCGGAGTTGTGCATTTTTTAGTCGAAATACATATGATTAAATAAAATAAGACTTGACAGTAAATCCATGTCTTATATTTAATTGGGACATTGTATGGTGGAAGGATTGAATTGTACGGTAACTATTAACTCACAGGTTCTTTTATGATTTATGTTGAAATCTATATTATCTAGAAAGTCGTTGATCGCTAAGGAGGCTTATTCCTATTGTAGAATAAATATTATTTATTTAAATAGATTATTAGTTTAATTTATTTATTTAAATAAGATTAGAATTGTTCTAATTGATTTATTCACAACCGGTTTAATATGGAGAACCTAAAGGGTCACACCATAAAAGGAAGAATAATTATTTAAGAAGGTAATGGCATAATCGTAATAATGCATTAAGTGTAATTAATTTAATTTATGGTGATAGAATAAATTAAATTGCTTAATATTTATTATTTTAAAAATATTAAATATAAATTAATAAGAGGAGTCTTATTAATATTATTACAATTATTATTATTTTAATTTCTAAAGTAGTTTAGTAATTAATTTAATATTAGTACTCTCATTTATTCCTAATAAGATTAGGAGACAAATTAATTAAATGAATTTAATTAATAATTTTCAATGTGGTGGGAAGCCTAAATTAATTAAAGGAGTTTAATTAATTAAATAAAATCTCATGTCTAATAGGATTAGAAGGGTTGACCAATATCTATATAAGAGGAGTCTTATAATAGATATCAGTTGATGCAATTCCAATTGTTAGAGAGTACTCCTATTCTATAGAGGATCGAAAACTAAGGTTTACCCAAACACCCTCCTTCTTGATAATTCCTCTTCCTTGGTGGATCACCTCTAGAGGCCAAATACTTTTGTGGCTAACGTTGATCAAAGGAAGGAATCTGACCCGGAAATTCAAGGAGATCACGAAGAACAAGGAGTTGAACTCGTACCTGTGGAAGCTTTGTTCTACAAGGGTATGGTTCCATAACTTCTTGTTTATCATTTTTAAATTAATAATTTGCATAAAGGATGATCCTAGTAATGATTTTGTAAAAAATTTTAAACTCTGATATACCATGCTTCCGCTAATTTTGCAATTTTATTGCGTCCCGATTTCGTACAAACCCAACAGTGGCATCAGAGTCAAATCTTTATGCATTTATTAATTATTTTGATTCCATATATGTATGGGTATGTATTTGGAATAATTTATTGGGCATAATTTTATTGTATAAAATTATTATTTTTTTATGAAAAAAAAAAATCAAAATGAAATCACTATCGAAATTGTTTCGCGAATTGATCCTGTTCGCTGTGGTCAGTGCATGTTTTAAGTGATCATTGTTTTGTTTTTCAAAAGATAACATGCAGGAAAAAGGAAGGTAACCATTTTTTTTAAAGGTAGGTAACCTTTTTGAGTGATCATTGTTTTCCTTTTAAAAAGGTACTACAGGATTACAAAAGAAGGTTTTCAAATGGTATATATATATATAGCATGGGAACGTTTCTGGCGGTTTAAAGAATATATATATATATATATATATATATATATTCTTTAAACCGTCAGAAACGTTCCCATGCTATAACTCCTTCTCCTTCCTTCGTTTTATTGGCCTACCACCAAAAATTAGCATCCGACTTCAACATAAAAGTTGCGAAAGCCGTGTTCTGGTCCTCGCTAACTCTAGTTACGTCGAAGACCTTTTCCATCTACATTATGAAAGTAGTATGCATACAAGTCAATCATGTGTAATGATAAAGCATATACTTTGGAGATAATTTTATTTATTTATTAATAAAAATATTCATTTATTAAAGGCATTTAATTATCTACATGGTGCTGTTTTTATAATATGTAAATAACCCATAGTTTTAAGCAATGCTTTTAGAATCATGATGATGATCATGCTAATGAGATCTAAATTCTTAGAAAGCTTTAAAACTAAAATAGTCCCCAATCGTGGGATTATTAAAAAGGTGATTAGTAAATCCGGATAGATTGGTACATATGTTGCTTGCTCATTGGATGAGGATGATTGATCTCATGATCATTTGTGTGGAGACACTAAAGCAAGTATGTAGGTGCTTATTGGAGAATAAGTTCACTGAACGTGACTCGCTATGGAATACCTAATGGAGTTTTACTCGCCTGTCAATAAGAATTCCTAATGTGATATAGTACAAGTGATCCTTGGACTTGAGATCATCATACTATCTTGTATGTAATGAATTATACTTTCACATATTCCTTAAAGCCCTTTAGGGTATATAAAAGGGTATGCTTGGGTGTAATGAGTTACATATGGAGATAATGAATGATCAATAAAGAATCTACCACCTCTAGTAAAAGAGGAGATATGTCCTATGTGATTCGTTAAATGACAACCCAGGAATCCTTGGCCAAGGTGGAATGAAATTAGAAAGGAGTTTCTAATTTGCATTAATCGGAGTTGTGCATTTTTTAGTCGAAATACATATGATTAAATAAAATAAGACTTGACAGTAAATCCATGTCTTAAATTTAATTGTGACATTGTATGGTGGAAGGATTGAATTGTACGGTAACTATTAACTCACAGGTTCTTTTATGATTGATGTTAAAATCTATATTATCTAGAAAGTCGTTGATCGCTAAGGAGGCTTATTCCTATTGTAGAATAAATATTATTTATTTAAATAGATTATTAGTTTAATTTATTTATTTAAATAAGATTAGAATTGTTCTAATTGATTTATTCACAACCGGTTTAATACTGGAGAACCTAAAGGGTCACACCATAAAAGGAAGAATAATTATTTAAGAAGGTAATGGCATAATCGTAATAATGCATTAAGTGTAATTAATTTAATTTATGGTGATAGAATAAATTAAATTGCTTAATGTTTATTATTTTGAAAATATTAAATATAAATTAATAAGAGGAGTCTTATTAATATTATTACAATTACTATTATTTTAATTTCTAAAGTAGTTTAGTAATTAATTTAATATTAGTACTCTCATTTATTCCTAATAAGATTAGGAGACAAATTAATTAAATGAATTTAATTAATAATTTTCAATGTGGTGGGAAGCCTAAATTAATTAAAGGAGTTTAATTAATTAAATAAAATCTCATGTCTAATAGGATTAGAAGGGTTGACCAATATCTATATAAGAGGAGTCTTATAATAGATATCAGTAGATGCAATTCCAATTGTTAGAGAGTACTCCTTTTTTATAGAGGATAGAAAACTAAGGTTTAGCCAAAAACCCTCCTTCTTGATAATTCCTCTTCCTTGGTGGATCACCTCTAGAGGCCAAACACTTGGGTGGCTAACGTTGATCAAAGGAAGGAATTTAACCCGAAAATTCAAGGAGATCACGAAGAACAAGGAGTTGAACTCGTACCTGTGGAAGCTTTGTTCTACAAGGGTATGGTTCCATAACTTCTTATTTATCGTTTTTAAATTAATAATTTGCATAAAGGATGATCCGGGTAATGATTTTGTAGAAATTTTTAAACTCGAATATGCCATGCTTCCGCTAATTTTGTAATTTGATTGCGTCCTGATTTCGTACAAACCCAACAGTAGCATCAGAGTCAAATCTTTATGCATTTATTAATTGTTTTGATTTCATATATGTATGGGTATGTATTTGGAATAATTTATTGGGCATAACTTTATTGTGTAAAATTATTATATTTTTATGAAAAAAAAAAACAAAATGAAATCACTATCGAAATTGTTTCGCGAATTGATCCTGTTCGCTGTGGTCAGTACATGTTTTAAGTGATCATTGTTTTGTTTTTCAAAAGATAACATGAAGGAAAAAGGAAGGTAACCATTTTTTTTAAAGGAAGGTAACCTTTTTAAGTGATCATTGTTTTCCTTTTAAAAAGGTACTGCAGGATTACAAAAGAAGGTTTTCAAAAGGTATATATATATATATTCTATAAACCGCCAGAAACGTTCCCATGCTATAACCCCTTCTCCTTCCTTCGTTTTATTGGCCTACCACCAAAAACTAGCATCCGACTTCAACATAAAAGTTGCGAAAGCCGTCTTCTGGTCCTCGCTAACTCTAGTTACGTCGAAGACCTTTTCCATCTCCATAATGAAAGTGGTATGCATACAAGCCAATCATGTGTAATGATAAAGCATATACTTTGGAGACAATCTTATTTATTTATTAATAAAACTATTCATTTATTAAAGGCATTTAATTATCTACATGGTGCTGTTTTTATAATATGTAAATAACCCATAGTTTTAAGCAATGCTTTTAGAATCATGATGATGATCATGCTAATGAGATCTAAATTCTTAGAAAGCTTTAAAACTGAAATAGTCCCCAATCGTGGGATTATTAAAAAGGGATTAGTAAATCCGGATAGATTGGTATATATGTTGCTTGCTCATTGGATGAGGATGATTGATCTCATGATCATTTATGTGGAGACACTAAAGCAAGTATGTAGGTGCTTATTGGAGAATAAGTTCACTAAACGTGACTCGCTATGGAATACCTAATGGAGTTTTACTCGCCTGTCAATAAGAATTCCTAATGTGATAGTAGTACAAGTGATCCTTGGACTTGAGATCATCATACTATCTTGTATGTAATGAATTATACTTTCACTTATTCCTTAAAGCCCTTTAGGGTATATAAAAGGGTATGCTTGGGTGTAATGAGTTACATATGGAGATATTGAATGATCAATAAAGAATCTACCACCTCTAGTAAAAGAGGAGATATGTCCTATGTGATTCGTTAAATGACAACCCAGGAATCCTTGGCCAAGGTGGAATGAAATTAGAAAGGAGTTTCTAATTTGCATTAATCGGAGTTGTGCATTTTTTAGTCGAAATACATATGATTAAATAAAATAAGACTTGACAGTAAATCCATGTCTTAAATTTAATTGTGACATTGTATCGTGGAAGGATTGAATTGTACGGTAACTATTAACTCACAGGTTCTTTTATGATTGATGTTAAAATCTATATTATCTAGAAAGTCGTTGATCGCTAAGGAGGCTTATTCCTATTGTAGAATAAATATTATTTATTTAAATAGATTATTAGTTTAATTTATTTATTTGAATAAGATTAGAATTGTTCTAATTGATTTATTCACAACCGGTTTAACATGGAGAACCTAAAGGGTCACACCATAAAAGGAAGAATAATTATTTAAGAAGGTAATGGCATAATCATAATAATGCATTAAGTGTAATTAATTTAATTTATGGTGATAGAATAAATTAAATTGCTTAATGTTTATTATTTTGAAAATATTAAATATAAATTAATAAGAGGAGTCTTATTAATATTATTACAATTACTATTATTTTAATTTCTAAAGTAGTTTAGTAATTAATTTAATATTAGTACTCTCATTTATTCCTAATAAGATTAGGAGAAAAATTAATTAAATGAATTTAATTAATAATTTTCAATGTGGTGGGAAGCCTAAATTAATTAAAGGAGTTTAATTAATTAAATAAAATCTCATGTCTAATAGGATTAGAAGGGTTGACCAATATCTATATAAGAGGAGTCTTATAATAGATATCAGTAGATGCAATTCCAATTGTTAGAGAGTACTCCTTTTTTATAGAGGATAGAAAACTAAGGTTTAGCCAAAAACCCTCCTTCTTGATAATTCCTCTTCCTTGGTGGATCACCTCTAGAGGCCAAACACTTGGGTGGCTAACGTTGATCAAAGGAAGGAATTTAACCCGAAAATTCAAGGAGATCACGAAGAACAAGGAGTTGAACTCGTACCTGTGGAAGCTTTGTTCTACAAGGGTATGGTTCCATAACTTCTTATTTATCGTTTTTAAATTAATAATTTGCATAAAGGATGATCCGGGTAATGATTTTGTAGAAATTTTTAAACTCGAATATGCCATGCTTCCGCTAATTTTGTAATTTGATTGCGTCCTGATTTCGTACAAACCCAACAGTAGCATCAGAGTCAAATCTTTATGCATTTATTAATTGTTTTGATTTCATATATGTATGGGTATGTATTTGGAATAATTTATTGGGCATAACTTTATTGTGTAAAATTATTATATTTTTATGAAAAAAAAAAACAAAATGAAATCACTATCGAAATTGTTTCGCGAATTGATCCTGTTCGCTGTGGTCAGTACATGTTTTAAGTGATCATTGTTTTGTTTTTCAAAAGATAACATGAAGGAAAAAGGAAGGTAACCATTTTTTTTAAAGGAAGGTAACCTTTTTAAGTGATCATTGTTTTCCTTTTAAAAAGGTACTGCAGGATTACAAAAGAAGGTTTTCAAAAGGTATATATATATATATTCTATAAACCGCCAGAAACGTTCCCATGCTATAACCCCTTCTCCTTCCTTCGTTTTATTGGCCTACCACCAAAAACTAGCATCTGACTTCAACATAAAAGTTGCGAAAGCCGTCTTCTGGTCCTCGCTAACTCTAGTTACGTCGAAGACCTTTTCCATCTCCATAATGAAAGTGGTATGCATACAAGCCAATCATGTGTAATGATAAAGCATATACTTTGGAGACAATCTTATTTATTTATTAATAAAAGTATTCATTTATTAAAGGCATTTAATTATCTATATGGTGCTGTTTTTATAATATGTAAATAACCCATAGTTTTAAGCAATGCTTTTAGAATCATGATGATGATCATGCTAATGAGATCTAAATTCTTAGAAAGCTTTAAAACTAAAATAGTCCCCAATCGTGGGATTATTAAAAAGGTGATTAGTAAATCCGGATAGATTGATACATATGTTGCTTGCTCATTGGATGAGGATGATTGATCTCATGATCATTTGTGTGGAGACACTAAAGCAAGTATGTAGGTGCTTATTGGAGAATAAGTTCACTAAACGTGACTCGCTATGGAATACCTAATGGAGTTTTACTCGCCTGTCAATAAGAATTCCTAATGTGATAGTAGTACAAGTGATCCTTGGACTTGAGATCATCATACTATCTTGTATGTAATGAATTATACTTTCACTTATTCCTTAAAGCCCTTTAGGGTATATAAAAGGGTATGCTTGGGTGTAATGAGTTACATATGGAGATATTGAATGATCAATAAAGAATCTACCACCTCTAGTAAAAGAGGAGATATGTCCTATGTGATTCGTTAAATGACAACCCAGGAATCCTTGGCCAAGGTGGAATGAAATTAGAAAGGAGTTTCTAATTTGCATTAATCGGAGTTGTGCATTTTTTAGTCGAAATACATATGATTAAATAAAATAAGACTTGACAGTAAATCCATGTCTTAAATTTAATTGTGACATTGTATGGTGGAAGGATTGAATTGTACGGTAACTATTAACTCACAGGTTCTTTTATGATTGATGTTAAAATCTATATTATCTAGAAAGTCGTTGATCGCTAAGGAGGCTTATTCCTATTGTAGAATAAATATTATTTATTTAAATAGATTATTAGTTTAATTTATTTATTTGAATAAGATTAGAATTGTTCTAATTGATTTATTCACAACCGGTTTAACATGGAGAACCTAAAGGGTCACACCATAAAAGGAAGAATAATTATTTAAGAAGGTAATGGCATAATCGTAATAATGCATTAAGTGTAATTAATTTAATTTATGGTGATAGAATAAATTAAATTGCTTAATGTTTATTATTTTGAAAATATTAAATATAAATTAATAAGAGGAGTCTTATTAATATTATTACAATTACTATTATTTTAATTTCTAAAGTAGTTTAGTAATTAATTTAATATTAGTACTCTCATTTATTCCTAATAAGATTAGGAGACAAATTAATTAAATGAATTTAATTAATTATTTTCAATGTGGTGGGAAGCCTAAATTAATTAAAGGAGTTTAATTAATTAAATAAAATCTCATGTCTAATAGGATTAGAAGGGTTGACCAATATCTATATAAGAGGAGTCTTATAATAGATATCAGTAGATGCAATTCCAATTGTTAGAGAGTACTCCTTTTTTATAGAGGATAGAAAACTAAGGTTTAGCCAAAAACCCTCCTTCTTGATAATTCCTCTTCCTTGGTGGATCACCTCTAGAGGTCAAACACTTGGGTGGCTAACGTTGATCAAAGGAAGGAATTTAACCCGAAAATTCAAGGAGATCACGAAGAACAAGGAGTTGAACTCGTACCTGTGGAAGCTTTGTTCTACAAGGGTATGGTTCCATAACTTCTTATTTATCGTTTTTAAATTAATAATTTGCATAAAGAATGATCCGGGTAATGATTTTGTAGAAATTTTTAAACTCGAATATGTCATGCTTCCGCTAATTTTGTAATTTGATTGCGTCCTGATTTCGTACAAACCCAACAGTAGCATCAGAGTCAAATCTTTATGCATTTATTAATTGTTTTGATTCCATATATGTATGGGTATGTATTTGGAATAATTTATTGGGCATAACTTTATTGTGTAAAATTATTATATTTTTATGAAAAAAAAAACAAAATGAAATCACTATCGAAATTGTTTCGCGAATTGATCCTGTTCGCTGTGGTCAGTACATGTTTTAAGTGATCATTGTTTTGTTTTTCAAAAGATAACATGCAGGAAAAAGGAAGGTAACCATTTTTTTTAAAGGAAGGTAACCTTTTTTAAGTGATCATTGTTTTCCTTTTAAAAAGGTACTACAGGATTACAAAAGAAGGTTTTCAAAAGGTATATATATATATTCTATAAACCGCCAGAAACGTTCCCATGCTATAACCCCTTCTCCTTCCTTCGTTTTATTGGCCTACCACCAAAAACTAGCATTTGACTTCAACATAAAAGTTGCGAAAGCCGTCTTCTGGTCCTCGCTAACTCTAGTTACGTCGAAGACCTTTTCCATCTCCATAATGAAAGTGGTATGCATACAAGCCAATCATGTGTAATGATAAAGCATATACTTTGGAGACAATCTTATTTATTTATTAATAAAAATATTCATTTATTAAAGGCATTTAATTATCTATATGGTGCTGTTTTTATAATATGTAAATAACCCATAGTTTTAAGCAATGCTTTTAGAATCATGATGATGATCATGCTAATGAGATCTAAATTCTTAGAAAGCTTTAAAACTAAAATAGTCCCCAATCGTGGGATTATTAAAAAGGTGATTAGTAAATCCGGATAGATTGGTACATATGTTGCTTGCTCATTGGATGAGGATGATTGATCTCATGATCATTTGTGTGGAGACACTAAAGCAAGTATGTAGGTGCTTATTGGAGAATAAGTTCACTAAACGTGACTCGCTATGGAATACCTAATGGAGTTTTACTCACCTGTCAATAAGAATTCCTAATGTGATAGTAGTACAAGTGATCCTTGGACTTGAGATCATCATACTATCTTGTATGTAATAAATTATACTTTCACTTATTCCTTAAAGACCTTTAGGGTATATAAAAGGGTATGCTTGGGTGTAATGAGTTACATATGGAGATAATGAATGATCAATAAAGAATCTACCACCTCTAGTAAAAGAGGAGATATGTCCTATGTGATTCGTTAAATGACAACCCAGGAATCCTTGGCCAAGGTGGAATGAAATTAGAAAGGAGTTTCTAATTTGCATTAATCGGAGTTGTGCATTTTTTCGTCGAAATACATATGATTAAATAAAATAAGACTTGACAGTAAATCCATGTCTTAAATTTAATTGTGACATTGTATGGTGGAAGGATTGAATTGTATGGTAACTATTAACTCACAGGTTCTTTTATGATTGATGTTAAAATCTATATTATCTAGAAAGTCGTTGATCGCTAAGGAGGCTTATTCCTATTGTAGAATAAATATTATTTATTTAAATAGATTATTAGTTTAATTTATTTATTTAAATAAGATTAGAATTGTTCTAATTGATTTATTCACAACCGGTTTAACATGGAGAACCTAAAGGGTCACACCATAAAAGGAAGAATAATTATTTAAGAAGGTAATGGCATAATCGTAATAATGCATTAAGTGTAATTAATTTAATTTATGGTGATAGAATATATTAAATTACTTAATGTTTATTATTTTGAAAATATTAAATATAAATTAATAAGAGGAGTCTTAATAATATTATTACAATTATTATTATTTTAATTTCTAAAGTAGTTTAGTAATTAATTTAATATTAGTACTCTCATTTATTCCTAATAAGATTAGGAGACAAATTAATTAAATGAATTTAATTAATAATTTTCAATGTGGTGGGAAGCCTAAATTAATTAAAAGAGTTTAATTAATTAAATAAAATCTCATGTCTAATAGGATTAGAAGGGTTGACCAATATCTATATAAAAGGAGTCTTATAATAGATATCAGTTGATGCAATTCCAATTGTTAGAGAGTACTCCTATTCTATAGAGGATAGAAAACTAAGGTTTAGCCAAACACCCTCCTTCTTGATAATTCCTCTTCCTTGGTGGATCACCTCTAGAGGCCAAATACTTTTGTGGCTAACGTTGATCAAAGGAAGGAATCTGACCCGAAAATTCAAGGAGATCACGAAGAACAAGGAGTTGAACTCGTACCTGTGGAAGCTTTGTTCTACAAGGGTATGGTTCCATAACTTCTTATTTGTCATTTTTAAATTAATAATTTGCATAAAGTATGATCATGGTAATAATTTTGTAGATATTTTTAAACTCTGATATACCATGCTTCCGCTGATTTTGCAATTTGATTGCGTCCCGATTTCGTACAAACCCAACAGTGGCATCAGAGTCAAATCATTAAGCATTTATTAATTGTTTTGATTCCATATATGTATGGATATGTATTTGGAATAATTTATTGGGTATAATTTTATTGTATAAAATTATTATTTTTTTATGAAAAAAAAATGAAATCACTATCGAAATTGTTTCGCGAATTGATCCTGTTCGCTGTGGTCAGTGTATGTTTTAAGTGATCATTGTTTTGTTCTTCAAAAGATAACATGCAGGAAAAAGGAAGGTAACCATTTTTTTTAAAAGGAAGGTAACCTTTTTAAGTGATCATTGTTTTCCTTTTAAAAAGGTACTGCAGGATTACAAAAGAAGATTTTCAAAAGGTATTTGTATATATATATATATATATATATATATATATATTCTATAAACCGCCAGAAACGTTCCCATGCTATAACTCCTTCTCCTTCCTTCGTTTTATTGGCCTACCACCTAAAACTAGCATCCGACTTCAACATAAAAGTTGCGAAAGCCGTCTTCTGGTCCTCGCTAACTCTAGTTACGTCGAAGACCTTTTCCATCTCCATTATGAAAGTAGTATGCATACAAGCCAATCATGTGTAATGATAAAGCATATACATTGGACACAAACTTATTTATTTATTAATAAAAATATTCATTTATTAAAGGCATTTAATTATCTACATGGTGCTGTTTTTATAATATGTAAATAACCCATAGTTTTAAGCAATGCTTTTAGAATCATGATGATGATCATGCTAATGAGATCTAAATTCTTAAAAAGCTTTAAAACTAAAATAGTCTCCAATCGTGGGATTATTAAAAAGGGGATTAGTAAATCCGGGTAGATTGGTACATATGTTGCTTGCTCATTGGATGAGGATGATTGATCTCATGATCATTTGTGTGGAGACACTAAAGCAAGTATGTAGGTGCTTATTGGAGAATAAGTTCACTGAACGTGACTCGCTATGGAATACCTAATGGAGTTTTACTCGCCTGTCAATAAGAATTCCTAATGTGATAGTAGTACAAGTGATCCTTAGACTTGAGATCATCATAGTATCTTGTATGTAATGAATTATACTTTCACTTATTCCTTAAAGCCCTTTAGGGTATATAAAATGGTATGCCTGGGTATAATGAGTTACATATGGATATAATGAATGATCAATAAAGAATCTATCTCATCTAGTAAAACAGGAGATATGTCCTATGTGATTCGTTAAATGACAACCCAGGAATCCTTGGCCAAGGTGGAATGAAATTAGAAAGGAGTTTCTAATTTGCATTAATCGGAGTTGTGCATTTTCTAATCGAAATACATATGATTAAATAAAATAAGACTTGACAGTAAATCCATGTCTTATATTTAATTGAGACATTGTATGGTGGAAGGATTGAATTGTACGGTAACTATTAACTCACAGGTTCTTTTATGATTGATGTTAAAATCTTTATTATCTAGAAAGTCGTTGATCGCTAAGTAGGCTTATTCCTATTGTAGAATAAATATTATTTATTTAAATAGATTATTAGTTTAATTTATTTATTTAAATAAGATTAGAATTGTTCTAATTGATTTATTCACAACCGGTTTAATATGGAGAACCTAAAGGGTCACACCGTAAAAGGAAGAATAATTATTTAAGAAGGTAATGGCATAATCGTAATAATACATTAAGTGTAATTAATTTAATTTATGGTGATAGAATAAATTAATTTGCTTAATGTTTATTATTTTGAAAATATTAAATATAAATTAATAAGAGGAGTCTTATTAATATTATTACAATTATTATTATTTTAATTTCTAAAGTAGTTTAGTAATTAATTTAATATTAGTACTCTCATTTATTCCTAATAAGATTAGGAGACAAATTAATTAAATGAATTTAATTAATAATTTTCAATGTGGTGGGAAGCCTAAATTAATTAAAGGAGTTTAATTAATTAAATAAAATCTCATGTCTAATAGGATTAGAAGGGTTAACCAATATCTATATAAGAGGAGTCTTATAATAGATATCAGTTGATGCAATTCCAATTGTTAGAGAGTACTCCTTTTCTATAGACGATAGAAAACTAAGGTTTAGCCAAACACCCTCCTTCTTGATAATTCCTCTTCCTTGGTAGATCACCTCTAGAGGCCAAACACTTGGGTGGCTAACGTTGATCAAAGGAAGGAATCTAACCCGGAAATTCAAGGAGATCACGAAGAACGAGGAGTTGAACTCGTACCTGTGGAAGCTTTGTTCTACAAGGGTATGGTTCCATAACTTCTTATTTATCGTTTCTAAATTAATAATTTGCATAAAGGATGATCCTAGTAATGATTTTGTAGAAAATTTTAAACTCTGATATACCATGCTTCCGCTAATTTTGCAATTTGATTGCTTCCCGATTTCGTACAAACCCAACAGTGGCATCAGAGTCAAATCTTTATGCATTTATTAATTGTTTTGATTCCATATATGTATGGGTATGTATTTGGAATAATTTATTGGGCATAATTTTATTTTATAAAATTATTATTTTTTTATGAAAAAAAAACAAAATAAAATCACAATCGAAATTGTTTCGCGAATTGATCCTGTTCGCTGTGGTCAGTGCATGTTTTAAGTGATCATTGTTTTGTTTTTCAAAAGATACCATGCAGGAAAAAGGAAGGTAACCATTTTTTTTAAAGGAAGGTAACCTTTTTAAGTGATCATTGTTTTCCTTTTAAAAATGTACTGCAGGATTACAAAAGAAGATTTCGAAAGGTATATATATATATATATATATATATATATATATATATTCTATAAACCGCCAGAAACGTTCCCATGCTATAACTCCTTCTCATTCCTTCGTTTTATTGGCCTACCACCAAAAACTAGCATCCGACTTCAACATAAAAGTTGCGAAAGCCGTCTTCTGGTCCTCGCTAACTCTAGTTACGTCGAAGACCTTTTCCATCTCCATTATGAAAGTAGTATGCATACAAGCCAATCATGTGTAATGATAAAGCATATACTTTGGAGACAATCTTATTTATTTATTAATAAAAATATTCATTTATTAAATGCATTTAATTATCTACATGGTGCTGTTTTTATAATATGTAAATAACCCATAGTTTTAAGCAATGATTTTAGAATCATGATGATGATCATGCTAATGAGATCTAAATTCTTCGAAAGCTTTAAAACTAAAATAGTCCCCAATCGTGGGATTATTAAAAAGGGGATTAGTAAATCCGGGTAGATTGGTACATATGTTGCTTACTCATTGGATGAGGATGATTGATCTCATGATCATTTGTGTGGAGACACTAAAGCAAGTATGTAGGTGCTTATTGGAGAATAAGTTCACTGAACGTGACTCGCTATGGAATACCTAATGGAGTTTTACTCGCCTGTCAATAAGAATTCCTAATGTGATAGTAGTACAAGTGATCCTTAGACTTGAGATCATCATAGTATCTTGTACGTAATGAATTATACTTTCACTTATTCCTTAAAGCCCTTTAGGGTATATAAAAGGGTATGCTTGGGTATAATGAGTTACATATGGAGATAATGAATGATCAATAAAGAATCTACCACCTCTAGTAAAAGAGGAGATATGTCCTATGTGATTCGTTAAATGATAACCCAGGAATCCTTGGCCAAGGTGGAATGAAATTAGAAAGGAGTTTCTAATTTGCATTAATCGGAGTTGTGCATTTTCTAATCGAAATACATATGATTAAATAAAATAAGACTTGACAGTAAATCCATGTCTTATATTTAATTGGGACATTGTATGGTGGAAGGATTGAATTGTACGGTAACTATTAACTCACAGGTTCTTTTATGATTTATGTTGAAATCTATATTATCTAGAAAGTCGTTGATCGCTAAGGAGGCTTATTCCTATTGTAGAATAAATATTATTTATTTAAATAGATTATTAGTTTAATTTATTTATTTAAATAAGATTAGAATTGTTCTAATTGATTTATTCACAACCGGTTTAATATGGAGAACCTAAAGGGTCACACCATAAAAGGAAAAATAATTATTTAAGAAGGTAATGGCATAATCGTAATAATGCATTAAGTGTAATTAATTTAATTTATGGTGATAGAATAAATTAAATTGCTTAATGTTTATTATTTTGAAAATATTAAATATAAATTAATAAGAGGAGTCTTATTAATATTATTACAATTATTATTATTTTAATTTCTAAAGTAGTTTAGTAATTAATTTAATATTAGTACTCTCATTTATTCCTAATAAGATTAGGAGACAAATTAATTAAATGAATTTAATTAATAATTTTCAATGTGGTGGGATGCCTAAATTAATTAAAAGAGTTTAATTAATTAAATAAAATCTCATGTCTAATAGGATTAGAAGGGTTGACCAATATCTATATAAGAGGAGTATTATAATAGATATCAGTTGATGCAATTCCAATTGTTAGGGAGTACTCCTTTTCTATAGACGATAGAAAACTAAGGTTTAGCCAAACACCCTCCTTCTTGATAATTCCTCTTCCTTGGTGGATCACCTCTAGAGGCCAAACACTTGGGTGGCTAACGTTGATCAAAGGAAGGAATCTAACCCGAAAATTCAAGGAGATCACGAAGAACAAAGAGTTGAACTCGTACCTGTGGAAGCTTTGTTCTACAAGGGTATGGTTCCATAACTTCTTATTTATCGTTTTTAAATTAATAATTTGCATAAAGGATGATCCTGGTAATGATTTTGTAGAAATTTTTAAACTCTGATATACCATGCTTCCGCTAATTTTGCAATTTGATTGTGTCCCGATTTCGTACAAACACAACAGTGGCATCAAAGTCAAATCTTTATGCTTTTTTTAATTGTTTTGATTCCATATATGTATGGGTATGTATTTGGAATAATTTATTGGGCATAATTTTATTGTATAAAATTATTATTTTTTTATGAAAAAAAAACAAAATAAAATCACTATCGAAATTGTTTCGCGAATTGATCCTGTTCGCTGTGGTCAGTGCTTGTTTTATGTGATCATTGTTTTGTTTTTCAAAAGATACCATGCAGGAAAAAGGAAGGTAGCCATTTTTTTTAAAGGAAGTTAACCTTTTTAAGTGATCATTGTTTTCCTTTTAAAATGGTATTGCAGGATTACAAAAGAAGATTTCAAAAGGTATATATATATATATATATATATATATATATTCTATAAACCGCCAGAAACGTTCCCATGCTATAACTCCTTCTCATTCCTTCGTTTTATTGGCCTACCACCAAAAACTAGCATCCGACTTCAACATAAAAGTTGCGAAAGCCGTCTTCTGGTCCTCGCTAACTCTAGTTACGTCGAAGACCTTTTCCATCTCCATTATGAAAGTAGTATGCATACAAGCCAATCATGTGTAATGATAAAACATATACTTTGGAGACAATCTTATTTATTTATTAATAAAAATATTCATTTATTAAATGCATTTAATTATCTACATGGTGCTGTTTTTATAATATGTAAATAACACATAGTTTTAAGCAATGATTTTAGAATCATGATGATGATCATGCTAATGAGATCTAAATTCTTCGAAAGCTTTAAAACTAAAATAGTCCCCAATCGTGGGATTATTAAAAAGGAGATTAGTAAATCCGGGTAGATTGGTACATATGTTGCTTGCTCATTGGATGAGGATGATTGATCTCATGATCATTTGTGTGGAGACACTAAAGCAAGTATGTAGGTGCTTATTGGAGAATAAGTTCACTGAACGTGACTCGCTATGGAATACCTAATGGAGTTTTACTCGCCTGTCAATAAGAATTCCTAATGTGATAGTAGTACAAGTGATCCTTGGACTTGAGATCATCATAGTATCTTGTATGTAATGAATTATACTTTCACTTATTTCTTAAAGCCCTTTAGGGTATATAAAAGGGTATGCTTGGATATAATGAGTTACATATGGAGATAATGAATGATCAATAAAGAATCTACCACCTCTAGTAAAAGAAGAGATATGTCCTATGTGATTCGTTAAATGATAACCCAGGAATCCTTGGCCAAGGTGGAATGAAATTAGAAAGGAGTTTCTAATTTGCATTAATCGGAGTTGTGCATTTTCTAATCGAAATACATATGATTAAATAAAATAAGACTTGACAGTAAATCCATGTCTTATATTTAATTGGAACATTGTATGGTGGAAGGATTGAATTGTACGGTAACTATTAAGTCACAGGTTCTTTTATGATTGATGTTGAAATCTATATTATCTAGAAAGTCGTTGATCGCTAAGTAGGCTTATTCCTATTGTAGAATAAATATTATTTATTTAAATAGATTATTAGTTTAATTTATTTATTTAAAGAAGATTAGAATTGTTCTAATTGATTTATTCACAACCGGTTTAATATGGAGAACCTAAAGGGTCACACCATAAAAGGAAGAATAATTATTTAAGAAGGTAATGGCATAATCGTAATAATGCATTAAGTGTAATTAATTTAATTTATGGTGATAGAATAAATTAATTTGCTTAATGTTTATTATTTTGAAAATATTAAATATAAATTAATAAGAGGAGTCTTATTAATATTATTACAATTATTATTATTTTAATTTCTAAAGTAGTGTAGTAATTAATTTAATATTAGTACTCTCATTTATTCCTAATAAGATTAGGAGACAAATTAATTAAATGAATTTAATTAATTATTTTCAATGTGGTGGGAAGCCTAAATTAATTAAAGGAGTTTAATTAATTAAATGAAATCTCATGTCTAATAAGATTAGAAGGGTTGACCAATATCTATATAAGAGGAATCTTATAATAGATATTAGTTGATGCAATTCCAATTGTTAGAGAGTACTCGTTTTCTATAGTGGATAGAAAACTAAGGTTTAGCCAAACACCCTCCTTCTTGATAATTCCTCTTTCTTGGTGGATCACCTCTAGAGGCCAAACACTTAGGTGGCTAACGTTGATCAAAGGAAGGAATCTAACCCGAAAATTCAAGGAGATCACGAAGAACAAGGAGTTGAACTCGTACCTGTGGAAGCTTTGTTCTACAAGGGTATGGTTCCATAACTTCTTATTTATCTTTTTTAAATTAATAATTTGCATAAAGGATGATTCTGGTAATGATTTTGTAGAAATTTTTAAACTCTGATATACCATGATTTCGCTAATTTTGCAATTTGATTGCATCCCGATTTCGTACAAACCCAACAGTGGCATCAGGGTCAAATCTTTATGCATGTATTAATTGTTTTGATTCCATATATGTATGGGTATGTATTTGAAATAATTTATTGGGCATAATTTTATTGTATAAAATTATTATTTTTTTATAAAAAAAAAAAAACAAAATGAAATCTCTATTGAAATTGTTTCGCGAATTGATCCTGTTCGCTGTGGTCAGTGCATGTTTTAAGTGATCATTGTTTTGTTTTTCAAAAGATAACATGCAAGAAAAAGGAAGGTAACCATTTTTTTTAAAGGAAGGTAACCTTTTTAAGTGATCATTGTTTTCCTTTTTAAAAAGGTACTGCAGGATTACAAAAGAAGGTTTTCAAATGGTATATATATATATATATATATATATATATATATATATATATATATATATATATATATATATATTCTATAAACCGCCAGAAACATTTTCAAAAGATGGAGGATTTCTAAATCAATGTAACCTTATGATTATATAAATATATATAAAACGCAAGCTCACGATTATTATATATATATATATATATATATATATATATTCTTAATAATTTTATAATTAAAATAAAGAGTTTATTTTAATCTTGAAATTGGATTTCATGCAATTTAAAATATGCCCATTAAATGATACTCATATATATATGGAATGTTTTAATTCATGAGATGAATATTTATTTATTGATATATATGGTGATATGTATGATAATAAATGGGGTTGATTATGAACTATTTGACCAATGTGATTGGATTTTATTTTAGTTGAATGCTTGAATGAATGAGTTTTATTAAATGGGGTTTGCGTACCTCGTCTTCTCTAATTTATTCTTGATGTAAATTCTATCTCTCTCCTATGTACTCCTCCTTGACTGCTGATCAAGGTTTCTATTTAAATTA
Organism: Panax stipuleanatus; assembly: GCA_020205555.1. NCBI lineage: Eukaryota > Viridiplantae > Streptophyta > Magnoliopsida > Apiales > Araliaceae > Panax > Panax stipuleanatus. Next base: position 26,399,231 of record CM035123.1, read on the forward strand.
AATAGTTTAATGTAATAGAAATAGTTAGAATTATCTTGAAAAAATTGGAGACCAAGGAGCAAAGAGCGCGTGAAGACCCGTTTGTATGGAGCCCGGGTTTAAATGTAATAGTTACGTTTAAATTTAAATTCTTGCACTCCTAGGTTTGACCTTTTGGTTCACTTGGTGGCTCTAGTGAACCAAACTAGAATAAAAGTCCATAATCAATCCGAGTAGAATATAGTATTCTATATGTGCATGCTAAGTATTATATAAATTATATTTTATGCAAACATGCTTTGCATGTTTATTAAAATGACGCGTATTTTATATATATGTGCATGCGCGCTAAACAAGATAAGACAAATAATAACAAACCCCTCAAAGAAATAATATTAAGTTCGAAGCGTTCAAATGATATTTGGAATATCGAACGTCGCCTTCTAGCATGGTTAATTAATAGAGTATTAAATATTTAATATGAGTTTGTTGTGCTATCCACAAGGCGAGTATTGAATATTTAAGATGTTAATTAATCACATTTGATGCTTATCAAGAAAATTAAATGATCTAGTCTTGTTGTGCTATCCACAAGGATAATTTTTTTTTTTTAAATTTATGAAAGTGCTAGGTTGGACTTAACTTAAATCATTTTAGTTCGAATGTGCACACACATGACCATTATGATTTAAGAGGCAAAATAAAATAAGTTACATGGTGATGTAATTGACAAGAGTTGTCTACCTATTTATTTGTATATCGCTTGTTGTGCTATCCACAAGGTTATATACATTTGAAATGGGATCCTTAATCTCACTAGCAAATCTTTAATTAGATGTTGCCGAACTATATATATGAGGGTAATATAGTTTGATAAAAATAGTGGGAGATACCAATTTAAATTAAAGACCTAAATTTATTTTGGTATGCAAAATTAATAAAATGAATGTTTGTTAAAAATATTATTTTTCACATACAGAATTTTAAAAATGTCAAAATCATTAATTTCACTGCGAAGCATACTTGATGCTAATAAGCTTACCGGGTCGAATTATACGGACTGACTAAGAAATCTGAGAATAGTTCTCACTGCTGAAAAGATTTCTTATGTCCTAAATTCAACTGTCCCTAAATCTGTTTCAGAAACAGCCTTTGAGGAAGAGATTGCTACTTTTAATAAGTGGCAAGATGATGCATCTGTGGCTCAATGCATCATGCTCGCATTCATGAATAACGAGCTTCAACGTCAGCAAGAAAAACATGGGTTCTCCTACTATGTTGTTTCACCTCAAGGAGTTGTATGGTGAACAAAGTAGGACTGCTAGATATGAGATATCTAAAGAGCTCTTCCGATCTCGGATGAACAAAGGCAAGGTGAACATAAAGGAACAAAAGAAACCTGATCCAGCTAGCAAATGAATGTGCTTCCATTGCAACGAGCCGGGTCATTGGAACAGGAACTGCAAGAAGTCTCTGGCAGAGAAGAAGCTTGGAGAAGCTTCGACTTCCAATCAAGGTTTGTTTATGATTGAAATTAATTTTTCAGAAAGTTAACATTCTCCATGGGTATTGGATACCGGCTGTGGTTCTTACATATGTAATACTGTGAAGGAATTGGTCAGAAGTAGAAAGCTGAACAAGGATGAGGTTATCCTACGAGTGGAAAATGAAGCAAAGGTTGTTGCATTAGCTATAAACACTTATTGTTTGGCACTGCCTACGGGCAAGTCTATTTATTTAAATAATTATTATTTTATTTCGAATATCATTAGAAACATTATTTCAAATTCTGTATTAGATATGGATGGATTTGAAATTATAATAAAGAACAACAGTTGTTCAATTTATAAAAACAATGTTTTATATGGTATTGAAAATCTACGAAATGGACTTTATATACTTGACTTGCATGAAAATATACTTCAAATAGAACAAACTAAGAAAAGAAAAGGAGATGATATTAATTATTCCTATATGTGGCACTGTAGACTCGGTCATATTAATGAAACAAAATTATCCAAGTTGCATAAGGATGGGCTCTTAGAGCTATCTGATTATGAATCATATCCAACTTGTGAATCTTGTCTCATGGGTAAATGACTAAATCTCCTTTTAGTGGAAAAGGAGAAAGAGTTACAGAGTTGTTAGCATTAGTTCACACATACATTTGTGGACCTATGACAACGATTGCACGGAGTGGGTATTCTTATTTTATTACTTTCACTGATGATCACTCAAGATTTGGATATGTGTATTTAATGAAATACAAATCAGAATCATTTGAAAAGTTCAAAGAGTTCAGAAGTGAAGTAGAGAAACAAATGGGAAAGAGTATTAAGACTCTTCGATTAGATCGAGGTGGAGAATACTTAAGCGGTGAGTTTCTCAATTGTCTCAAAGAAAATTGTATAATCTCACAATGGACTCCACCAGGTACACCACAGTTAAATGGAGTATCTGAAAGGAGAAATCGAACATTGTTGGATATGGTTTGATTCATGATGAGTTTTACCGATCTTCCAATTTCATTCTGGGGTCATGCCCTAAAAACGACTCATATCTACTAAATAAGGTCCCCTCGAAATCCGTCTCCAAGACTCCATATGAGATGTGGACAGGGAGGAAACCTGGTCTTAAGCATGTTAAGGTCTGGGGATGTCTAGCTTATGTGAAAAAGTTTCAAAATGATAAGCTAGGGACAAGATCTGATAAGTGCACGTTTGTAGGATATCCTAAAGAAATTTTGGGATACTATTTCTACAATTCTACTGAGCAAAAGGTGTTTGTTGCGAAACACACTGCCTTCTTGGAAAAGGAGTTTATCCTTGAAGGGGCTAGTGGGAGAAATATAGATCTTGAAGAAATTCAAGAACTACAAACCACTACAGATCAAGTGGATGAACCTGTCCAAGTAGAGACACCTACTGTACAACACCCTATTCGTAAATATGAAAAGGTACCGAAGATACCTGAGATGTATGGATTCGTCATAGCGGATGACGATGAGGTACACGTCATGAATGATGATGATCCATTGAATTACGAACAGGCTATGAGTAATTAAGACTTAGGAAAATGGTAGATGACCATAAAATCAAAATGGATGTTAGAAGCAATGCTCAAGTTCATTTGGATTTTACTTGCGGTTGCAGCTTATTATTACTAAATCTGGCAAAATGGACATAGAGACGCCCTTCCTCAAATATACAATATTAGAGGAGAATGCATGTATGATACAACCAGATGGATTTGTATCAATAGTTAAAGCAAATCATGTATATGAGCTGCAACAATCCATTTATGGATTAAAGCAAGCTTCTTAAAGATGGAACATTCGTTTTGATGAGACAATCAAAGAGTTTGATTTTATCAAAAATGAGGTTAAACCATGTGTGTACAAGAAGGTTAGTGGGAGCGTTATTTCATTCCTTGTATTATATGTTGATGATATATTACTGATAGGGAATGAAATTCCTATTCTAAAATAGATCAAAATAAAGTTGTCTAAACATTCCTCCATGAATGATTTGGGTATAACATCCCGCATTGGGGATATAAATCTGTATTAATAGATTTAAAAGGATGTTTGGCTTAACCCAAGGAACGTATATTCATTAGATGCTTAAGGCGTTTAGCATGGCAAACTCCAAAAGATGCCTCATGATGATGAGCTATGGAGTGTATCTCTCTAAAATTATCCTCAGTAAAAGAGAGATCACATGAGTTACTATCATGTATGCAATGAAATATATGAGACTTGATGTTGATCAGTCATATTCTGGAGAAGATCACTGTGAGACAGTGATAAACATCTTAAAGTACTTAACTGACACTAAGGATGTCATCATATCACATGATGAGTCTTAATTAAACTAGAGTGCTAAACAGACTCAAGTTTTCAGACTGACCAAGACGATATCAAATTCACTTTAGGGTAAGTCGTTACCTTGAAAGATGGTTCAGTGAATTGGAAAGTTCCAAACAACAAAAGGTTGTTGGTTTAGTGACAAAGACAAAGTATATAACTGTAAGTGAAGCTGCAAGTTGATGTTTCGGATGAAAAATTCATTACAGAACTAGGAATAGTTCCTAAGTCTCATCTTGAATCTAAACATATGTTGCGGCACCTTGATTAAAGAAATTATTGAAAGAGGAGCATATAGACTCTCAAGATAACATTGCAAATCCATTTACTAAAGCTTTAACATAATAGCAGTTTGATCGTCAAAATGAGAAGTTGGTATGAGATACCATGGCGATTGGCTTTAGTGCAAGTGGGAGATTGAAAGTAGTATGCATGCAAGCCAATCATGTGTGATGATAAAGCATATACTTTGGAGACAATCTTATTTATTTATTAATAAAAATATTCATTTATTAAAGGCATTTAATTATCTACATGGTGCTGTTTTTATAATATATAAATAACCCATAGTTTTAAGCAATGCTTTTAGAATCATGATGATGATCATGCTAATGAGATCTAAATTCTTAGAAAGTTTTAAAACTAAAATAGTTCCCAATCGTGGGATTATTAAAAAGGGGATTAGTAAATCTGAATAGATTGGTACATATGTTGCTTGCTTATTGGATGAGGATGATTGATCTCATGATCATTTGTGTGGAGACACTAAAGCAAGTATGTAGGTGCTTATTGGAGAATAAGTTCACTGAACGTGACTCGCTACGGAATACCTAATGGAGTTTTACTCGCCTGTCAATAAGAATTCCTAATGTGATAGTAGTACAAGTGATCCTTGGACTTGAGATCATCATAGTTTCTTGTATGTAATGAATTATACTTTCACTTATTCCTTAAAGCCCTTTAGGGTATATAAAAGGGTATGCTTGGATATAATGAGTTACATATGGAGATAATAAATGATCAATAAAGAATGTACCACCTCTAGTAAAAGAGGAGATATGTCCTATGTGATTCGTTAAATGACAACCCAGGAATCCTTGGCCAAGGTGGAATGAAATTAGAAAAAAGTTTCTAATTTGCATTAATCGGAGTTGTACATTTTCTAATCGAAATACATATGATTAAATAAAATAAGACTTGATAGTAAATCCATGTCTTATATTTAATTGGGATATTGTATGGTGGGAGGATTGAATTGTACGATAACTATTAACTCACAGGTTCTTTTATAATTTATGTTGAAATCTATATTATCTAGAAAGTCGTTGATCGCTAGGGAGGCTTATCCCTATTGTAGAATAAATATTATTTATTTAAATAGATTATTAGTTTAATTTATTTATTTAAATAAGATTAGAATTGTTCTAATTGATTTATTCACAACCGGTTTAATATGGAGAACCTAAAGGGTCACACTATAAAAGGAAGAATAATTATTTAAGAAGGTAATGGCATAATCGTAATAATGCATTAAGTGTAATTAATTTAATCTATGGTGATAGAATAAATTAAATTGCTTAATGTTTATTATTTTGAAAATATTAAATATAAATTAATAAGAGGAGTCTTATTAATATTATTACAATTATTATTATTTTAATTTCTAAAGTAGTTTAGTAATTAATTTAATATTAGTACTCTCATTTATTCCTAATAAGATTAGGAGATAAATTAATTAAATGAATTTAATTAATTATTTCCAATGTGGTGGGAAGCCTAAATTAATTAAAAGAGTTTAATTAATTAAATGAAATTCCATGTCTAATAGGATTAGAAGGGGTTGACCAATATCTATATACGAGGAGTCTTATAATAGATATCAGTTGATACAATTCTAATTGTTGGAGAGTACTCCTTTTCTATATAGGATAGAAAACTAAGGTTTAGCCAAACACCCTCCTTCTTGATAATTCGTCTTCCTTGGTGGATCACCTCTAGAGGCCAAACACTTGGGTGGCTAACGTTGATCAAAGGAAGGAATCTAACCCAAAAATTCAAGGAGATCATGAAGAAAAAGGAGTTGAAGTCGTACCTGTGGAAGCTTCGTTCTACAAGGGTATGGTTCCATAACTTCTTATTTATCGTTTTAAATTAATAATTTGCATAAAGGATGATCCTGGTAATGGTTTTGTAGAAATTTTTAAACTCTGATATACCATGCTTCGGCTAATTTTGCAATTTAATTGCGTTCTGATTTCGTACAAACCCAACACATTACCCGCGTCTGGGCATATATTTTGTTTACCGATCCCTGAAACTCCGGTGGTCCTATTGCCTTCAATTCCTTAAACGTTTTACCCTGCACCTGCGACCGATTCGCAAGTGCTCTTGTCAGCAGGTTCACCAATTGCTGAACCGAATTGGGATTCGTCCCATCGTTATTGTTATTGTTGTTATTGTTCGTCGAACCCTTAGGGTGTAGACGTGTAGGTCTTCTTCTAGGAGGCATTTTTCTGTTAAAAAATATTCTTATTAGATCTTTTGCTCATTTCTTAAATATTCAAGTTCATACTTAAACATTTAAATAATTCAATTCACATTTGAACACATAGCACGTCAATAAACTTATTTATTTATTCATTCGTAGTTTTGAAAAACATAGAATAGATAGCATTCCTGCTATTTACATCATCTTTCCTGAACTAAAAAAAAATACAGGACTACATCCTTATCTTATCCCATTATTATCTCAAATTATGGGATTTACATTAATTATATATAAAGAAACACATAATTAAAGATTCTACTATCTAGACATGTTAAGACGTCGCACAGCCTCTCTACATTCTTCCTCCATCACCCGGAACACTGTTCTGCGATCCACCATGTACCACGGTAAACCTTGGAACAGAGCTGGGTAATAGAAGACACAATCCTGGGCCCTATCTATAGCCGTATGGAAAGTGTATTCCGTCTCCCTCAGCTTGGCCTTCTTCGCTTGAACCTCGTCTTCAGCTCGATCTGCTCGTTGAGTAGCCCTCAAACTTGTTTCCTCCGCTTTGGCATGCTTCGTTGACTCCTCCCGGATGTCGTTCTTTAGCTTTGCTAGCTCGACCAATGCATCGTCTCTTTCATTCTCCACGTGGATTAGATCCCACTTTGCGTTTCTAAGCTCATTGTCTAGCTCTTCAATGGTCTCGTCCCACTACTGTATGGTTACTTCAAGCTCTCCGACTCGACCATGTAGCTCCACATTGCGGTCGTAGATCTCTTCGTACATCTCAGCACTAGTCGAGTGAGGTGAAAATTCCTCTTCAGGATCCTCCTCCTCCTCTTCCTCCTCTGACCCATCCTCGTCTTCATCGTCTCGGTCAGATATTAGCTCATGCTTCTGACCAGCTACGGTGATCAATGGAGATGGCTCTCTCTGAACCAACTGCTCCCAGACAACATGGATGTCTCGGGGCTCCTCGTCTATAGGTATCTGGGGTAACTCCTCCCTAGCCTGACTGGACTCTCCAACGTTCGTCATCTTGACAACAAAATTTTAAAGTTTAATTATTACGTGATATCGAGTCATCAACACTCTTCGAATACTTAAACGTAAACACATAACACATAAGGTAGTTTATTATCTTTAACTATTATCCATCTTTTCGATCTTCCTATAAGGCTACTACCTAAGGTTTTCCCCCCACCTAAGGTTCATAACCTAAAGCTCTGATACCAACCTGTGACACCCCCAAATCCAGGTACTTCATGTCCACATGATTTGGTGTTCACTATCTAAATATAACATACAACTACTGCCCAATAATAAGGAATGCAAAATAAATTACAACATTATCATTAAATAAAAATCTTCCTGATAAAAGGATTACAACTTAATTGAATAAATCCTAGGGTTTGCTAACCATAACATAAAAAATAAATGCGGAAAATAGAACATAACATAAACGAAGTCTTATTACAATCATAATCAAAATACAACAAGTCTTCACTTGTTCATCTTGCCTTTCCCTTTACTCGTTGACGGTACGTCAACGTTCTCGACTTTAGCTGCAATGGTTATTTAATTGCAAGAGTGAGTAAACAAAAGCTCACTTAGAATACAACAATAATAATGACATAAACTGAAAAGCTTCAAGAGATTTGAATAACTTTCCTTTCATCAATAATAAAGAATTTCGAATATTAAAATCATCTGAGGGTCATAAGATCTTGAACTATGTCCTAGGTTATAAACATTTATATTTAAAATCTTTAACAGTCGTTTAGACTATGAACTCTTAACTCGTACTTAGGGGGATCAGCCCTTCGTACCATGTATTGTACACAAACATCTTAATGCTTTCACATGGTAATCCCCTATTACTAGGGTTGTTCATCTTAGTATTTATTTACGAGTCTGCACCAAAGAAAGTTTGGTTTGGATAAGCTTACAAGGAAATTTGGAGTTCAACTATCATCAACTAAGGAGTAGTTGAATCGACTCACAATAATTAAGAGTTCAATAATACAAGAATTATGAACCAAGTATAAGTCATAACAATAGACTTCATATTAAATAGGCATGCTTTAGAAATAACTTAAAGCATTTGAAAGATAGATAAACCTTGCTTGAACAATTAAGTCAAAGTCACATTAATTCAATAATGAACTTGATAAGAGAACTATTCAATACATAAATTATAGAGAATACAATATCTTACATATGAATAACAAGTTAGAATATGAAACTTGCTCAAGGAAAGAGAATAATTAGAAGACTTGCATAAATGTAAAAGAAAGGTTTAGGAAAAACTTGCATAATTAACAAGTTTAGGGATATAAAACTTGCCTCAAGCGCAAGCTAAACTTTACAATTACAAATCACTTCCACAATTATCCTACATATTACATTACGTTTACAATATCAATTAGTCTCATAACCACTATGTTTAACCGTTGAACTTCTTACTTAAGCTCAACTTAATAACATGGTTTGTAAACTTAACTTGCTTACTAACCACATACGTGAGTCTAAACTCACAACATGCATATCATACGCGTATAACACTTTAAACTATCATATCGTATCCTATGATAATAATATCCAAGTACACGCATAACATATTAATATGAGATTTCAAATTATCTTAAACATATCAAAAATATGTTATCTTATTGTTTAATACACTTAACATGTCATCACATTAAGTTAGCTAATCATGTACTGCATAAAAACTACTCGAAACCAAACTAACATTTTTGGACAGCATATAGCCCCGTTGGGGCGGGGGTTTCTAGGCCAAAAGCCCCGCTGGGGCGGGGCCCCCCACTGGTGGGTTCCCTGTTTATCAAACTGTGTAGAGAAATAAGTCAATTTGGCTTATTTCTTCCCACCAAAGTCCGATTTTAACTAACATAATGCATATGAAACTTTATAAAAATAAAATCTTAAACTTCTAACATGATTTTAACATACATAAACACCAAAACACATAACCAAAATACTAATTTTTATGATTTTGAAGAAAACACCATTGTTAAGCATTCTTGAAGAAAATTAACACTGTGACTTTATTTTTAAACCAAATCAACCAATTTAAAGCGTGTAAATTTTGTTTCTTGATATATTATCATAATCTATTATCAATTTACATTATATATTACAATCAAACACGAATTTGGACAATTTAAAGAATACTTTTCAAAACTAGTTCACTATAAATTGCTATGAACATAATTTCTTCATGTTCATCATATTTACATGAATTAAACTATATAAACAATCATATGAATTATATGTAAGCATGTTATAACACATATTAAATATATATGAACTATACTACATAATTTCTCATATAAATCAAGTTACAGAGAACTAAAACTTGAAGAACAACGAAATACAATTTCTAAAAACTATAAGTTAGAGGTATACCTTTTTTGCTTAGAAGAAGATGATGATGATCCTTGGGATGATGATGAGTTCAATATAGCAAAACCTTCCCTTCGTCTTCTTCTCTCTTTTCTATCTTTTCTTTCTCTGTTTTCTTTCTAACACAGACTAACTTTGTTTTGTTCTTCTAAACTAACGTATATACATATAATATAACTTACATATATTATACATATAATACATAAATATAAAATATATAACTGTCAATACATAATGTCCCTTAATAAATATAATAATTGTAATTAATATATAAGTTATAATATTTTGAATTTTAAAAGCCATAAGGCTTGTTTGGCAAAACAGCTTATTTAAAAATAGGTTTTGAGTAGTTAAGGCCCCGTTTGGCAAAACGGAATTAAAACAGGTGCAAGGGCCTTATTTGGCAAAACTCTTTAAAACCCTTTTCTTTATTTTGATAACTTCTTTTAACACATAGTTTAAATGTTACACTTTATTTAATGAAATCCTAACATTCTAATTTAATTAAATACATGCTAACATTCATTAATTAATTAAAATTGCACATAATACTAAATTACTACACAATTGTAATTCCCTTAGTAATCATATTTCATGTAACGAATTAGTAAATCATTATAAACACTTAGCACATATTATTCTTCTAATTTAATTATTCTCAATTAAATTAGAATTATACTACACCATTACTTACATGTCAATTTAATTATGTCTATTGCACTTAATTATATTACTCCATAACATAATCACATAAATTATTTATTTAACTCAATAAATCAATCGATTAAAATATTTATTTAATTCTATAAATATTTATAATTAAATATACAAAATCTCATTCGTTACAATGGATTTCGTGGTTGGTCTTCCAACGACTCAGAAGGGTTTTAATGAGATATGGGTTATAGTGGATCGACTGACGAAGTTAGCGCATTTCTTACCGATCAATATTAGGTTCAACTTAGATTAGGTTCAACTTAGATCAGTTGGTGAAGCTATACGTTAAGGAAATTATTTCTAGACACGGTGTTCCAGTATCGATTGTACCAGACAGGGATCCGCGTTTCACGTCGAATTTGTGGAAGTGATTACAAGAATGCTTGGGAACGCAATTGCGAATGAGTACGGCATACCATCCCCAAACTAATGGCCAGAGCAAGAGAACGATTCAGACTCTAGAGGATATGCTGAGAGCTTGTGTTATGGACTTCAAAGGAAGCTGGAATGATCATCTACCATTAGTGGAGTTCGCCTACAACAACAGTTACCATGCAAGTATTGGCATACCGCCTTACGAAGCATTGTACGGCAGGAAAATTTAGGACTCCATTGTGCTGGGATGAGGTTGGTGAACGACAGCTGTTGGGACCAGAATTAGTGCAACAAACTTCTGAGATTGTCAAGATAATCAGAACGAGATTGGTTGCTGCTCAAGACAGATAGAAGAAATATGTCAATTATCATCGACAGAATTGAGAGTTTGAAGTGGAAAGTTTCGTTTTCCTAAAGGTATCTCCCTGAAAGGGGAAGATTTGATTTGGCAAGAAGGAGAAACTGAGTCCCTGATTTATTGGACCTTTTGAGATACTGCGAAAAGTCAGCAAGGTAGCTTACGAGGTTGCGTTACCTCCGGAGCTAGATAATATACATAATATTTTTTATATTTCTGTGTTGTGACCGTACAAACACGACTACAAGCATGTGATAGAGTATAAACTTTTATAGTTTGATAAAGACATAACTTATGAAGAGGTTTCTGTTCAAATAGTTGACAAAAAAGAACAAGTACTTAGAAATAAAGTGATACCTTCTGTTAAGGTAATCTGGAGGAACCACAGTGCTGAAGAAGCTACGTGGAAACTCAAAAATGTAATGATAAAAATTTATCCCTAATTATTTTTTTAATTTCTTGTAAATCGATTCTGGGGATAAAATCTTTTTAAGGGAAGAATGTGACGAATGAGTTTTTTGTAAGTTGTGATTCTAGGGACAGAATCCTTTTAAGGAGGGAATATTATAACAAACGAGAATTTTGTATATTAGTTTTAAATATTTATTGAATTAAAATAAATATTTCAAATTATTTATTTATTGAGTTGAATAAATAATTTATGTGATTATGTTGTGGAGTAATTTAATTAAGTGCAATATGTTAATTAAATAAATATTTAATATTAAATTGATGTGTAAGCAATTTTGTGGTGTAGTTCTAATTTAATTGAGATAATTAAATTAGATGAATATTATGTGGTATTTGTTACATGAAATTATAATTAGCGAGTAATTATAATTGTGTATGTGGTAATTTTATTTAGTTAATTGATGTTAGCTTGTATTTAATTAAATTAGAATGCTTGGATTTAATTAAATAAAGTGTGACATTAGAAACTATGTGTTAAAGAAGTTATTAAAATAAAATAAAAGGGTTTTAAAGAGTTTTATCAAACAAGGCCCTTACATATGTTTTAATCCTGTTTTACCAAACAGGGGCTTAACTACTAAAAAGCTATTTTTAAAATTAAAGGATTTTGCCAAACAAAGCCTTAGGGCTTTTGATTTTCAAAATAAAAAGTAACTGATATACTATTTAATAAGTGAGTAAAGTTTTTATCAGTTATAGTATATATAATTATATGCTATATCTATTATATCTATATTATCAGTTAAGTATAATATAGATATACGTTAAGTTAGAGTTAGAAGAAAAGGAAGAACAAAGAAAAGAATAGAGTGTTATCAGTGTAAGAAAAGAGAGAAGAAGAAGAAGAAGAAGAAGAAGAAGAAGAAGAGGAATGAGAAAGCCTTGAGGAATCAAGAACAAAACATCATCATCTTCTTCTTCTAAACAACAAAAGGGTATAATTCTAACTCTATTATTTATAAAAATTATATTTGTTATGTTCTTCAGTGTATTCATAGTTCTAAGTTCTCTGTAATTGGATTTTTATGAGAATTCATGCTAATATAGTTTATATGTGTTAAATTGTATGTATAAACTATTATATATGATTTTTATGTAAGTTTATGTGATTAATTTTATGTAAATATGATGAACATGAAGAAATCATGTTCATAGCCATTTACAGTGAACTTATTTCAAAAAATAGTTCTTTAATTATCAAAATTTATGTTTGATTGTGATATGTTATGTAAATTGATCATAAATTATGATAATATGTTAAGAAACGAAGTTAATACAATTTGAATTATGTGATTTAGTTAAAAACAAAGTCACAGTGTTTATTTTCTTCAAGAACGCTTAACAATGGTGTTTTCTTCAAAATCATGAAATTAAGTGTTTTGATTATGTGTTGTGGTGTTTATGTATATTAAAAACATGTTAGAAGTTTAAGATTTTGTTTTTATAAAGTTTTATATGTATTGTGTTAGTTAAAATCAGAATTTGGTGCGAGGAAATAAGTCAAATTGGCTTTTTTCCTGCACAGTTCATGAACCAGGATTTCCACCAGCAGGGAAACCCGCCCCAGCGGGTCCTATAAGGGCAAAACACCCGCCCCAGCGGGTGTACAGGCTATCAAGAAAATGTGTTTATGTTCTGTGTAGTTTTTATGCATTACATGATAAGCTGACTTAATGTGATGACATGTTAAGTGTATAAAACAATAAGATAACATATTGTTGACATGTATAAGATAATTTGAAGTCTCATATTAACATGTTATGTGTGAACTTAGATTTTGTTATCATAGGGTATGATTATGATGGTTTAAAAGGTTATACACGTGTGTTATGTATGTTGTGAGTTTAAACTCACGTTAAGTGGTTAGTTATCGAGTTAAGTTTACAAACCACGTTGTTAAGTTGAACTTAAGTGAGAAGTTCAACGGTTACACCTAATGGTTATGAAACTAATAGATATTGTAAACGTAATGTAATATATTGGATAATTGTGGAACGTGATTGTAAATTGTAGATTGTGCTTGAGGCAAGTTGTTCTATCCTTTCTTCTTATAATTATGCAAGTTATTTTATTCTTTAAATTCCATTTTGAGCAAATATACTATTGAAGTTTGTTATTGAAACAATGAGACCTTGACTTAATTGTTCAAGTAAGGTCTATTGAATCTTTCAATTGCTTTAAGTTATTTCTAAAGCATGACTATTTAATAGAAAGTCTATTGCTATGACTCATAGTTGATTCGTAATTCTTTTATTATTGAATTCGTAATTATTGTAAGTTGATTCAACTACTCCTTGGTTGATGATAGTTGAACTCCAAATTTCCTTTGAGCTTATCCACACCAAACTTTCTTTGGTGCGGATTTGTTATTAAAATACTGAGATGAACAACCCTATTTAATAGGGGATTACCATGCGAAAGCGTTAAGATGTTTGTGCACAATACATGGTACGAAGGGCTGAGTCCCTTAAGTACGAGTTAAGAGTCCATATAGTCTAACGACTGTTAAAGGTTTTAAATAGAAATGTTTATAACCTAGGACATAGTTCAAGGTCTTATGACCCTCAGATGAATTCTAAATCTTATTCTTGATTATCGATGAATGAAATATTATTTATTCAGTTGAAGCTATTCAATACTATGTCATCACTATTGTTTGCTATTTTAAGTGAGCTTTTGTTTGCTCACTCTTGCATTATATAACCCTTGCAGCTAAAGTTGATAAAGTTGACGAACCGTCAACTAGCAAAGGCAAGAGCAAGATGAACAAGTGAAAACTTGTTTATATTTGACTATGATGTGTAATAAGACTTAAATTATTGAAGATGTTTTATTTTTCGCATTTGATGTTTATTAAGGTTAGAAACCTGGGAATGATTTGAGAGGTTGTAATCCTTTTTAAAGGAAGATTTTATTTAATTATTAAGGTTGTAATTTATTTTGCATTCCTTATTTATGGGAAGTAGTTATGTTTTATTTAGATAGTGAGCACCAAATCCCGTGGAAATGAAGTACCCGGATTTGGGGGTGTCACAATAATAACAGAATTTAAACTTAATAAATAATTCTCCCATTAAAAGGATACATCAATAATACTCAATCTCAGGTTATCTAACCTTCCTTACATCATTTGCGGAAAAAAAACATAATAATAATAATAATAATAATTTAGTCTCGATACATACCATCATCAATTAAAAGTAAGATATTCTTCATCACTTGCTCATCTTGTCTTTGCCCTTACTAGTAGACAGCTCATCAGATTTCTCAACTTTAGCTGTAATGTTTTTATGTAAGTGTGAGCAAATAATTTCCCACAATAATAACAATGGAATAATAACATAATAATAATCAATGAATGTTGAACAATATCATCAGATAATCAAGAACTGATGGAAAATATGGCTTTTGAATCAAGATAAGAAAATAAGATCAAAACTACATCTGAGGGGCACAAGACCATTAACTATGTCCTAGGTTATCAAGTATCTCTACCGTAACCTTTAACATTCTTAAAAACTATATGGACCATCATCTCGTACTCCGGGGGATCATCCCTTCGTACAATGTATTGTGCACAAACACTTTAACGCTATCGCATAATATAATACCCTAAGATAGAGTTGTTCATCTCAGCTTTGATATTAAAATCCATACCAAAGGAAGTTTGATTTGAAATAGCTTAAACAGGAGTTCTAGAATTTTAAAACGCCATCAACTATGGACTAATTGAATCAGAAAGGTTCACTAGCCAATTAACAATTCGATAACAACATAAGTTTGAACAATGATTTATAGTTAAGTATAAAACAACAAAAATTCACAACTGAATAAACATTATATATCAATGTAGTGCTTTTGCAAGAATTAGAAAGCCTCATTTGAAATCCAAGACTAGAACAGTTTAAGATTTGAATAACGAGAATCAAGGATTAGAAAACTTGCTCAATAAAAGATTAGGGTTACAGAACTTGCACGATGTAAAAGTAGGGTTTAGAAACTTGTCTCGTGCGTAAGTTAAACAATTACAACTCACGTTCACCAAATGTACTACATATCATTAGGATCACAATATAAATTAGTTTCATTATAACCATGTTTAACGGTTTCACTTCCCACTCTAATATAACTTAGTAACCTAATTCATGATCTGAATTTCCTAACTAACACATAACATGAATATGAAATCTCTATAAACATACAACATAAGTCTTAGTATTCAACTTCTCACAAACAACAAGTTAAATTCTCCTAACACTTACCAAAATATAGCTTGCAAATCAATTTTGGAATTACATACTCATTATACATCTTAATACATGTTTTAAGCTTCTTCAAGTTCACTAGGCTTGGTTAGACTAGGTACCAAGGACTGAACAAATAACAAAATATTACAGTTTTTGTTCAGGCTCTGACGCAGCTGTGCCATTCCTGGCCTTGGCACCAGCACAACTTGCCAGACAGGAATTCTGCAGACTGCTCCTTGCACTGTTTCGAACCAAAACTTCCAAAATTTCATACTAACATCAAATTAAGCATACCCAGACCTTATAAACCCAACCAAAACCACATAACATGTATACATAACCATTCTAATAACACAAACAACACTACTAACCAATTTAGAGCCTCTAAAATCAAAGTTCATACTTAATATACAAATTTCAACATAGTTAGCAAACACAAACACCACAGATTTGTTTCTCAACCAAAATGATTCATTCCACTAACATTCTTTTCGTATTTCAATGTATTAACAATAACAATCATCAATTTACAGATTATATCATGAACTCGTAACCAATTGTAGTCTCAAACTAGACCAAAACACATATATTATCACATAACTCAATTTCTTCCTTTTAAAACATGTTTATATGAATTTGATACTCCAAAATTGTTTATAAACAACATATATCATATTCCTTATAACAAATATTTTAACAAATCATCCAACTAAATTTCTAATTTTAATTAAAAACTCAAGAACACATAAACTAAGAATATAACCTAGATTATTTACCTCTAATTCTTGTTTAGACATTGTTAGATGATGTAGAATTGCTTTGTTAAGCTTCCACCTCCTTCTTAATTCTCTAATTTGGCTTCTAAATTCACAGAACTCTCAATTTTCTATATTTCCCTCTCTCCCTCCCAAACTTTGTTTTCTCAAAACTTAGCAAATGAGCGTATACACCAACTGACTTATGGATTTAACGTGATTTTACTTAACTCAGCAGTTACATAGAGGAAATGTTTTAGTTGTTACAAAACAAAAGGTCACAAGGTCATGTTTGGCTTGCTCCCTACAACCCTTTTTAATTTATTTTAATATTCTCTTATTATATAGTCCATATGTCACACTTTTAAAATAATTAATTATATCAATATTAATCCATCAAATTGCCATACAATTATAATTTCCATTATAATTTTATTTAACAAATTATTAAGTTTTTAATTTAATTATTAAATTAAATTAGAATATTACCATTACACTATATTGCAATTATTTAGCAATACACTTATCCTTTAATTTAATTACTATTAAATTAAAACATTACATTACCAACATAAAATACTCACAAATTATAAAACATCAATTTGATTAATATTATCACACTTACTTAAATTATTCTACAATAATTCCATCAAATATTTATTTTTAATCAACAAATAAGTCCACTAAAATATTTATTTAATTCAATAAATATTTTAATCAACACAAAATTCTCATTCGTTACAATATTACTAATATTTTATGGTATTATCTAATATTTAATTATGTGACTAAATATTAGATAATTTATTATAAGAATAGTAGTGTTATGAATCAAGATATGATATGCTAATTGAAAGATCAATCTTATAAATGATAGGTCTTTAAATTAAATTGTGTAGCAATAGTCAGCGAAAGAGGCAAGTTTCCTAACTCAAACTCTAGTTATTATGTTTCAAGCATGCTAGTGGATTAATTATTGATAATTATTGATATTCGCACCTAGTGCAAGTTTACTAAACTTTATCATAAATTATTTTGTGCAAATTTTCTAACCTGTACAAATTATTACTTTGTGCAAATTTCTATCTCTTGTATAAACTTTATGATATGCAAGTTTCTTAACTTCCTTTGACTGTCTAACCTTGTATAATTGATTATTGTGTGCAAGTTCATATGTTCATTTAGCTTTGTTCTTATGATTGCTTCGCGATGTTTGAAGTTCTAAATTGCTTAATGTTCTTTCGTTGAGTAAATCCTAAAACTTATACAAATATTTTATATTTGAGTAAATCCTAAAACTTATACAAATATTTTATATTTGTACAAGTGTTCAAGCTATCTTTAAAATTCAATTATTTCTAAGTTATTTAAGCACTACGTTGATGCCTCTTGTTTCGGCTAAACTAATATTAAATTGTTAAATCGTGAAACATTTTATTATTTATGAACTGATTTGTTATTGAAGATCGATGCCATTTGTTTCGGTTAGACTAATATTTGGTAAAGCATAAAGCGTTCTATTAATTGTGAACTAATTTGTTATTGAAGATTTATGTCACTTGTTTCGGCTAGATCGATATTGATATATATGTTAAAATTATAGTATTTCTTTGAAACCAATCCAAACCATATTGGTGTGGTACGGACTCGTGATGTAAGACTGAGATGAACAACTTTTATAAAAAAAGGGAGCTTTATTGTCAGACATCCGACCCTGCGCACTATGGTTAAGTATTATGCATAATCTCGGGTACAATGAGGCTGATCACCTTACGTACTTGCAAAAGAGTATGATTAGTCTTTACGATTAACTTATACTCTTAGGGTATTATGTTTATTAACAGATAATTCGTCTAGAAGTTCACGATCCATAGCGATCACTCAGCATGAAATCTGGGAATAACCCTCTTTATTGAATATTGTTGCAGTATTGTTAATTCTCCACAATCATTATATATTGTTGAAAATTCAAAAGCTAATTCTTTTTCGATCATAATATATTGTTCTTGTATTTATTGTCAACTTGAACTTACTGAGCAAATTAGTTATTCACCTTTGCTTAAAATAAAACTTTTCAGCTAAAGTCGAGGTAGTCGAAGGTTCTAGGAAGGACAAAGGCAAAGAGAAGGCGACTGAATAGTGTCATGTGTGTGTTGTTTATTATATTATATATTGATATAAACTTTTTGTATTATTAGATATGTATGTAAAGGTTAGTTAGACCTAGGATAATGATATGTTTTGTATTAAAGTAATGTAATGAATGATGTAATTCATAAGGAATGGGTAGATAGATGTGATGTGCATGTTGCATTGTGAGCACTAAATTCAAGGTTTAAGGAGCCCGAATTTGGGGGCGCCACACATAAGGCTACACAATGGATTGCTGAAAATTTTAATTTGTTATTTTGCATGCCCCCGCTGCAATTTCAATTTGATTGTATGCTTTGATCCGTTTTTAGCAATCCTACAGTGGTGATTCAATATATAAATCATTAATTGTATTTGATTCAATATGTGTGTTGATATGGGCTTGGAACTGATTTTTTGGGCAAAAAACAAAACTGTCAGATTCTGTGACGCAGCGCGGCCGCACCTGCTGTCAGAATCAACTCTAGAGGTGCAGTGCGGCCGCGCCGGACCCTAGTCTTTAAAGAATTTTATTTTTCTAAATCACACTTCAATTAAATAAAAGATTTATTTTAAATTAATTTGATATTAAATAAAGATGTTTATTTTAAATGGAATTGGATTCCAAGATTGCTAAAATAAAAGAGTTTATTTTTGAAATGATTTTTGATTAAAATAAAGGAGTTTCTTTTGTTTTAAAAACTAATTTTTAGCAAAAGTTTATTGCCCATTAAAAGATATCAAAGTTTATACTGAATGTTTCTTTATATTGATGTATATGATGATATGTATGATAATATAAGGGGATGATTATGGACCATTGACCAATGTGATTGGATTTAATTTTAATGGATGCTTGAATGAATGTGGTTTTTATAAATGGGGTTTGCGTATCTCGCCTCTCTTCTGATGTAAATTCTATCTCTCTCCTATGTACTTTCTCTTAACTGTTTATCAAGGTTTTTGTTTTATAATAAATAGGTTATAATAGGATAGTATAGAATTATTCGAGAAATTGGAGACGAAGAGAAGGAGCGTTGAAGGCCCATTTGTATTGAAACCCGTCTTAATGTAATGGTTATATTCATTGTTTTATTTTTGCACCCTAGGTTTGACCTTTTGGTTCATGGTGGCTTCAATGAACTAAATTAGAATTAAGTCCATAATCATCCCAGGTAGAATATAGTATTCTACATATGCATGCTAATTATATAGTAAATATATTATTATACATGTGAATGTATTTTTAATATGACGTGTATTTTTATATCTATATTTGTATGCGCGCTAATCAAGATGAGACTAATTAATAAATAAAACCCTCAAAGATATTATATTAAGTTGAGTACGTTCAAAACATTGGAGAATGTCAAACGTAGCCTTCTAGTATTGTAAAGCGATAGAGTATCGAATATTTAATATGAGTTTGTTGTGCACACACAAGGCGAATATTAAATTTTTGAGATGTTTCTTTATTACATTTGATGTTTATAAGGAATTGAACAATACTGTTTTGTTGTGTGCAAGGACTGTATTTTCTTTTCGCTTATATGGAAATGTTGGGTCTAACTTAAATCAGATCATTTTATTTCGGATGTGCACACACTTGACCATTATGATCTAATAGAAAAAATAAATAAAGGAATTATATGGAGATGTAATCGACAAGAGTTGTCTACCTTTTAAATAAATATGTAGTTTGTTGTTCACACACAAGGCTATATATTTATTACAATTGGATCATTTTCTCACTAATTAGATTTTACGAAGTCACCAATACAAAATTTGTCGAACTATATATTTAAAGAGGGTTATATAGTTTGAAGAAATAGTGAGAGACACCATTTTAATAAAGACATAAATTAATCTGGTGATTAATAAAAGAATGCATGCTAATGTTGTTAAATTAAATTTACTTGCAGAATTTTACAAATGGCTAATTCACTATCATTGCGAAGCATACTAAATGCAAACAAATTAACCAAACCAAATTACTCGGACTGGTCAAGGAACTTGAGAATTGTTCTCACAACTGAAAAGTTGGCTTATGTCCTTAACTCGCCTATACATGTAATTGTTGCAAAAGAAGCCTCCGAGGAACAGCTAGCTACTTTTAGAAAGTGGCAGGATGATGCACAGGTTGCTCAGTGCATCATGTTAGCATCCGTGAGTAAGGAGTTAAAGCGTCAACATGAGAAAATGGTTGCACCGACTATGCTTTTGCACCTTAAGGATTTATATGGTGAGCAATGTATATCGGCCAGATATTAGATATCTAAAGAGCTCTTCTGATCTAGGATGGCCGATAGCACTATAATGCAAGCACATGTCCTAAAGATGATCAATTTGATTGAACAATTAGGACAGTTGAGTTTTATCATGGATGGTGAGTTGAGTCAAGATTTGATCTAATCACTCCCTGACCCCTTTTCACAATTTGTTATGAACTTTCACATGAACAAGCTGGATGTCAGTTTACCTGAATTTCTTAACATGTTGAAAATAGCTTAGAGTCATTTTCCATTAAAGAAAGACCATGTGTTACTTGTAGATGACTCTTCTAAGAAGCGAAAGAGGACCAAAGGATCTTCTAAAAAGAAAAATAATCCCAAGAAGGCAAAAGGAAAGGCGAAACCAAAGGACAAGAAAAAGATTGATGCCGATAGCAAAGGGGTTTGCTTTCACTGCAACAAGTCGGGACATTGGAAGAGAAACTGTGACGCCCCCAAAATAGGTCCACACAACCCATTCTGAGTCACCAAATACATGGTACAGAATCCAAATAAAAACTTCATATTCCAACTATTAAACTGTAGTGCAAAATACGACCACATAACTGTGAGCTTCAATATAGATATTATGTCGTATATAATACGAAAATATCAACGCTCAAATTAAGTCCTCATTACAATTATTATCCCACTATTTTACAACATAATGAAGACTTCAATCATAACTATCTCGGATCTTTACTCCACTCCCCGACTAGTCCCAGCTACACTTTCATTTCCTGAGAAGAATAATGGAACCAAAAGAAAAAGGGAAAAATCCTTAGTCTTCAACAGCAAAAAATCCGATAGAATACAATAGATGTTGTCCGATTTATACAATAATAATTACGCGCAAGTGCACACGGTTAATCAAGTAATATAATAGTAAGAAGAGTGGCGAACCCACAGGGAACAGTTATTTAACAACTATTTCAATTATCCAATTTCTATTAATTTATTTTATTTAAACAGTCACTCCAATTGATTTATGAGAATTATCTAAATTAAAGTGATTAAGAATTAATTTACAAACAACTAAAGAATACAAGATGATTTAAGTATAGGAATACAACTTCCCCAATTAATCCACAATAATTCTCTTACTTTATTTCCACTTAATTCATTCACCCAAGTTGCCAACTAGGTTTACTTCACAATTTACTAACATCTTTCAAATATTAGCAAAAATATCTATTTTAACTATTTTACTACTTTCGTGTAAAATCCTTAAAATAGATTCATTAAGTTCACACCTGTTTTACAGTTGCACATGGTATATAAATACTTTCGTTTTATATATTGTAATGTTATTTCAATTAAGAACTAACAAACTCATGTGTTGTTATATTCAGCTCTAATCTAAGAAATTCTTTTTCAATTCAATCAAAGATATAAGATTAATTGTTGGCCACACAATTATTTAATTAAGCACAGAATAATAACAATCAATTCAGAGAGATAATCAAGTGAAAATAATAACAACTGAATTAAAGCTTCATAAAAAGTTCCATGGTATCCCTAATAGATATTTATTTCATCATCAACTCAGAAACACAAAGATAATAATTACAAGACATCATGATATAGATATTAATTTAAGAGGAAGAAGGAAAAAACTTTTTTGAAGTTCTTCAATCTTCAATCCAACGTCTATCTCCAGAAATCCTTCAATGAAAATCCCAATATGCTCCAGAGAATAGCCTCCAATAATTGCTAGTAAAAAGATGTCTAATACTGAGAAACAACTAATATTTATAATCTAATCAAACCCTAGTACAAAAAGGCAAGTCTAAAATCCTTTTCCCAATTAACTTCCACAATAAGGCAATAAAATTTAACTTTTTCGCCAGACACGCGCGGTCCGCGCGTGGTCCTTCCTTCTACTATGCGCTCTGCGCTTAGGGTCCAGTAGCTCGTCCTTGTGAAGCGCACTCCGCGCCTCACTTAAGCCTTCAGCCACGCAGTCAGCGCTC
Organism: Panax stipuleanatus; assembly: GCA_020205555.1. NCBI lineage: Eukaryota > Viridiplantae > Streptophyta > Magnoliopsida > Apiales > Araliaceae > Panax > Panax stipuleanatus. Next base: position 26,422,291 of record CM035123.1, read on the forward strand.
CACCTACATATTTGTCCAAATGTCCAAATTTTTCCTAAGGTTCAGTTCCATTCCTCTTACTTGCAAAGTAAACATGAAATGCAAGAAATAACATGGACAATACTCAAAAACTCAAAATATATTAAGCTAAATGAGATTAAATCATAGGTTTCCAACCTACTCATCAAATTCCCCCAAACTTGAACCATTGCTTGTCCTCAAGCAAACATAACTATACTGACACGATAATTATAATGAATGCAACTACAGAGATCGAACGATAACCCTGATATTTTGATGAATCATATGCCTCAGAGACAAACTACCAACATGCAGTCAATATCGCATCATGCGTTACCTTAACTTCTCACATTTTCACCTCACAAACATAATCTTTGCATGTTTCTGTGTGTGTGTGTGTGTCCAATATGATTCCAACAATAATCAATGAGCAATACAGATAAATTCATCGGCATGCAAACCATTCAAAACCAGGCTTGTAATCTACTCATGGCATACACATAAGTACGAGGGAAATCAAAATTTAGAACCAAGCTCTTTATACTAAGTGAGTGCATTTTAGTGCTCCATTTCACTAATTATTTCTTAAGTCCGACTTGTGCAATGTCCAACTTTCTTAGCCTTTTCAATGCTACCCGTATAACGGACTTTAGGCCAACGACTCCCAAACCCGAAGGCTTTAGGGCGCTAGGTGTTAAGACATCCCCTAGGGTTTACTTTTTCGAGTAACAAAGGCCACGAAATTGAACTAAGTCAGTTTTTATTCCAGAACTAATCTCTCTTCTTCTTTTTTTCTTTCTGATTTTCTTATATCTTTTCTTCTTCTTTTTTTCTTTTCATTCGAGCCACAATTCCCCAAAACTTATGTATACGTCAATGTTTAATTCCAATCTGTGATCAAATGAATACATGCCCATGTTTTATCTTGAATCTACTTTCTTGTTACTATTGATAATCAGTTGATGTGCTTGAGATTAGAAAAACACAAGACTTATGCTATGAAGTTCCTATGATCAAAGTTAATCAACACATGATATTCAATTTAAGCATACAAGTCGTAAATAAAATTCCTCATTGGCTTTCATCTCAACTATCAAGGCTTACTTGCTCAATCTCCATGCAAACTAACACGAATCCTACATGAATGCAAATATTTTTTTACTTTATTTTTTTATATATATTTTTTATATGCAGATATAGTAAAACTATAATGAAACTATATTATATGCAACCTGAAACTATATTATATGCAACCTAAATATGATATTAAATTACATTACTCCCCCCAAACTTATCAAAAGTAATGTCCTCATTACGTGAAAATAAAGCAATTTAAGTATGAGGGCTTCCCTGCGAGACGAGTTAATGCTCGTCTTGAGGACTTTGATAATCCGAAGGGGGGTAGGCAGGTAGAATAGGAGGATTCAGAAGCTGAACTGGTTCATTTGGATTGAAATGGGAGAAAGCATCTACCAATCCCGTGAATGCGCCAATATTGTAAGCATGCATTGTATCTTGGCGTTGAGCAAACCATAGCCTCTGCTTTTGACTCCTATTCTTTGAAGCCGTAGATGGTCCTGCTCCTGCCTCATCAGTCATTGGCACGTCCGTGGCTGGTGGTGATGTTGGTGGAATCATAATATACCCCTCACCCCGTGGGTGAGAATGTGCTCCTGCCCAGGATCTATAGGTGACAATTGTTTTGTGATCAATGGCCCTCGTGGGCATCTGAATAGGCTCCGATGAATCCCACTACACCCCAGCCTTTTGGCATAAGTCTGTGATCAAAAATCCATGTAATAGGGTGTCGGTGGTGCCTCCGCGCAACACCCTGTCAATTGACTCTTGGATACACATGCCGACATCCACCTGTAATATTTCCACTTCGTTAGGCCTTTCAAACCAATAATTAAAGATCCCATAGAGGAGGCATGCCATTTCTTTCGTTACTTCAGTCTGATGGCGTGTAGGCATTAGCCTAGCATAAATGAATGCGTACCATGCTTTTCCATACTTGCTCAACGCCAAGTGTGGAAACGTGACTTAAATGTCCGTCCCAGGCATTGTTACCCATTGTGTTCCGTTCTTGCATAGGTAAGCAATAATATCATCCAAGCTTGGGAGGTTGTCTTCGTATCGGTCCCCTATTGTTGTTTTCAGCCCGAAGTGCTTATTGATCGCCGTGTGGTGGAACGAGACTGGTTTACCCTTAACTTGCACAACACGCCCTTCATATTCTATGGCATTAGCATAGAATTCTTTTACAATGTTTATCACCGCGGGTTGTAGTTGTTCCACTAGCTGAAACCAGTTCCTCTCCACAATCATCAAAGCCATATCACCGTCCAAGTTAGCATCGAGTTTCAACCCCCATTCTAGAACTAGCGTCTTTTTCGCAAGCACGACATTATAACGAGTGGTCGTTGCCTCGCTCACAAATTTTGATGTATCAAACGTTGGGCGAGCACTAGAGGTTGACGTTCGTGGTCTTTTTGATGTCATGTTGGGAAGATTGCACCCAATTTCTGACTTTAACAATTTATCGAGCAGGTGGTGGGCAGCTCTATTTTTTCCCCCAAACTTGGTTTCCTTTATGTCACAACTCTTAACACAACATAGCACTAAAATCCTTGGGTCATCAATAACCCAAGGTATCCCAATTACAGTTTATATAGAGAAAGCAACATAATTGAATTTTTTTTTGAATTTTCGTGAAGTTTACTATCTCAATATGTTACTTCTTGTGTATTTGAATTGAAAGCCTGAGAGCTTCACCGTAATTATGGTGAACAATGATGTGTAGAGGTGTGGAGGTTTGTATGGAGAAGTATGTGGAATGGAGATACTATGTTGAGGGTGATGGTGGATATGGGGTGTGATTGGAATTGGGAATTTGGGGTTGAAGTATAAGAGGAGAGGAGATGGGAGTGTCGAAATTTCAGATGAAAAGAAAAGGGTTGGTGTAGATGTGTATGGGAGAATGAAGTTAAGGTTTAGTAGGAGAGGATGAAGAATTGGGTTGGAAGTAGAAGAGGAGAGAGAAAATTCAGAGTAGAAAAGGAAAAGGAAAAGGGTTTGTGGGAAATAGACGCGAGAAAGCTGACGAAACCTTTGTATTTAATTCGAGTCATCTGTGTGGCGAGGTCCGCGCGTTAACCTGTGTTACCCAAGTGCACCCCGCACTTTCCTGTGCTGGCTGGGGGCAAAGTCGCTGCATGTGTTGCACGCTCCGGCCAAAGGTACGCGCCCTCTGCGCGTTCCTGGACCTGTTAAATCAAAAGTTCTGCATATAAGGCGCGCTCCGCGCAAAGGGAGGCACGCTCAGTGCTTATTTTGAACATTTTTGATAATTTTCTCCTTTACTCGCTCTCCTGTTAACAATTATAATGCATATATCAGTCCCCTAAGAGATTAACTATAAGAAAGACAACTAAAAAATTACATAAGATTAAATAATACTGATAATAAAAATAAACATAATATAGATATATGGGTTGCCTCCCACATAGCACTTGATTTAACATCGTCAGCCCAACATGGTTGTTTTGGGTCATTGTTGTTCTGTAAGACTGATTGAGGTTTGCTCACGATTCAGTTCTCCGCCCAGATAATGCTTAAGTCGTTGGCCGTTAACCTTGAACGAATGTTGGCCTGTGGAATCCTGCACTTCTATTGCGCAATATGGATACACTTTTGCTATCTTGAATGGGCCAGACCATCTTGATTTTGATTTGCCCGGAAATAGCTTCAATCGGGAATTGAAAAGTAGCACAGATTACCCGGGTTCAAAGGTTCGTTGGACAATCCTCTTGTCGTGCCATCTCTTGGTTTTCTCCTGGTATAATTTAGCGTTCTCATAAGCTTGCACTCGGAACTCATCCAATTCGCTCAGCTGCAGAAGACGCTTCTCACCGGCTGCTTCGAGGTCCAGATTTAACTTCTTTATGGCCCAGTAAGCTTTGTGTTCTAGTTCCACCGGTATGTGGCAGGCTTTACCAAACACTAGTCGATATGGCGACATACCGATTAGAGTTTTGTATGCCATGTGATATGCCCATAGTGCTTCATTTAACTTGCTTTCCCAATCCTTCCGGGATGGATTTACTATCTTCTCCAGAATCTGTTTGACCTCTCGGTTAGATACTTCTGCTTGGTCGTTTGTTTGAGGATGATAGGCTGTGGAAACCTTATGTCGAACTCCATATTTACCCAAAAGAGTTGCGAAACATTTATTACAGAAGTGCATGCCCTTATCACTGATAATTGCTCTCGGTAACCCAAATCTGGTGAAGATATTATTGCGAAGAAAATTCAGCACCACCTTGGCATCATTTGTAGGTAGAGCTACTGCTTCCACAAACTTAGAGACGTAGTCCACCGCTACCAATATATACTTGTTATTAAAGGATGAGGGGAAGGGTTCCATAAAGTCGATGCCCCATACGTCAAATAGCTCTACCTCTAACATGGTGTTCAGTGGCATCTCTTGATGACTGGTGATGTTCCCCACGCGTTGGCACCTGTCGCATCTTTTGGCAAATGCATGAAAATCTTTGAATAAAGTTGGCCAAAAGAATCCAGACTGTAAAACCTTTGCCGCTATCCAATCTCCTCCGTAGTGACCTCCATATAATAAAGAGTGACAATGTTGCAATATCCCCTCTATTTCGGATTCGGCCACACATAGTCGTATCATCTGATCAGCACACTGTTTGAACAAGAAGGGCTCGTCCCACATATACTGCTTTACCTCAAATAAGAACCTTTTCTTCTGCTAAAAACTGAAATCGAATGGCACAATCCTGCTGACGATGTAATTCACAAAATCTGCGTACCAAGGGGTTTCTGTTGCCATCGCGAATAGTTGTTCATCCGAAAAAGATTCATTGATGATGGTTTTCTCGGTTTCCTACTGTTGTTCATTCTCTAACCTCGACAAATGGTCGACTACTTGATTCTCTGTACCTTTCCTGTCCCAAATCTTGAGATCAAATATCTTGTTTCCCAAAGCCAGCAACCACATTCCTGATTTTTCCCTCCTGGATGATGAAGAGGAAATACTGATCCTTCCCAGGGTGGAAAAAGCCAAAAAGGAAAGTTCCTTGGGAGAAATACAACAACAGTGCGAGAGTGATTTCATACTCAAATCCTCTCAAACCTATGAGAAAGGTGAAGGAACAGATGAAGAAAAAGGTGGTGAAGTTCTCGAGGAAGCCAACCCATCGAGGAATCTAGAGTTCATCCTTTTCTGCAATGAGTCCAATTTGAGCCAAGGATATACTGATTCAGGGGGCGATCAAGTTATGGCCATGATTGAAGATATTCAGAACCAGGAGGTAATCTCTATCACGAGCCTCGAAGGCAACATAACCTCTGACGACTGGACTATCAGACCTCAGCTAGCCAGGAAGACGTAGATCCAAAGGAAAGTTGCGAGTTCCAAGAGATGTTGGAACATTATCACTTTCTTAGCATTATGCCTTTTATTTTCCATGCATGTAGAAAAAAAATCAAATCAAAAAATCAAAAAATTAAAAAATTAAAAAATTAAAAAATCAAAAAAATCAAACCATTCAGGAAAAGCCTGAACTACGAATGACCTGATCTCCCTCCACCCGGGAATACGTAGGGGGCACGGCGCGGTCAAACCAAACAAAAAATTCAAAAACCCATCAAACCAAACTCAAACCTAGAAGAGACACTTCTCAAACCTCTCACACAAAAAATCGGAACTACGAATGACCTGATCTCCCTCCACTCGGGAATATGTAGGCAACCATCAATGGTGTGGTGTGACCATCAAAGAAAAACAAAGAACCTGTATAAAACCAGTTCCAAGACACTGAAACCCTATAAACCCAAATTCTATTGAACCTCCTAGTCAACAGGCCCTGCTAAGGAAAAACAAAGCTAGTCTATGAACCCAGGGATAAGCGGGATAACAATACCAACATGGCATCCCTATCAGAAGAAGGAGAAGAGGCTATAAGCTCATGTCCCCACAGTCTCCATACGGGCTAGAATATCCACAGCCATTTGCATAGTACTGTTGCGAACATCTATACAGGCACTCATATTGGCAATGATGTTGTGTGTATATGACCTGAGCGCAGTGCTATCAGCAATATAAACATCTCGGGTAACTATGGCCTCATCCCTCTCAATGAAAGCAGCATCCCTGGCCACTAAAGCCTCCTCAATCTCAACAAATGCTGCATCCCGGGTAGCTCGAGCCTCGTCTCTCATCAAAAGTGGCATCCCTGCTAGAAGGGGCTGTCAACATCAGTGCTCTAGCATGATCCCTCTCAGAGGTCATCCGAGCTAATGAATTAATAAGAACTGGATCTGTCCCAGTCGGAATGCTCGGGGGGTCACTGACTAAAGATGTTGTCAAACCAGTAAATGAATCATCCTCGGTGGGAGAATCAGGATCCTGCATAGGCTCCTCCTCATCAAAATCAATACTCGGAGCTGAATGGATAAACGCAGCCCATGCAATATCTGCCTCCAACCATGCAGAATACTCTGAAGAACAATTTGGATGGCTAGTAAAAAAATTATTAGCCCTCTCTTACGAGTCCAACACTCACAAGTCCTAGTAAGGTCAGCTGACGACAAAGACAAAGCTGATATTCGCTGATCCATAGCCCCCACAAAGTGGTGAATGCTCTGAAACTGATCAAACTGGCCTATGACTGCCAGCTGATAATATGTGGTCACCCCCCTCAAACCCACCAGGGGCAGATAATCCATGCCAAATGCATGAATGATGAAGTTGTAAGGGGAGCTAAGTTCTGAGCATGGCAATAGCGAAAAGGGATGCTCAATCTCTAATATGAAGGTCAAACCTGAAAAGCTTACATCCAAGGAACACACTCAAGATCGATGACATATGTTAAAAGGACCCAACGGCACCTCAATGTTGTTCCATCAAATCCGGAGAAAGTCTCGAAAGGAATAGACATCGATACATCAAGATGACCAGTCATAGGGATGAAATGATAGTCATAATAGGGTGCGACCTGTCAGCAACTTATCACTCCTAATGTGCGAGAAGACTTGATCTCTTTTAACCCACAGAAGCACATGGGCTGGCAAAATCTATCTTATACCCGACGACCTGTTCCCTGAGCAGAAGGCCACGGATTAAACCTCACAGATCAAACCAAATCCGGGTAAAGCCATCATATCACCAACCATCACAAGCCCTTGAGTCCAATTCAGTGGAATCCGCAGGCCTTTCGATATCAACAGTCAAAGTCAATTGCGCCCACAAGTCAGAAACAATGATTGGGGCATCCAAACATCAAGGCCCATATTCACTACCTGTTCACCATGTGGGTTATGAGGTAAAAGACTCTTACGATTGTGGCGCCCTATCAGCCCATTTGTCAAACATTCAACAAAGTAATTACCCCATATGACAAGCAAGACTGGGGCAAGTTCAGAATCAATGACAACTTGATGTTGGAACCCTCACAACAAGACTGGGGCAATTTCAGAAAAAATGATAACTCAGCACTGGGGAATTCATCGCCCATCCTAAAAAAAGAAAAGGCACAAGTTAGCACGGAGCAAGATTCACGGGTATGATTAGAGAATTAAGATAATTCGACCTTTTGATTAGGCATGACATCCTAGTTTAAAGTGCTTTTTGGAACAAACTTGACCTCATATACATGTCTGCACTTTGCAATCACCCTAACTCTTAGTTGTGGGGTATGAAACTATGACGACAAGGATGACGGTTAGTAGCCAGCCTAATGTCTCGAATCGTGGCATGGGTTACTCGAGTTATTAAGCCTGAGGGGTGTCTTTACACCTGGTGCCCTAAAGCCATCTGGTTTTGGAGTCACCGGCCCAACGCTCGTTACATGGGTAACTTAGTACCTAAGAAAACGAGCATTACAAGAAGAAGAAGGTAAAACTTGAGCAAATTAAATCGTGGCCTAGGTTACTCGAGTAATTAAGCCCGAGGGGTGTCTCTACACCTGGTGCCCTAAAACCATCTAGTTTGGGAGTCACCGGCCCAACACTCGCTACACGGGTAATTTAGAGCCTAAGAAAATAAATCTTGTACGAGCTCAGGCAAGGATCAAAAAGAGTAGACCGCCTGACTTGTCTCGAAGTGTGGCCTTTGTTACTCGAGCTAGTAAACCCAAAGGGGTGTTTTAACACCTAGTGCCCTAAAATCGTCTGGTTCAGGAGTCATTGGTCCAAAACTCGTGACATGGGTAACTCTGAATAGCCTAAGAAAATGAGACAAAGTTAAGCGAAGAAAGCAGAAAATTTTGCAAGATAAAAAAAATGAGAACATCTAAAGTCATAGAAGGGAAACCCCTGCTAAAGGTTGCGTCACTCATAGTGCACATGTCATATGATGTTTAATTTTATGAAGCAGTGTCTAGAGCAAAGATGAGGTGTCTCTGATGAAGGGAGATGAGTCTTTTGAATCTGATCCTACCCATAAAAAAGGACCATGGACGATTAAAAGTTTTCTTGCGATTTCATAACTTATTAAATAAAATTTTCGATTTCCTTAGGAAAAATTCATTCCCATACTCCCTTTCAAGATCTTTAGCGATAAGATAAGAGCGCATTGAATACAAGCATTTATTTTCATAAACTCTCAACTTCAAATGCCTCATTCACAAGATCATACTAATCCCGACGGTCCGAGCCATCCAGATTTTGGGCACATTTTGTTATTTATCTAATGTGCAGGATATTGCTCACTCTGGATGTGGTCAACAAAGCGAGTTTCTTCTGTGAACCCCAATAACAACCTAGGAAAGGGCTGGGGCATTTCACCATTCAATGAAATGGAAGGAGTCTACGACGGGACCAAGCTCCTCATCAAAAGAAAAGGAAGAACTCCTGAAAGAAATCAAAGCGACCTAAGTTTGCCCCTACAAAAGAAAGGAAAATTCTTGAGAGAGTCCTTAACTCGGAAAAAATAGATGCCCGAGGATAAAAGGTCTGGCAAATGAAATCTACATCATCAAACATGTCAACATGTGCCAAGTCCTCCCAAGTCAGGGCCTTTACACCGGAGTTCAAATATGGGCAATAAAAGAATCAGCTACATCCTCCAGGACGCCAGTAACACCTGGGTCATCAGCCCAGCCAGCATCTAGCCCAGCACGATCACAAGTAAAGAGCTTGCCCCTTTTCATACTCAATGAGCAAATTGTTGGCGTCAATCCAGCGTAGCATCAGATAAGGAACAAGTGATGTAAGCCGTTGAACACTACTTCAGCGAAGATATCGGGATATCTCCTAGTAAAGTCATCAGTGTCTGAACTGACAGAGCTACCAGCGCCGGATCTAGATTCAGAAATAACCGCCTCTGTGAGATCCCCACCAAAGACGATATATGAAAGGGGAACATCCGAATCTGCTCTGTGAATAACAAAAGGAGCCATACGGGAGTTAGAGCTGGCCTATCAAAATCCATGCATGAAAAAGAAACTTCAAATTGCCTCAAAAAGGGTGAGGTATGGTTCTACATCAATTTAATTAAGCATATGCATCAACCTAGGACAAATTAAGATCATCATATCATGTCTGGTCTACACATGTGCAACAAGCACTACATCAGCGCACATCTCCATTAAATAGTTAGGCATACATACCCAATAGAGTTAAAAATGCATACACATTAAATACACAAACTCGATGAAAAAGTCTTTACCATTCGAGTAGGCATCGGGACAGTCCAATGATCAACCATTGTCCCTATCATCAGGGTAGGCACTGTTGCAAACTACCGGTATAAGTTATCATTAGGATAGGCATCGGGAGCACCCATTGAGGTAACTCGGCAAAAGAGATATATCCCCAGCGGAGGAGCCTTCAGAAATGTACAATGGCATCAGCTAAGAGAAAATCTGCCCCCTGATAGTATCGACAGATTTGGGAAACCATTGGTTTTATAACCAAGGTAACAGCAAAGGCTATCATAAAGGACGTCACCCCCATCAGAAATGTAGAAAACATTTCAGTTTATCCTCATCAAACAATCATCGGTAACACCAATGGAAATTAAACCGTTAGAGTCAACACCAGCATAGACATCAGCATCACTGATAAAAGTCAACCATGGAGATCATCCCCAACACAGGCACCGATAAAGGTAAGCGATTTGCAATGCGATTTGCGATGCGATTTGCGATACGATATGCAATTTGCGAAGTGCGAAATTTGATTTGCAAAAACATTTTGACATTCATTGCATTGCGATTTGCAACATTAAAAATATATCTTATCATATTTCAAGTGTCTGGTAAATCTTTATCATGTTCATTCCATTGCATTGCATAAAGATGATAAAGAGGGGCCTCTATAGACACTCGAAATTTTTGCATTCCTGGTACTAACCCTGCAGGAGGGCAAAATAGTTAACTCAACCCCGAATACCAATACCAGGACATCCACAGCCCTGATCATCAATATCGGGATGTCAACTCAACCCTGGTCACCAATACCTGAACAACCACAGCCCCGATCATCAATATCAGGATGTCAACTCAACCCCGGTCACCAATACCGGGACAACCAAATCCCCGATCACCAATATCGGGATGTCAACTCAACTTTGATCACCAATACCGGGACAACCACATCCCCGATCTCAATACCGGGCCATCAGTTCAACCCCGATCTCAATATCGGGCCATCAGTTCAACCCCGGTCTCAATACTAGGCCATCAGTTCAACCCCAATCTCAATACCGGGCCATTAGTTTAACCCCAGTCTTAATACTGGGCTATTAGTTAAACCCCGATCTCAATACCGGGTCATCAGTTCAACCCCGGTCTCAATACCGGGCTATCAGGTAAACCCTAGTCTCAATACCAGGACATCAGGTCATCCCCGGTCTCAATATTGGGATATCAATTCAGCCCTGGTCAAAACACAGGAGGTACAGTTAAGCTCCGGTCACAACCGGGAGATCTAGTTCAGCCCTAGAGATAACTCTGAGAAGCAAATTCAACCTTCAGAGACAAACCCGAAGCATCACATCATCCTCGGAGTCAACCCTGGGAGGACCAAGTCAGCCTCATAGACGACCCTGAGGACAAACAAAATTGGCTGAGAGCCAAAACTCTAGGAACAACCCCGGGAAGACAGCCGAAGACCGTGCCAGCACAGTAAACAACCCTGGAGGAGCAAAATGGTCATTTTACCAATTTAAAATTGATTTGGTCAAACTCAAGCCAAATTGATGCCACCAAGGTCAGAAAGAACCATGACGTTGATCCCAAGTGAAAACAGCGCAAGACGGCTCAACGGATAAACTGCGGGGAAATGAAGACCTAGTTATAAACCCATATTTTTGGACTCAAAAAGGGTTAAATCATATGTCATTGTGACACCCTCGAAAAGAGCTTTTTGGAAAGGTATAGCACACTCCAAACGGATGCTCCGATCAAAAGTTAGAAAATTTCGAATATGACCTTGCATTGCTCGAGTGCACGTACTTCGAGGTGATGGGGCCCACCTCCTAGACCCTGCCACATGGAGCCGCAGGTAGAGTGGAGGCACTCGGGTCTATATATATGAGGTGACCCCCTGCTCATTTCATAATTTAGAAACGCTCTGAACCCATGCCTGTTTGGTTTTCTAGCTATTTTTTTGTCTTCTAAACCCAATTTTTTTTTACTCTAACACGTAGATATACCCATATACTACCACATATCAGAAAATAACCGGTAGATTTAGACATTTAAAGCCTACGATTTGGCAAAAAGCCCGTGTAGCAGTCCATTGTGAGTGTTTTTACGATGAAAAAGTTATTATTACTTCTTCGCACTTTTATACACTTGCATATCAAGTTTCGTTTTCTAAATATGCCCGAAACTCAGTTCCGTGGCCGTTTTTGTCAACTTTTGGTATATTTTAGTACCGAAACACATTTTCTGGCATTTCTACAACTCGGATTGACGATCCGTCGCTTCCAGTAGCTTTTACATACTTGCATCTTCGTTATTAGCAACTTCGCCGGACTGGGTTATCTTCCCAGTCCGGGTTTGTCTTTTTTGTATATATTTAACTGTATATATAGTAACGTTTCAATTCTGTCAAGCCCGGATGTCAAATCCGCGATAGTTTACTGCTTTTATATATAAATATGCATATATAAGCAACCTTCACCACACTGGGTTATCTTCCCAGTCTTGGTTTGACTACTTTTCTATCTATATATATATATATTTTTATATTTCAGTTCGCCCTAGATCATTCTGTGGCCTTTTTACTGCTTTTATATATATTTATGCATATATAAGCAACATTCACTACACTAGGTTATCTTTCTAATTTTGGTTGACTACTTTTCTATATATATATTTACATTCCAGTTTGGCCTAGATCATTCTGTGGCCTTTTTACTATTTTTGGCACCATTCACCATTACTGGGTTATCTTCCCAGTCCTAGTATGACTATCTTTTTATCTATATTTAAATATATATTTTTATATTTCAGTCCGGGCACAGGCGTGAAAACCCATCGCCCTTTTTACTATTTTTTCTATATATATTTCAATTCTGTCTAGCCTGGATCATTCCGTGGCTTTTGTACAGCTGTTATAAATATATATATATATATATATATATATATATATATATATATATCAATTTCAGTCCGGGCACCGACGTGAAAACCTATCGCCTTTTACAGCTTTTGAATATATAATTTATATATATATATTTCAATTTCAGTCCTGGCACCGACGTGAAAACCTATCGCCCTTTACAGCTTTTGAATATATAATTATATATATTGCTTTACTCATTTTTATTAAATTATTTCTTTAAATATTCATTTGATATGGATCGGCACTGACATTTTTGCGGACGAACTAGATTTCTTTAAATCTCACCAACTCCAGCTTTCAAACGGTTCAAAATAGGTCCAGACATAACTGGGAAGCTAGAATGACTGAGATTTATTTAAATCTAGTATTTTCTAATTTCAGTTATGAAAGCTTCCTCGCGGCCCTTAGATCGCTATCTAGTGGGAACGAGATGCTTCAGCCAGGTGCGAACCAGGCACTAGTACAAAAATGACCTTTGGACACAGTTGAGAAAAATTAAAGGCACACGGTGGCAGCAAAACCCGTGACAAAAAATTTCTTTAAGGGTAATGGTCACGGGATTAAGTAGTCAAGTTTAGTTACGGTGATTCACCGTGACTAGTATCGATATGTAATTTTTTGGTCACGGTGGTTTGTAGTTAACGTGACTATTTTTATTTATGAATTTAGTTGTCAAGGGGAAAGTTTGTGCCATGACTAATTTTGTATTTTTTTAGACACGGTGTTCTATGTTCATGTGACCAATATAGAATCCGTAATTTAGACGCGATGGTGCACCCGTATCTAAATATGATTATAGCCCAATATTTAGATACGAATTTTGAACACCCGTGACTATTGCAAAATATTTATCAAATAAATTCGCGTTCATGATTTTGCGCAAACTTAATATAACTTTTTTTTCCCCGACTTAACTTTGTATACGATAATTCAAAAAAATCATTAGCTATAGGATTCCTCTTTCGATACAATTGCTTGCACTCTCTTTAAATACTCTATTCATCTTGATTACACTCGCTGCTATTGTACCAGACTACTGGTCCTTCCAAAACCCTATCTCTAACCCTGCTCTTACGCTACTTACGCTGCTCTAACCCTGCTCTTACACTCACTGCTCTTACGCTGATTACGCTGCTCTAACCCTGCTCTTACGCTACTCTAACTCGTTGCTATTGTACCAAATTCTTACGCTGCGCCTTCTCCTTGTTTAAGTTTCCAGCCGAGTTCCTTGCTAGTCCAGTGCAGTTTTTATGGGCATAAGCAAGTTAAGGTGAGCAGCTTGTGTTTCTTTCTTTTTCATGTTGATTCTCTATGAAGGTATATGTTATAGAATACTGTGGTGTTAACTGTGACTATTAGGGAAATCATACCAGTTCATATTGCCTATATTACGGTCTTATGAGATAGCTTATAAGGAACATGAACTAACTAGTTTATATATATATTGGTTAATTGTATAAATATTTTTTTGTATTATAGATTGCTATGGCTGGAACAAAATTAGAGGAGATAGGTTGGTTGTGTGGAGGCATAAGGGAGATTAAATGGGTTTGAAACTCAAGCAAATAGTTATGAAATTAGTAGCTTAAAACTGTGCACATCAGTTATTTGATAAAAGTCCCAAGTGGACTGTTTTGGCTAAAAACGAATATTAGATGGAATCAAGGCTTGGATCAGATTGGTATTTCATATGAAATGATAATTATAGAGTTTGGGTATATTAGATTGAAACGAAAAGTAATTCTTAAGAAAAATCAAAAGTTAAAATTCAGTGTGTCAAGCTACTCTTACGTACTGTTATGAGCATTCTATTGAAGTTGAAATGGAAAGGTTATAACTTTTAAATGTAGTCTCATATGATATGTAAATCATATTTAAATGTTGTTATAATTGGATATATGAGCAAAAAGTTATAAGGTCGCAAAGTGGTGATGATACGAACAGGGCTGCTGCCTCTGGCAGCAGCAGCGGCTAAATTGGGTGATGTCTGGGGGTCCCCTTATGCTCTCAGTCAGCGCAGTTACGTTGCTAATATGCTCTATTATGAGTTAGTTGTATCACCTATCTAATGACCCAAAATTCAGCGTAATAGATCAAACCTAATATGGTTTAAGTGTATGCGTTTAAATTTTAAGCCATATAACCTCGGCTATCTTTTGTTGGTAATTCATACGGTCAGTCGTGAACAATTTGTATTTATAGGGTTTGCACATAATTTAGGATTTCTTTTAGAGAGGCTATCAACCTCTCATTTTACTTTCTCTATTATCTCCTGTTTATACATGATTTGATTGTAAACTGTGCATATTCCACGTAAATTCAGTCATCATATAACAACATTATTGTTTTTTGGATTTGGGCTATGGTCGTTGTGGGATGCATTCAAAGAAGGGTAACACATATTCATTTCCTTTTACTGTCCTTTTACATTGATAATTCTCCTCATGGCAAATGTCATTTCCTTGTAACGAATTCTTTTTTCTTTTGGTCCTAATAGGGATGCTGAAGAATTAGCTGAAGTTGAAGCAGAACTGGTTCATCTCTTTTTCCTTTCATGACTTGCCCATATTGACATTGAATTTCTTCTAATCTTACCTTCATGGTGTTGAGTAGGATGCTGATCTAAAAATAGCTAATGGAACAGCCAAAGAAAATAGCAAGGTATGGCCAGAGTTTAGTAACTTTCTCTGTGAACTCTAACAGTGCTTATTTGCTCTCTTTCTTTCTTTGTGGCTATTGTGTAAGTGACCTTTTTGCACTATGTAACTATAGCAGCCTACTTTTTTATAAAACAAAAACTTTTGAAGGTACCAGTACTTGGACATTTATCCAGTTTGGTATCACCTTATATCTAACTTTCTGTGTAGCTTATGTCATCAATCTTTATGAAACAAAGTGTAAAATATCAAAAATGGGTTTATTTGATGGTTTTCTTTTATTGATTGCTTTTTTTTCGTGTTGACTGGTTATCTTACTGCCTTTAATTTGAATAAACAGAGGCCTCTATTATGTGGTTTTACATTCGAGTTTATTTTATATGTTGGTGTTTGTGTTCCATTGCTTTATTCAAGTAAGAACTTCTGATGCAAGATTACAACTGTAAATATTTGTTAGGACAGCTTAAGCTTTTGTGATAGCTAGATACCATGTTCCCTATTGAATATAGCTTGTAAATTTCAATAATAAAATTTGAATATCCAAATATGGTTGAAAAAATTATGTGAGTAGCTACCTGCAGAACTAACAAAGAACTTAAACCTCATCTTTTGAGGGATCTTTGGTCTGTTTCTATACTTCACATTCACGGATAGGCTTTATAACCATAGCCTGGTTCTTTGGCCATAGTATATGTCAAGTCACACCTTGGCCCTAACTTGAATCTGCATAGATAGAACAACAAATAGAGGGATAGATAGAAGAAGTGTAGGAAGGAAAGAGATAGATTAGATAGATAGAATCAATTTAGGGAAAGATAGGAGTGAGAGCAAACTTGCTTCTCAGATTTTCATATCATTCATTACTTGAAAATAAAAATTACAGGACTCTTATATTTATAGACTAGATAGACTTGCAGGAAAAGTAAATTCTAAACTACACCATATTCTCTTATCCTTCACCCATAATAACTAACTATCACATGTGCACATATGCTTACACACAAAAAGCACAGCTACTAGAAATATCCTAATTATTCTTGCTGCCCAAAATACCCTCTGGCCTGACAGTATATATCTCAATTTCACAATAGTGGAGTTCATAGAATACATTAGTTCTAAATACTATTTCTCAGCTCTAAGATCCATTTTCTAATAATTAAAGAGAGAACAGTAGTTTCATTGCAGTTCGAAAACTTCTTAAGGTGAGTGCTTATATTACCTGAAAAGGGTACTGATGTATCATTTAGTTGAGTCGTCCTTCATTCTAAGACTTAGCTCAATAAAAAAATTTATTCCTTTACTCTTTGTAGTTTATCGAAGTCCTTTCTTCCTTGCTTTTTTTTCCCGCACCTTTTCCTAAGAATAATAAAAAGCCCCTTGAGAACTCTCCATAACTTATATATAGATAAAACTTCCAAACTTCAGATGGTTCGGTAATAACACTGTACATAGGTTTGTAGTCGCTATTCCTAAAGTTCTTGTAATGAAGGTTTGTCGTAATTATCAGCCAACTCCCTATGGTTACATGAAGTTGGTTATAACAATCTTTATCTATATTCAGTATGCAGTTTGTCATGGAAATATAGTTCTACATCTTTTATAAAAATTTATTAAAGATTTGAAGAAGCCATATCAAATTGGTGCTGGAAAATATTTTTTCTACTAAAAAGATTTATGCTAGAAAACTAACGGTAGTATCTTTATGTGCTTTATTTGTGAGATTCTATATATCTTGGAAAGAGAAAAGTGTGCATTTCAAGTGCTTAATTTCTTGCATCATTCCATAAATTTTGAACCATTTTTTGATTATTTGATATGATATGAATATTTGATCAAAATTTTTGAAAAGGATAAATGTGTGACCAAATGTGTGCTCAGTTTTGGTGATCCACTGTCATTCTTTATCACTTGTAGTTAACTTTGTTATATGTAATTTATATAGTGTTTCATAATACGTTAAATTTGTGTTTAGAGATGTCCAAACAATTATATTTTAAGCATCTGATATATTTTTATTCTACCAGGCTGATGAAGATTTGAAAAAGAAGACGCGGCCGTTTCTCACTCAGTTCTTCTCGCTAATTCTTCTTAAGGTTCTATTCCCCTAAATTATTACTCAATTAACATGCAATTAGTAATTACTAAGCAGATACCTTTTCCTGCTTTATAGGCATTTTCTATCACATTCTTTGGTGAATGGGGTGACAAGAGCCAAGTTAGCATTAGAACTAGAATAGCATATACAGAATATGCTATTGCTTCTTTCCTCTTTAACACTGCATATAACTGTCTTTTCAGATAGCTACTATTGGTTTGGCTGCAGATGAAAATCCATTTGGTGTTGTACTTGGTGGAATCTTGTAAGTTATCTATCTCTCCTATTTGTTAGAGCGGTTTCTTGAGACCCTTCCCTTTAGTTTGTACTTCTGAATATATAGCCCTTTTGGGAAGTGCCCTCTTCCATTTTCCCCCTAACAATTAAAACCCCTCCTCCACAAAATAAGAAAGCACTGAAACTACTGCTAAACTAACATTACGTTAAAGTACTCTTAAAAATTTGTTCTACTTTTGTGATCCATAGTGTCTCGTACTGGTCCATAGGTACCTGAAGAGATTGATGGGAAATCAAATATATTGCTTGGAGGAGAATCGTGATATAATTGGATGAAAGGAATATATATTGTGCTTGTCAGTGGCCAAAACGGAAGAATGGGGAGTGAGAAGATGCCAAACTAGGAACATAAATTTAGATTTTAACATCTTTTGTAAATAAAACTAACATTCACTGAATTTCCCAACACCAACAGTGTCTGGATGCATGCTATCCTAGAATTTCCCAACCAGATAATATATGCTCCTTGGTTCCTCGACTTCTGGCTTAATCATTAGCACATAAATCAAGTTTTAACTAGATATTTGGGCAGCATAGCCTATCCCAGTTTTGAATCAACAATCTCTAGCTCAATAGCTGTCATGGTGTTCCTATATAGAATATTTGTCATTACTCTTAATATTTCAGGTTTATGAGATAACTTCTCTTTGAATTTTATTATAACTAGTATTTGATGATGTTTCTGGTTTTAGAGGACAAGCCTTGTGTACCACTGCTGCTGTCCTGGGAGGAAAGAGCTTGGCTAAACAGATATCTGAGAAACTAGTAAATAACTGCACCTAATAAGGTACATATATAACGTACTCCTTTCTTATGAAAATATTTAGTTTATTATTGACATAAACACGATCTGACCTAAATTTACTTTATGATTTTAGACTACTCTACGAAAAGATGGCACTAGATGAACGTCAAAACAAGTTTGGATTTTTAAACCCAGTGTCGATCAATGCTACTGTTAAGAGGGACAAATTTACACAGATTGTACTAAAGAGATTGCAAAATGTAACACAAGAATACATTTTCATTCCTTGTAATGTAGGGTAAGTGTTAATTTAAATTCGTAAAGTACCAAATGAAATTTATGAAGATAATTGATATTAACGGTGCACTAACTTACACTCATATATATATATATATATATATATATATATATATATTTGTAGAGCACACTGGGTATTAATGGTGTTTTTTAAAGAGAAGTTCTATTTTTTGAATCCAATGGAAACAAATAATAAATATAATTTATATGACCGTATGAAGATGTAAGTTTTCCCTCCAACTACATATACATGAATATATGGATTTTGATTTTGATATTTACACTTGTACGTATACTGACAATTTGACTTTCATGTTTTAGTATTGGAGAAGCCCAAAAAACATTAAAAAAGAACATGCCGAAAGACAAGCAGGTTTGGGTAGACGTGAAGGTAAATGTAATAAGATTATTTGTTTTGTATAAAAATTAAATTAATAAATTTTGTAGAATATCATTAATTTCATCTTATATATATGCAGGGAATTCCGAAACAAAAGGGAAATTGGGAATGTGGCTATTTCGTTATGCGGTACATGAAGGACATTATAGAAGGTTATAATTTTGCTACACTGGACTCTAAAATGGTACTTAAAACAAAATTTTCAACTTAGAACTAGTAAGACTTACATTGTTATGGGAATGTGCATAAATATATTACAAAATCTTAATTGCAGGTTTTTAACTTCAAAAATGAATATAATATGTCGGACATTGACGAAATTAGAGAGGAGTAGATCAATTTCATTACTCCGTACTTAGAGAGAAGCAAATGAATTATTGTGGTTGTTCTACATGCATATATATATATATATATATATATATATATATTATGAGTTTTGACTTTTGTTTAAAGATGTTATATAAATACTTTCATAAATATGAATGAATGAGTTAATGGTATGAATAGTTTAATGTATCGCTATGGGTTAAGGTGTTTCCAGGCTTATATATATTGTTTGATTTTGGATTCATGTTCATTTGTAGGTTGTAATTGGCGATTGACATTGTGCCACAAAAATTAAAAATTTTTTTAAAAAATGGAACCTTTTAGACAAGGTAAAAAATTGAAACCAATGTTTGTTTCGTCACGGTTGAAAATTGGTTACCAACCATTAGACACGCATTTTAATTCATTGTTGTGACCATTTTTGTAATTTAGATACGATTTTATAAAATTCACGTGACGAAAAAAAAACCTTACATTCATATTGGTCCCAGGTTTAACTTTCAAACCGCGACCATAGGCCTCCAACAAAAAAAATTTAGATACGATTTTTATAACATTTGCGTGACAAAACAATTATAAACGTAGATATTGGTCATGGTGTAACTACCACCGTATCCAATACCTACATATATTTTCTATCGATCATCATTTTAGTCACGGGGTAAAATTAGATACGGTTTAAAGAAAAAAAATAACACGGTGGAATCACCGTGACCAAAAATGGTCACGAAGCCTGTAGACACGCAACTTGTGAAACGAAAACCCGTATCTAAAAGAAAATAGTCACGGTTTATGACCGTGTCCAAAGGTCATTTTTGTACTAGTGAGGATTTATTGATGAATCCTTTGTTCTGGCGATATTTGGATATATTTCTGTACAAATTTAAGCTGTGCAGGTTTATTGGCTACTCATATGTGAGCCTAGGAATCGTGGGATTCATGATCAAACTGATCAGAATCTGATTCCCACGATAGACAAACTCCACTTTACAGATGTACCCTGCCAGTTTTTCTGTAAAAATGTACATACAAAAAGACCTTAAAACGGTTATCCGAATTTAAGGTCTCAACATAGTGAAAATATGGTTTGTCGTGTCAGAGTCCCTACGATGGCTGTCATGCCCATGAGGAGACCGACACTTGTATATATGTTGTGGTCGAGGATGCTTCGCAGCCCGACAATCACCATTCAAATTGAGCTTTAAGGCTAAAAAGATAAAACTAAAGTATCGATATACTTCAATATCTATGATAGCGTAAGGGTTTGAAAACCTTCTTTCAAAACATCATTCAACAATCTTTTCGTAAAAAGAAGCTTTTGCAAATCAAACCAAACACTTTTGCAAATCAAATCAAAGACTTTTTGCAAATCAAATCAAACCCTTTGTATATAGGTTCAACGATGCATAGACATGCTTTCAATCAAATATAGGCCCAATTTTCTTCCAGCATTCACACACACATTGTAGATTTAAAAGGAAAATATTGAAAAGATGCAGTACCATGTTTACATGGGAGTTGTGGGGTGCCTAACACCTTCCCCACACTTAACCAAGCCCCGGAACTCAAAACTTCGATTTCAAAGATCTAGTTTTGACAATGTCCATCATTTGGGCCTCTTTCAAACAAAACTCGGTTGAGTTGGTACAATCATTTCAAATCTACCAACTGACGACTCTGTAAAATGTTCAAATCGTCGACATGATACATGTTGGCCTTTTCCTAAAAAACCATTCAAAACTTTTTCCACAAATAAAAAGAGTAAGGGTAGAGATAACTTAGGAAGAGAGAAAGATCCGGGTTGTGACCCGACTCGCGGATTTTTCCCGACGTCGATAATTGTGATTGCTTTTAATAGTTTGGTTGATTGAATTCGCATAATAGGTTGGTTAGGAATATGAAAGCTAACAACATTACGAAAACAATCAATTTCAGCATGATGAGTGGTTAACTAGTCAATTCCTAAAATCACACCAAATGCAAGTATTTTCAAAGAGATGAGATCAACAGGTAATGTGAGGGTGCCAATTTGAATCAAACAAGATTTGTAAATTGTGGATGTAACGAAGGTCTCTCCCAATGGAGTTTCAACAGATAAGTCAAATTCTAATTTCTCAAGGGTCAAGTTCAAACGTTGAGCACAAGTAGGTGAAATAAAAGAATGGGTAGAATCGATATCTAATAAGATATAGACTTCGCAAGAGTTTATGATTAGCTTACCCGTGATAACTTCGTTCGGGTTCCTCACTTTTTGGGTAGTCACGACAAAAGCTCTCCCTGAACCACCGACTTTGACTTTTCTGGGACAACCTTTGGTGCCACCATCCCAGCTGGACTTAACTTCGCTATAGGGCACACTTGAGCTATGTGACCTTCCTTTTCGTAATTGTAACACACTTTCGATTGCTGTGTACAATTTGGACTGATGTGTCCCTCTTTTCTGCATTTGTAACATACGACCGGTGGTCGTTCCCCTCCCCTAGAAACGGTTGCTGGTGCTGGTGCTGGTGCTGGTGCCGATGTCTTTCCGTCGTCATTGTTGAATCTTCTCTTTTTGAAAATTCCACATGACTCACTTCTTCTATTATCTTGGTCATAATTACCACTGAAGTAGTTATCATTTCTGGCATGATAATTTCCTCCACGCTGGTTATGATGACTGTTGCAACCTATACGACTATGGTTATTGTTCTTTGGTTGAATAGTCTCATTATCTCGCTCCAACAATTGAGCCCTATTCACAACAACTAAATACAAACAAAGTTTATGAGAAACGAGGTGTAGACACTCGAAATTTTCTGTCCCTGTTACTAACACTGTAGGAGGGATTATCTTTTCAAATCAACCCCGATCTCAATACCGGGCAATCAACTCAACCCCGGTCTCAATATCGGGCCATCAGTTCAACCCCAGTCTCAATACAGGGTCAACAAATCAACCCCGGTCTTAATACCTGGCCGTCAACTCAACCCAGGTCTCAATACCAGGCCATCAAATCAACCCCGGTCTCAATATCGGGCCAGCAAATCAACCCCGGTCTCAATACCGGGCATTCAAATCAAACCCGGTCTAAATACCGGGCCGTCAACTCAACCCCAGTCTCAATATCGGGCCATTAAATCAACCCCGGTCTCAATATCGGGCAAGCAAATCAACCCTAGTTTCAATACCGGGCATTCAAATCAACCCCGATCTCAATACTGGGCTGTCAACTCAACCGCGGTCTCAATACCGGGGCATCAAATCAACCCCGGTCTCAATACCGGGCTAGCAAATCAACCCCGATCTCAATACCGGGCATTCAAATATACCCCGATCTCAGTATCGGGCCGTCAACTCAACCCCGGTCTCAATACCAGGCCATCAACCCCGGTCTCAATACCGGGCCAGCAAATAAACCCCGATCTCAATATCGGGCATTCAAATCAACCACGGTCTCAATATCGGGCCGTCAACTTAACCCCGGTCATAATACCGGGCCATCAAATTAACCCCGATCTCAATACCGGGTCATCAAATCAACCCCGGTCTCAACCCAGGAGGTACAGGTCAGCCCCGGTCTCAATCAGGGAGGTACAGGTCAGCCCCGATCTCAACCCAGGAAGTACAGGTCAGCCCTGATCTCAACCCGGGAGGTACAAGTCAACCTCGGTCTCAACCCAAAAAGTACAGGTTAGCCCCGGTCTCAACCCGGGAGGTACAGGTCAGCCCCGGTCTCAACCCGAGAGGTACAGGTCAGCCCCGGTCTCAACCTGGGAGGTACAGGTTAGCCCCGATATCAACCCAAAAAGTACAGTTCAGCCCCAATCTCAACCCGAGAAGTACAGGTCAGCCCCGATCTCAACCCGAGAGGTACAGGTCAGCCCCGGTCTCAACCCGGGAAGTCAGGTCAACTTCAAGAACAAACCTGAAGCATCACAACATCTCCATAGGAAAACTCGGAGCGAACAAGTCAACCTTAGAGACAAAACTGAGGATAAACAGACTCAAATGGGATCCAAACCTTGGAAACAACCCCAGGAAGTCAACCAAAGGCCATGCCGACACTAAAGGGAAACCCCGGGAGTGGCAAAATGATTATTTTACCAAATCTAAACTGATTCGGTCAAACTCATGCCAAATTGATGCCACAAAGGTCAGAACGAACCATAACAATGATCCCGAGTGCAAACAACGCAAGACAGCTCAACGTACAAACTGTGGGGAATCAAAGACCTGGTTATGAACCCATCTTCTTGGACCCGAAAAATGTTTTATCCCATGTCATTGTGACACTCTCGGTGAGGGCTTTTCGGAAAGGTATCGCACGCCTCAAACGGATGCTCCGATCAAAAGTTAAATTTTTTGAATAAGACCTCGCGTTGCTCAGAGTGCACGTATTTCGAGTTGACGTGACCAACCACGTGGACCCCACCACATGGAGCCGCACATCTACCTATGGCATCAGCAGGTAGGGTGGAGGCTCCCTGGACTATATATATGAGGTGCCCCCCTCTCATTTTCATAATTCTGAAATGCTTCGAACCTCTGCTCGTTTGGTTTTCTGTCCAATTTCTTGTCTTCCAAACCCAAAATTTTTCACTCTAACACGAAGATATACCCACATACTACCAAATATCAGAAAATAACCGGTAGATTCGGACGTTTAAAGCCTATGATTTGGCAAAAAGCCCGTGTAACAGTCCATTGTGAGTATTTTTACGATCAGCAAGTCAATATTACTACTTCGCACTTTTATACACTTGCACGTTAATTTTTGTTTTCTAAATATTCCCAGAACTCAGTTTCGTGGCCGTTTTCGTCAACTTTTGGTACATTTTAGTACCTAAGCACATGTTTTGGCATTTCTATAACTCGGATTGACGATCCGTCGCTTCCAGCAGCTTGCATATACTTGCATCTTCATATTGAGCAACTTCGCCGGACAGGGTTATCTTCCCAGTTCGGGTTTGGCTTTTTTGTATATATTTAACTGTATATATACTAACTTTTCAATTCTGTCAAGCCCGAATGTCAAATCCGCTGTAGTTTACTACTTTTATATATAAATATGCATATATAAGCAGCCTTCACCACACTGGGTTATCTTCCAGTCTTGGTTGACTACTTCTCTGTCTCTATATATATTTATATATTTCAGTTCAGCTTGGATTATTTTGTGGCCTTTTTACTGCTTTTATATATATTTATGCGTATATAAGTAGCCTTCACCACACTAGATTATCTTTTCAGTCTTGGTTGACTACTTTTCTGCACATTTACAATCCAGTTCGACCTGGATTATTCTGTGGCCTTTTTATTGCTTTTTGCACCATTCACCACACTGGGTTATCTTCCCAGTCTTGGTTGACTATTTTTCTGTTTATTTCAATTTTAGTCCAGGTATAGGCGGTAAAACCCATCACCCTTTTTACTATTTTTATATATATATTTCAATTCTGTCCAGCTTGGATCATTCTGTGGCTTTTATACAGCTTTTATAAATATATATATATATATATATATATATATATATATATATTTCAATTCCAGTCCAGGCACCGGCGTGAAAATCCATCGCCCTTTACAGCTTTCTTATATATATATATATATATATATATATATACTGCTCAACTCATTTTATTAAATTGTTCCTTTAAATATTCATTTGATATGAATCGGCAATAACATTTCTGCGGGCGAACTAGATTTATTTAAATCTCGCCAACTCTAGCTTTCAAACGGTTTAAAATAGGTACAGACGAAACCGGGAAGTTAGAATGACTGAGATTTATTTAAATCTAGCATTTTTCTAGTTTCAGTTAAAAAAGCTACCTCACGGCCCTTAGATCGCTATCTAGTAGGAACAAGATGCTTTGGCCATGTGCGAGCCAGGATTTACTGATGAATCCTTGGTTCTGGCGATATTTGAATATATTTCTATACAAATTTGAGCTGTGCAGGTTTATTGGACTCCCTATGTGAGCCTAGGAATCGTGGGATTCATGATCAAACTGATCAGAATCTGATTCTCACGATGGACAAACTCCACGTTACAGATGTACCCTGCCAGTTTTTCTGTAAAAATATACATACAAAAGACCTTAAAACGGTTATCCGGATTTAAGGTCTCAAAATAATGAGAAATATGGTTTGTCGTATCAGAGTCCCTCCGATGGTTATCATGCCCATGGCGAGACCAACATTTATATATATTTTGTGGTCGAGGATGCTTCGCAGCCCGGCAATCACCATTCAAATTGAGCCTTAGGCTGAAAAGATAAAACGGAAGTATCGATATGCTTCAATTTCTATGTTAGCAGTAAGGGTTTGAAAACCTTCTTTCAAAATATCATTTCAATAATCTTTTCGAAGAAAAGAAGCTTTTGCAAATCAAATCAAACACTTTTTCAAATCAAATCAAAGACTTTTTGCAAATCAAATCAAACCCTTCGTATATAGGTTCAACGATGCATAGACATGATTTCAATCAAACATAGGCCCAATTCTCAAATAGCATTCACACACACACTTCAGTTTATTAAAAGGAAAATGTTGAAAAGATGTGGTACCGTGTTTACACGAGAGTCGTGGGGTGCCTAACACCTTCCCCACACTTAACCAAGCCCCTGAACTCAAACTTTGTTTTCAAAGATAAAGTTTCGACAGTGTCCAGCAATTGGGCCTCTTTCAAACAAAACTCGATTGAGTTGGTACAACCATTTCCAATCTACCAACTGGCGACTCTATAAAATGTTCAATCGTCGACATGATACATGTTGGCCTTTTCCTAAAAAATCCTTCAAAACCTTTTTCGGAATAAAAAGAGTAAGGGTAGAGATAACTTAGGAAGAGAGAAAGATCCAGGTTGTGACCCGACCCGCGGATTTTTTCCCGACGTCGACATGTGGCGACTCTGCTGGGGAACAGTAGAGGGCTTAGGCCACGTTCAAATCTTTTCAAACATTTTCCTTTCAAAACTATGAATTTGGGAATGCTGCTTCTTTACATTGAATGAATGCGTGAATGCTGCGTACTTACATTGAATGAATATGAATGAATGCTTTTTTTGTTTTTTTAGTGCGTCGCACCCATATTAGTGCTTCGCACCAATGTCATCATATGCATAACGGTGAGACGCGATGTATGTGAATGTATGTTGTGATTCCTCCTTTGGGAGGCAAAACCCGTCGGTGATAAGTAATGACTCTGGGGACGACTAAGTCTCTAGGGGCTCATGAAAATGCACCACCCAGATTCGCTCCAGTTGAAAGATTGGATTAATTTCCCCACTAGTAGATTGCGATGATCTGGGGACCTTCATGCCAAAAAGCCGCGAGAGTAGCCTAAGATAGGTTAGCCTCTGATTAACCAAATCCGATGGGAAGCTTCTTCATGCCTTCCTTTTTCAATTCAATGTCAAGTTTTTAATTCCAAATGTAAAGGAGCACACTATAAATATCATAATGAAAGATTTACATTCCTTGTCATATACATCCTGTCATGTTATCCTGTCATCAAAAAAATTGACCTCTGTTTTGCAGGATAAGATTAAAAAACTACAAAAACACATCATGGCATGCATCCTATCCCTATCTACATCAGGAAATTGACACGCCTACGTTTTGTTGTAGGTAAAAAATTGGTCCTATCACTAGATCTAAGTCTAAGAAAGCACTAAGTCCATCCACGGACATGACTTCAAGTGCTCAGCTAGAATCCACCCCTGTCTCTAGGGAAGAGTTCAAAGGACTGAAGAATCAGATAGCCGAATTAGCCAGTTTCCTAAGAGAGCAAAGTAAAGCTCTTAAAGGGAAGCAATCCCAAGTTCACATAGAACTAGGAACACCTGGTGGTAGTGGTGGCAGTCAAGAGACCGAAAAGGCAGAGACTCAGATCCCTAGACCACAAAACCAGGACCCAATGAACAAAACCCCTGAAATCACCATCCTAACCAAAGAACAGGAAGCTGGTGGCATTCTGAAGAAAGTACAGCAGATGGAAGAAACCATCCAGTCTATCAAAGGGACTGGGGCATTTGGCAGTGTCAATTATTCAAACCTCTGTATATTCCCTGGGGCTCGTTATCTTGAAAAATATAGAACACCTAATTTTGAGAAATACGATGGATTGGGAGACCCCTACACCCACCTGAAAGTATTCATTAGAGAACTCGGAACTTATGCAGAGGACGAGAAACTTTGAATGCAGTTATTCCATAAAAGTTTAACCGAAGAGGCAAGAGCCTGGTATGCCCTTCTGGACAACTCTAAGATTCACAGTTGGGAAGAGTTAGCCCATGCTTTCCTTAGTCAATATAGCTTCCAATCTCAGCTGGCTCCAGATAGATACCAAATAACCAAAATCAAGGAACAAAACACTGAATCATTCAGAGAGTATGCTCAACGAAAGAGTCGGGTTGCGGCACAAGTCATCCCCATCCATGATTGAGTTTAAGATAGTCATGACCTTCATCGATATTCAAGAAGCTCCATATTATAAGAGGGTCCTAGCAGGCATAGGAAAACCATTCTTTAAGATGATCAAGCACGGTGAAATGGCTGAAATAGGGCTGAAGTCTGGGAAGATAAAGGACCTGACTGCCTTGGAAGCCGTTGCCGAGCATATCCAGTCCGAAAATTACGGGAGTAATCCCCGGAGGGTACACAAAAAGATAGATGAAGAAGTGTCCTTAGTGTTACAAGGACAGAATCAAAGAGGCGAATCAAACAGTATGCCTATTCAAAGGAGGAACTATACCCCTTTCCAAGCTCCAGCACAACCTTCAAATCCTCCATTTCAAAAAAACATGGAGGTCAGGCATCGAAGAACTTTCACCCCTTTAGGGGATTCACTTGAGAATGTGCTAAAGCTGTTGACGGCACAGAAGAAAATTGTACAACTCCTTCCACCAACCAACACTGGTGGACGGAATTTTGACCCAAGGAAGAAGTGTGCTTACCATTCTCGATCCCCGGGCCATGACACTCAAGAATGTTAGTCTCTCAAGCACAAAATTCAAGACTTGATTGACAACGGAGAGATTATGGTAACAAAGCCCGAGCAACCGCACGTACAGGATAATCCCTTACCTCAGCACAAAGAGGAGAATGTCAACATGATCAGCACCAGAAATGGAAAAGGATCCAAATACCTCCAATATGTTAGAGTCAACTCCATCTAGCAGCAACAGCCCAGACAGTTGGGAAGTCTCAGAAAGGCGTTTCCTGATAGAACAAGAGATTAAGTCTATCAAGAAGCAGATCGAACAGTTAGTAGAGCTGGTTATATACCAACATCAAATCACCAGACAGATGATAAACCAGACTAACCGGCCTGATGCAAATTCTCCCACACCGGAGATCAATCCATCGAAAATCAGTCCCATCTCCATGAGGGATCACTATCGGTCTCATGAGCATGAACCTTGGGCCGACAAAATGGTCAAAGGAGAGAATTGTCGAGATGGCGGGAAGTTCTTATTTCAAAGGAATTTCACCAACTCGAACCAGCCAATAGAGGAAATCCTCCTGATGTTAATCAACGAGGGAATGGTTGCAGACTTATTACCTCCACTGAACCCTCAATCCAGAAAATTCAAGCCTGATCAAATATGTCAGTACCACTCCAATGCACCCGGCCATGACACTGAAGATTGCTGGGCACTTCGTAACCTGATTCAGAATATGATTGAAAGTGGTGAATTGATAAGAGGGAATCAGAATTATAGCCTCCCAGATGAAGACACTCTCTTTATCCTAACTGCCAAGAATCAGGATACAGTGGCTGTTGTGTCCTGTGACAATGAACCAACCCTCACACCCTTAGTACTGCTAGGGAAAGGGGTCCAAGAAACACAAAATCATGTGAAGGCGGCCGCACCCGAGCCTTTAATCTTGCGCTTCAGACCTTAGTATCCAGTTATCAGTCTGAAGAGGGTCCCATGGAACTATGGGAATGACGAAGGTTCCACCTCAAATAACATTGCTATTGTAACAAATGATAATCCATTATACCTGCCTCAGCGGGTTATCAAAACAGTCATCAAAGCCAAATAAAAGGTGGCTGAAGAGAAAATCGAAGAGTTCCTCAACAAAATGGGACACAATGAAATCAAGATAGTGCAAAGCTTGAAAGATGCACCCAAACAGATGTCCATCCTAGATTTGGTCTTATCATCGGTGGATCATCGCAACATTCTGGTGAAAGAATTAGAAGAAGCTCATCTGCCATATACCGTGGATGTCGAGAAATTTTGTCATGTGGTAGAACACATTTTCAACAGCAATGTGATAACTTTCACTGTTGATGATATCCCTGCAGAAGGGACGGGCCATCGTAAGTCCCTGCATATAGATGTGATGTCTTCCGGGTATGTGATAGGAGGTGTGCTCATAGATGGAGGATCATCCCTCAACATCTGTCCCTACGACACCTTAGAGAGAATGAAGATCAACCCAAATCGGATTAAAACCAGTCATGTGGTAATCCGGGCTTTCGATGGATCTCGCCGACAAGCTATGGGAGAAATAGAGCTTCCATTAGAGATTGGCCCACACACTTTCTATGTGTCCTTTCAGGCGCTCAACATCGCCACTGGATACAACTTGTTGTTGGGCAGGCCATGGATCCACATGGCAGGGGCAGTGCCATCCACCCTCCATCAACAACTAAAATACATTATCAACGGCAACCTAATCATGGTCAATGCCGAACCGGAATACCCTGCCTGCCTACATGGAGACATGTCGGTGATCAGCCTTGATGCAAGGATTGAACCTGCAAGTTTTCAATCCCTGAAAGTGAGTGATACTCAGTATCTACCTACCGGAGCACCAGCTTTGAAGCCTAAAGTCTCCCCTGAAGTGATGAAAGTGGGCCAGGAAATGGTATCTTTGGGTTTCCAACCTGGAGAAGGGTTAGGAAAGAATCAGCAAGGTATCAAGAGTCCAGTGCAAATCCCGAGTCAGACTGGGAGAGCCGAATTGGGTTATTCATCCGGGTCAAGCCGCTGGAATCCATATAAGCATCCTAAGGCTCATGCTTCCACAATTTTGCTGCCGAACCTTACGGGTGTTGGATGGGTAAAACCCATGAGGAAAATCCCAGCTGTGGTATCAACCATGTTATTTCCTCCCATTATACCAGCAAGTGAGAGAACAACTCCCAGATCAGAGATGGATAGCAAAAAAAGAAAAGAAAAGATCATGTACAAAGGACGAGACCCATTTGCTAACATGCGGGTTATCATAAACTACAAATGTATGAATGATGAGATCCTAGATAGCGACGACGAGGATCAGATTCAAATTCCTCGCATCAAGAAGGAAAAAGGGGGCAGTTCAAAGGAAAACCCCCACCCTATTATAAAGGATGTCTCCGTCATCATCCGAGATGAGGCGGATGATCACAAATCCTTAATCCTCCCTGTTCAAGAGGATCTAACTCTGGATAACTAGAACAGTGTTCCTTGCCTCAGTCAAAAAGGGTAAAGGGGCAGAGAGTCTGTCTGCCCTTTAAACATGCTTTCATTTACTGCTTACTTTTGATTGCACAGCTATAGCAGTAACTTTTGTCATGCTTTGCCAAATGCTCTGTATATTTAAGCAGTTGTATATATTAAAATGAAAGCATTTTTGTTTGTAGGACTCAAGCATTGGATGTGTTTGTCTCTGCTGATGAGATGCCAACCTGTCAAAGTGACTACAACTTTGATGTAGAACTGAACTTCGACTTGATGGATATTGATCAAGATGAGGAAGATGACTATGAGGTGCCCGAGGAGATCAAAGAATGGGTTGAAGATAAACCCAAACCAAACCTCGACCAAACCACCACTATCAACATAGGAACCTCCGAAAACATCAAAGAAATCCAGATAAGCATAGACCTCACCCAAGACCAAAAAGCCGACCTGATTGAACTCCTAACACAGTTCCAGGATGTGTTTGCATGGTCACATGAAGACATGATTAGCCTGTCAACTGACATCGTCATCCATCGAATGCCCATTAAAGATAGATTCAAGCCAGTCAAACAAAAGCTCAGGCGATTGAAACCTGAATGGAGTCTAAAAGTCAAAGAAGAAGTCGTTAAACAATTCAAAGCAGGAATCATCATGGTATCAACATACCCGGAGTGGCTGTCAAACATAGTCCCCGTCTCAAAACTCGAAGGAAAAGTACGAGTATGTGTGGATTATTGGGATTTGAACAAAGCCTGCCTCAAGGACAATTTCCCCCTACCTTTTATCCACATCCTGATCAACAATACATCACAGTATAGCATGTATTCCTTCGTGGATTGCTTTGCTGGTTACCATCAAATCATGGTTGCTGAAGAAGACCGGGAGAAAATAGTGTTCATCACTCCCTGGGGAACCTGCTATTATAGGCGACTATCCTTCGGCCTCATCAATGCCGGAGCCAAGTATCAGCGAGCTATGATGGCCCTGTTTCATGACATGATGCACAAGGAGATAGAGGTTTATGTGGATGACATCATCATTAAATCCCGGAAGGAGGATGATCATCTAGACCATCTCAAGAAGTTGTTCAACAGGTTGCGTAAGTACAACCTCAAGCTAAATCCCGCCAAATGTGCTTTTGGTGTCAAATCAGGCAAGTTGCTGGGATTCTTGGTGAGTAATCGAGGCATCGAGCTAGACCCCGTCAAAATCAAAGCCATCATTGAGATGCCAATACCTCGAACGGAGAAGGAGCTACGTGGGTTCCTGGGAAGGATCAACTTCATAAGCCGATTCATTTCCCAGCTCACATCAACCTGTGAACCCATTTTCAAACTACTAAGGAAGAATTCCTCCACCAAATGGAATGAGGATTGTCAGAAAGCTTTCCTTGCCATAAAAAAGCAGTTGGTCGAAGTACCTGTATTGGTACCCCCGCGGGATGGAGTTCCCTTGTTCATGTACCTGTCTGTCAATGCCAATACAATGGGATGCATGCTAGGACAGGAGAATGATAGTAGTAGGGAGAGAGCTATCTACTACATCAGCAAAAGATTCAGCAGCGGTGAATAGAAATACACCATGATCAAAAAGACGTGTTATGCATTAGCATGGGCTGCCATGAGGTTGCAACACTATTTACATGGGCACACGACCTACCTCATATCCCGCATTGATCCATTGAAATACGTGTTCAACAAGACAATATTGAATTATCGACTTTCCAAATGGCAGTTGATCCTACAACAGTTCAACATTGTCTACGTGACTCAGAAGTCAATCAAGGGTCAAGGCATTGCAGATCAATTAGCTGAAGCATCTTCAGGAGGGTTCGAGCCCCTGGAGACTTATTTTCTGGATGATGGGATCATAACCATTCAACAACTCCAACAAGAGAATACAGTCCAACCATGGAAAATGTATTTCAATGGAGCAGTAAACATGAAAGGTGTCGGAGCTGGGGCAGTCCTTATCTCTGGTACAGGAGAACAGTATCCTGTGGCTACCAAACTTCAATTTGGCAACACCAACAACACAGCCGAGTATGAAGGCTGTATAACTAGCTCAATCCATGGGTATCAAACATTTACTGGTCTTTGGAGACTCTGAGTTGGTCATCAGACAAACCACTGGGACATATCACACCAAAGAACTGTATTTGCTGCCCTATCATCGGTAGGTCGTCAAAATATCCCTAGAATTTGAAGACATAACCTTCATCCATATTCCTTGGGGTAGGAATGGCTTCGTTGATGCATTGGTGACGTTAGCATCCTTGATCCGCATATCCGATAGGGGTGGATTTCCCTGCATCAAATTTATAAATCAGAAGGCCCCGACATACGGGAATTACATTGGAGACATATCAGATGAAATACCTCCTATCAAACAGCCTTGGTATCAAGACATCAAGGAATATCTCCGAGATGGATCTACACCCGCTGGGGCAAGCCAATCTGAGCGAAAGCAGATTCACAAGATGGCTATGAAGTTCTATCTGAGCGGAGATGCACTATACAAAAGCTATTCTGGAATAGGCTTGTTAAGATGCCTTGATAAGGAGCAAGCCCAAAGATTGATGGATGAAGTCCACAGCGGAGTCTGTGGTCCACACATGAATGGTCACCTGCTGGCCAAGAAGATATTAAGAACATGACATTATTGGAACTCGCTCAAAGCTGACTGTGATGATCACGTCAAGAGATGCTTTTAATGCCAAGTACATGGAAATGCCATACATGTTCCCCCAAATGAGCTACACAACATGAGTTCACCATGGCCTTTCTCCATGTGGGGAATGGATGTAATCGGTCCCGTGGAACCTAAAGCCAGCAATGGTCATCGATTCATCTTCACCATGATCTATTACTTTACCAAATGGGTTGAAGCTGCCTCTTTTCCCAAAGTCACCAAAGAGATCAGCATTGGTTTCATCAAAAACAATGTTGTTTGTCGATATGGACAACCAGAGGTGATCGTATCAGACAACGCCAAGAACCTGAACAATCAAATGATGAAAGAACTGAGCAGTAAGTTCCACATCAAGCATCTCAATTCCGTCATCTATCGGCCCAAGATGAATGGTGCTATCGAAGCGGTCAACAAGAACATCAAGAAGATCATGCAAAAAATGTCCGCCAATCACAAAGAATGGTCTGACCTGCTGCCTCTAACCCTGTTAGCATACAGGGCATCAATGCGTACCTCTACTAGGGCTACCCCCTATTCATTGGTCTATGGCATGGAAGTTGTCCTTCCCATAGAAATAGAGATGGAGTCCTTGCGAGTGTTAATTGACGCTCAGATGGACGAAGATCAGTGGTTGCAAGACCGGTATTACCAACTGTCCCTGATAGATGAAAAGAGGGCTACAACCATTTTCCACGGACGGTTATATCAGCAAAGGATTGCTCGATCCTACAACAAGAAAGTCCGAATACAGCAATTCAAAGAAAATGACTTGGTGCTGAAGAAAGTTTTGGCCAATCAAGATGAAGCCAAAGGAAAGTTCGCCCCTAATTGGGAAGGCCCTTTCATTGTCAAGGAAGTGTTGATAGGAGGAGCTATCAGACTACAAGAGATAGACGGGAGTGAATTTCCCCAAATCTTCAACTCAGACACCATAAAAAGGTATTATGTCTGAAGCACATACATGCCCGCATCCGGGTCCTATAAATCAAATCAGGTTCAGTTTTTTACTAGAAAGCCGGAATTACGAATGACCTGATCTCCCTCCACCGGGGAGTACGTAGGCAGCCAGTTCTGGTGCGGTCAAACCAAATAAAAATTCAAAACTCATCAAACCAAACTCAAAACCCAAGGAAAATACTTTTCAAACCTCTCACAAAAAAAAGAGTGAACTACGAATGACCTGATCTCCCTACACCCGGGAGTACGTAGGCAGCCATTTACGGTGCGATTTGACCTTCAAGAAAAAACAAAAACCAATAAAACCAGTTCCAAGACACCGAAACCATATGAAACCTAAAAACTATCAAGCCTCCCTGATCAACAGGGCCTTCTGAGATACTCTCTGACATCTTAACTGTCAGTCCATCAAGGAGAAGCTCAAGTTACGTCAACAACAGCAAGTCATGAGAGAAATGGTAATCACTCAGCAATTACAATACATATCCAAACAGGGAAGTGAATAAAAAATATATTTCTCTAGTATATAACACTGTTTGATATATACAGTGTCCTGTGCATGACAAAAATGGCTGATCTAGTATGTGCAGGAAAAATAAAGCTAGTCTATGGACCCAAGGATAAGCAGGCCAGTAATGCCAATATGGCATCTCTCTCTGAAGATGGAGGACCAGCTACAAGTGCAAAACCCTCAGCCTCCATACGGCTGAAAATATCCACAGTCATCTGCAGTGTTGCCCTGTGGTCATCAATATAGGCACTCGTCTCGGTGATCAGACCATGAGTATAAGACCGAAGAGCAGTATTGTCGGCAATGTGGAAATCTCGGGAAGCTATGGCCTCATCCCTCTCCACAAAAGCTGCATCCCTAGCAATTAAAGTCTCCTCAATCTCAACAAAAGTTGCGTCTCTGGCAAATCGAATCCCCTCTCACTCAATCAATCCTGCATCCTGAGCGGCTCGAGCCGCATCTCTCTCTGCCAAAGCTATATCTCTGCCAGACAAGGCGGTCAACATCAGAGCTCTAGCCTGATCCCTCTTAAAGGTCATCCGGGCTAGTAAGTCTGCCAAAGCGGGATCTATCCCGGCAGGAACAATCGGCGGATCACTAACTAGTGCTGCTGTCAAACCCATGAACAACTCATCCTCAGTAGGAGACTTAGGATCCTCCATAGGCTCCTCCTCGTCCGATTCCACTATAGGAGCTGACTGGATGAATGCAGTTGATGTTATATCTGCCTCCAACCACGCCGAGTACTCTGAAGAACGATCCGGATGGCTACTGAAGAAATCAGCCCTCTCTTTGTGAGTCCAACACTCATATACTCGGATTAAATCAGCAGATGACATAGACAAAACTGACATCCTCTGATCAATAGCCCCCTCAAATAAATGCAGGCTCTAAAACTAATCGAACTGGCCCATAACATCCAGAGGATGATAAGTAGTCACTCCCCTCAATCCCGCTAGGGGTAAATAGTCCAATGCAGATAAATGGGTAATGAAGCTATAAGGGGAGACTAGCCCTGCGCAGGGCAAAATCGAAAATGGATGTGCAATGTCAGACAAAAATGCTGACCATATATCTGAATCAGTACACTCCGCCGGCTGAAAGGAGTATAACATAGATATATCATGGGAAAAATAATATCCCTGATGCCTGAAAAATCCAATCAGTCGAATATGGGACATGAGCCATATATACAACAAGCCCGATCTGCCTCTGAAACCCCTCCGGGTGGGTACTGCAGTAGGTGGATGCTCTTAACATCTCAGCCAATATCATCGGTATAATGGTGCTACCCTGCCTAAGGGCCCGAACCACAACTATCAATCCCACATCCAAGTGGTCCAAGCATAGCGACATATATACATAGGATACAATGCACATCAGCAAAATGTCTATCCTGGCCAAATGCCACGCCTCTGCCGACACAATAAAATCCCCGGCATGTCGATCATAACTATTGAGCTCACCAAAGAGATCGATCAAAAAGTCGATGGAGATAACGCGTCCAGAGATAATCTCCTCCATCACTACGCTCTGATGGAGACCCGACATCCGTATAAATGGTCTCCTCATGTCACTAGTCGTCGTGTGAGCACATGGCGCCTCTAAAGCCAACCCAGTGAATCGCTGGTACTCCTCAAGGGTTGGAGTCAACTCGTGGAGCCCGAAGCAAAAACATGTCTATCAAGTAGCCAGCAGGATAAAATACCATCCACAAATCCATATGGCACCTGAAAGTCTGCGAGGGCCAACAAATGCCTCAGCATCTGATCAACTGTCCCTTTGGCTAGGAAGGACAGGCTCTCATACCATAATCTCAATGACAATGCCACCTCAGACGGTGGTAAATGCTCGATACGGCTAACGGTAGACGATGCCATCTGTATCACCGTATCACAAAACCATCCAGGTTAAATCTAAACTCATCTGTCTAAATGCATACACATGATATAATATATGCATAATAACAATGATAAACATGATGCGATAGATAGGAAATATCATGCATATCTACAACAAACTATCTACTACAAGCATCATCCCTGTTTGATAATACAAAGCAAAGTAAAAAGTACAAGGAAATGGGGCACCACCACCCAGCTACTAATAATGGTCTATCAAAATGGGGTACAACCGCCCAAAAGCTAAAATAGTGGCCGACCAAAAGATATAGCTACAATAGCTATCCAAAAAGATCCAAAATATCTACGCTCAGGTGGTTAACCTGCTCCATATCCTCTGTGGACACAAAACCGCTGTTATCAGGCATATCTGGGCCGTATAAGGGAGGATCAACCCCTACAAAATTACTAGAAAATGGACCTGAAGAGGGGCCCGCTCCTGAGCTGGAAGGGGGTCAAAAGAAGATGCCTCTGACGAATTTCTGCCAAGATGCCTGATAAACAAGTGAGCTCTCTCCAACTCCTGGGTCAGCTCTGCTATCTGGTCCAAATGAGTAGGCTCCCTGAGGCAAGCTATCCAGTCTGTCATCATCACAGACCCAGGCACCATGTCTGCCATAAACTAGGTAGCACGAGTCTGAGCTCCAGTCGTGTGAGGGCTCCACCAGCTGCTAAATGCCTCCTGGATATAAGGGCCCTCTGATAGGGTAAAGCCATCTATACCCTCCATAGGGATATCTGTCAGTGGCAGGATCAATGGCCAATGATGCCAAGCAAGAGGAATAATGGGAATGCAGATCTACCCCGTAATGCTTTTGATCGCACGCGCTCCTAGATAGAGCTCCCAGCCTCCCTCTGTCAACAACGGGACTCTACGGGTCGATAATGGAAACTCCCGACCAGTGGGGAAGCCTCCCTCAAATCCAACAGCCAAAAGATCGATCTAGACGTCAAAAGCTCCAGCTATAGGCGGGAATAGGTGAATCCCTCAGCAACAGGGACCTCCGTTAAAGTGCAGTGATGCCAACGCCGTCCTCGAGAATAGGTCTCCAGCCTAAAGAAGTGGCGGGCCGTAGGCAAGGAAGCCTTTCATATGCCCAGAACTGGTCATATAAATATCAAAAGTCCTCAGTGACCAAGACTGACAAATATAAATGTAAAAATCAAAAAGGTATAAGAAAGATGTACTCAACAGCAGAAACAGGTAGAACCCTAACCAAGCCTCCGTCAAACCCTCCGAAAGTATGCGCATGCCCTGAAGAAAATAGGTAAAGGTGTAGGAACCCCAATTAAAGTTACTGAGGCGCTCTACAAGTCGGGTAACACTGACCAAGGCGAAGGACACAGTCGAGGAATTATTCGCAACAAAACAACCCCTGATGATCACCAAAAATAATCGCCTCAAGATGCGATCCCTAACCCTCTGATCATCAGGCAGAGGCTCAAGTAAAGCCCCACTCTGGGCATCTATACTCAAGGGACCAGATCAGACCGTCCGACCCTTAATCGCCATCGCAGGAACTCCCAATAGGGAACGAACGACAGTAGGTGTGATGTCAGCCACGACAGGCACTGGCTCACCCTCAAACTCAATGTCGGTGATGAACCTCCAGTCCATAGGGGTCATCATCACCTCACAGTCCAACAAATGAAGGGACTGAGTCTGGTGGAACCAGCGCTCAAACAAAGCCCTCATATACCCCCAGGGGCAACGGCGGGGAAGAATAGAAAAGAAGGCCTGAAACCCCCAACCATCCACGATATCCCTATAGTCCTGGTGCAAAGTATGGTACAGGGAGTGCACATTGAACCAGTTCCCTCGAGGCTGTGTAAAGCCGGGAACCTGCATCAAAAACCAACCCATGTCAAAAACATGTGCCCCGAGAATGGCAAAAGAAAGAAAGAGAATCCATAAAGAAAAAAACTTCAAGTCACCTCATTGGCGTGAAGAAATCTTGATGGATGACGACTCAAGTCTCCCAACAACTCCTGGGTCAGCACAACATTGCCAGGAACCTCTGCACGTGGAACCTGAGCTGGGGCAGGAGCAGCGAAATAAACCTGCTCATCATCAATATTAATCGGCTGCTTGTCCTGTGGTGGACGAATCACCGACTCTACTAGTCTGCGAGGCGGCCGAGATGGACGTGGCTGAGGAACATCAGAAGCTCGCCTACGTTTAACACCTGAAACTACTCTGCTAGCATTGCGGGGGTCTATCTCTATCCATCACCTGGATAAAGTCTCCAAATCACCTCAGAAAGGTTCTGGTAAGCCTAAAACATATGGCTTATTATTTTTCAGTACTCTATGCATTTCTAAGTCTCAAAGCATGCATGGGTTTGTCAAAAATCCCTAGTAGAGTCAAAATTACACGTTTATTAAATGCTCGGGCTTTTAAAAAAATTTGTTAGAGTCTCCTTTGTAAAATGGACTGTTCGCATGCACACAGGCATGTCTAGGTGACCATTCAATAGCACACCTTCTCAAAAATAGGAATAATTCATATTTATGAAATAAAATCAAAAGTAGACTTCACATGGTAGCCAAATTACGATGGACATTTTAGTTGAAAATCCAGGCTCATTAGGTCTCGAAAAGGATGAGTAAACTGATCAAAAAGAGCAGAATATGACTGTCTCAGAATCTGAATTTTCTTACATCAAAACGTGCATTACAGTAAGATATGCATACATATGAAGTCAAAAAAAATTTAGCAGGTTATATAGGCATACATTTTTCATACATTGCGTCTAAAAGTCCCCTACGTGGTTCACATGCTTTTAACGGTCAAAACTTGCAAAAAAAAAGGACGTAAAACGTTACCTGGGATGCGCTGAACGCGTAGAAACTGACGGAATTAGAAAAAGGCGGCCCGAACTCCGTAGATATGAAAAAGAAGATCGAATTCCATTTAAAACTTAAAATGAAACTGATTCAAATGAACTCCCGCTGTCCGATATAAAGCTACAGGTAGAAGCGGCCCACCTGCGGCAGCCGCACGTCTACCTACGGCTCCTCAGGGTGGGTCCCACTCCCCTAGGCTCGATTCGGTTTGAGATAAAATAGAGTTTATATGAGCTGCCGAGTCAAATCTGAAGTAAAATCACTACGCAATTAAGCGGTTTGTCCTGAAATCCTGCGTTTAAGCAGCGTAATCCAGACGAAAAGGGGAATTTTTTGAAAACCCTTGGTATTCATCCCGAGGCAATGTCCGGGGATCAATGATGAAGAATACTGAAAAACTGCCGAAAAATGAAGCAAAGCTGCTAAAAACTGCCACCTTCGAAGCGTCGGGTACAGACCGATGACAGTTCCGTCGTTGGCTCAACCCCAGCAAAGCGTCGGGTACAGACCAAGACAGTTTAGCCGTTGGCTCAACCCCAGCGAAGCGTCGGGTACAAACCGAGATAGTTATACCGTTGGCTCAACCCCAGCGAAGCGTCGGGTACAGACCGAGACAGTTCAGCCGTTGGCTCAACCCCAGCGAAGCGTCGGGTACAGACCGAGACAGTTAAGCCATTGGCTCAACCCCAGCGAAGCGTCAGGTACAGACCGAGACAGTTCAGCCATTGGACCCAGAGAAGCGTCGGGTACAGACCGATGATAGTTTAGCTGTTGGCTCAACCCCAGCGAAGCGTCGAGTATAAACCGAGATAGTTCAGCCATTGGCACAACCCCAACGAAGCGTCGGGTACAGACCGATACAGTTCAGCAGTTGGCACAACCCCAACAAAGCATTGGAAAGGATCCGGTGATGAAAGCAATATAATATTCCATCTCCGATGATGGAATCTGTTATACACATCCTTAGAGGGAGCACCGATATGAAGTGGTGATGCAACTTACTGTGGCAAACTACCGGTGTAGATTATCGTCAAGATAGGCATTGAGAGCACTCATTGGAATAACTCAGCGGCAACAATGTCGTCCTTATCTGAGTCACCTAGACGGTCATTAATGATGTCATCCCCAGTAGAAAGTGACGAAAATAGTTCGCGATAGCCTATTAGTGACCTCCCTAGCAAAATAAGACGAGAACAGTCTGCAACAGCAGCCTAAATCTGATAATCTATCGGTGGATGTCCTACCAGCAACCGATTGATAATGCTACAACAAGGGTTATCACGGGTGTCGTTATCCCCAGTAGAAACTAACGTAATCAATCAGTGATAACTCTACCCCCTCGAAGGTATCTAATATTCATAACATACCCTATCATGCATTGCCTACCCTTTGCATTTGAATTTCCCGTGTCTACTAATCTTTATCCTGTTCATTTCATTACATTGTATGAACATGATAAAGAGGGGCATCTTTAGACAATAGAAATTTCCTGTCCCTGTTACTAACACTGTAGGAGGGCAAGATTGTCTTTTCAAATCAACCCCGGTCTCAATACCGGGCAATCAACTCAAACCCGGTCTCAATATCGGGCCATCAGTTCAACCCCGGTCTCAATACCTAGCCGTCAACTTAACCCAGGTCTTAATACCGAGCCATCAAATCAACCTCGGTCTCAATACCGGGCCAGCAAATCAACCACGGTCTCAATATCGGGCCAACAAATCAACTCCGGTCTCAATACCGGTCCAATAAATCAACCCCGGTCTCAATACCGGGCCGTCAACTCAACCTCGGTCTCAATACCGGGCCATCAAATCAACCCCAGTCTTAATACCGGGCCATCAAATCAACCTCGGTCTCAATACCGAGCCATCAAATCAACCCCAGTCTCAACCTGGAAAGTACAGGTCAGCCCCGGTCTCAACTCGGGAGGTACAGGTCAGTCCAGGTCTCAACCCGGGAGGCACAGGTCAGCCCCGGTCTCAACTCGGGAAGTGCAGGTCAGCCCCGATCTCAACCAAGAGGTACAGGTCAGCCCCGGTCCCAACCCAGGAAGTACAGGTCAACCCTGGTCTCAACCCGGGAGAGGTACAGGTCAGCCCCGGTCTCAACCCGGGAGGTACAGGTCAGCCCTGATCTCAACTCGAGAGGTACAGGTCAGCCCCGATCTCAACCAGGGAAGTACAGGTCAGCCCTGGTCTTAACCCGGGAAGTACAGGTCAGCCCCGATCTCAACATGGGAGGTACAGGTCAGCCTCGATCTCAACCCGGGAAGTCAGGTCAACTTCAGGAACAAACCTGAAGCATCACAACATCTCTAGAGGAAAACCTGGAGCAAACAAGTTAACCTCAGAGACAACACTGAGGACAAACAGACTCAAATGGGATCCAAACCTTGGAAACAACCCCAGGAAGTCAACCGAAGGCCATGCCGACACTAAGGGTAACCCCGGGAGGGGAAAAATAGTAATTTTACCAATTCTAAGCTGATTTGGTCAAACTCAAGCTGAATTGATGCCACCAAGGTCAGAACAAACAATAACAATGAAATCGAGTGCAAACAGCACAAGATAGCTCAACGGACAAACTACAGAGAATTGAGGACCTGGTTATGAACCCATCTTCTTGGACATGGAAAATGTTTTTTCCCATGTCATTGTGACACTCTCGGCGAGGGCTTTTCAGAAAGGTATCACACGCCTCAAACGGACACTCCGATCAAAAGTTAGAAAGTTTTAAATCAGTCCTCGCGTTGCTCAGAGTGTACGTACTTCGAGATGACGGGACCCACCACGTGGAGCTGTACCTCTATTTATGGCAGCAGCAGGTAGGGTGGAGGCTCCCTGGCCTATATATATGAGGTGCCCCCCCCCCCCTCAATTTTATAATTCCAAAATGCTTCGAACCTCTGCTCGTTTAGTTTTCTGTCCAATTTCTTATTTTCCAAATCCAAATTTTTTCACTCTAACACGTAGATATACCCACATACTACCACATATCAGAAAATAACCGATAGATTCGGATGTTTAAAGCCTACGACTTGGCAAAAAGCCCGTGTAGCAGTCAATTGTGAGTATTTTTACGATCAACAGTCAATATTACTACTTCGCACTTTTATACACTTGCACGTTAATTTTTGTTTCCTAAATATGCCCAGAACTCAGTTCCGTGGCCGTTTTCGTTAACTTTTGGTACGTTTTAGTACCTAAACGCATTTTCTGGTATTTCTCCAACTCAGATTGACGATCCGTCGCTTCCAGCAACTTGCATATACTTGCATCTTCATAATGAGAAACTTCGCCGGACTTGGTTATCTTCCCAGTCCGGGTTTGGCTTTTTTGTATATATTTAACTGTATATATACTAACTTTTCAATTCTGTCAAGCCCGGATGTCAAATCCGCGGTAGTTTACTGCTTTTATATATATATATACATATATAAGCTGCCTTCACCACACTAGGTTATCTTCTTAGTCTTGGTTGACTACTTTTCTGTCTCTATATATATATATTTATATATTTCAATTCGTCCTGGATTATTCTGTGGCCTTTTTACTACTTTTATATATATTTATGCGTATATAAGCAGCCTTCACCACATTGGGTTATCTTCCC
Organism: Panax stipuleanatus; assembly: GCA_020205555.1. Lineage (NCBI taxonomy): Eukaryota > Viridiplantae > Streptophyta > Magnoliopsida > Apiales > Araliaceae > Panax > Panax stipuleanatus. Next base: position 26,465,677 of record CM035123.1, read on the forward strand.
AGTCTTGGTTGACTACTTTTCTGCACATTTACATTCCAGTTCGGCCTGGATTATTCTATGGCCTTTTTACTGCTTTTTGCACCATTCACCACACTGGGTTATCTTCCTAGTCTTGGTTGACTATTTTTCTGTCTATTTCAATTTTAGTTCGGGCATAGGCGTGAAAACCCATCGCCCTTTATACTGTTTTTATATATATATTTCAATTCTGTCCAGCCTGGATCATTTCGTGGCTTTTATACAACTTTTATAAATATATATATATATATATATATATATATATATATATATTTCAATTCCAGTCCGGGCACCGGCGTGAAAACTCATCGCCCTTTACAGCCTTCGTATATATAATTATATATATATATATATATATATATATTTCTTTACTCATTTTGTTAAATTATTTCTTTAAATATTCATTTGATATGAATCGGTACTGACATTTCTGCGGGTGAACTAGATTTATTTAAATCTCGCCAACTCTAGCTTTTAAACGGTTCAAAATAGGTACAGACGGAATCAGGAAGCTAGAATGGCTGAGATTTATTTAAATCTAATATTTTTCTAGTTTCAGTTATAAAAGCTACCTCGCGGCCCTTAGATCGCTATCTAGTGGGAACAAGATGCTTTGGCCATGTGCGAGCCAGGATTTACTGATGAATCCTTGGTACTGGCGATATTTGGATATATTTCTGTACAAATTTGAGTTGTGCAGGTTTATTGGCCTCCCTATGTGAGCTTAGGAATCGTGGTATTCATGATCAAACTGATCAGAATCTGATTCCCACGATGGACAAACTCCACTTTACAGATGTACCCTGCCAGTTTTTTCTATAAAAATTTACATACAAAAGACCTTAAAACGGTTATCCGGATTTAAGGTCTCAAAATAATAAGAAATATGGTTTATCGTGTCAAAGTCCCTCCGATGGCTATCATGCCCATGAGGAGACCGACATTTATATATATTTTGTGGTCGAGGATGCTTCGCAGCCCGGCAATCACCATTCAAATTGAGCCTTAAGGATGAAAAGATAAAACGGAAGTATCGATATGCTTCAATTCCTATGTTAGCGTAAGGGGTTTGAAAACCTTCTTTTAAAACATTATTTCAATAATCTTTTCGAAGAAAAGAAGCTTTTGCAAATTAAATCAAACACTTTTTCAAATCAAATCAAAGACTTTTTGCAAATCAAATCAAACCCTTCGTATATAGGTTCAACTGATGCATAGACATGCTTTTAATCAAATATAGGCCCAATTTTTTTCAAACAGCATTCACACACACTCTTCAGTTTTTTAAAAGGGAAATGTTGAAAGATGCGATTCCGTGTTTACACGGGAGTCGTGGGGTGCCTAACACCTTCTCCACACTTAACCAAGCCCCCGAACTCAAACTTTGTTTTTAAAGATCAAGTTTCGACAGTAGTCCAGTAATTGGGCCCCTTTCAAACAAAACTCGATTGAGTTGGTACAACCATTTCCAATCTACCAACTGGTGACTCTGTAAAACGTTCAATCGTCGACATGATACATGTTGGCATTTTCCTAAAAAACCCTTCAAAACCTTTTTCGCAATAAAAAGAGTAAGGGTAAAGATAACTTAGGAAGAGAGAAAGATCCGGGTTGTGACCCGACCAGCGAATTTTTTTCCCGACGTCGACACGAGGTATTGACGAATTTCAGGTTTCAAACCTCTCAGAAACATTCGTGTCATTCGTTCCTCATTATCCATCAAATGAGATGCAAACCAAGATAATTCCACAAACTTGGCCTCGTATTGTGATGCAGTCATATTGTTCTGTTCCAGTTTGATGAATTACACCTCCTTCATATGACGAATATTTTCTGGAAAGTACTTGTCGTTGAACAATTCTTGGAACTTCTCCCAAGATATCTTAACTGCGGAAAGCTAAGTACGTTTCACAGATTCCCACCAGTAATTTGCCTCTCCACGCAACATAAAGGTGGCAAAGGTAATCTTTTGCTCCTCTGTGCATCCTAGGACATCAAATATTTTGGTGATCTGCTTAATCCAAGCTTCTGCCTTGAGTGACTATGGCTTTCCCAAAAAATCCGGCGGTCCCAACTCCTTGAATTGCTTAGCAGTGACCTGACGTGAGTTACCATTATTTCCACCTGCATTTTGAACAGGAGTCTCTCTCGTCTAGTTTTGCAAGAATTGTAGAAAGCTCCTAAACACCCCCATCGTTCATCGTTTGGTTGGTGGTGGTGTTTACAGGAGGATTATTGCCTTCCCGATGCACATTATCTTGGTTATTGATTTGCGGTGTCTCAATGGTCTCATATGCTTTATTGCTTAGATTTTCATATGTCATTCTCAAATACTGCCATAAAACAAGGGTTAATTAAAGAAATTGACATGTCACATATTATCCCTATATTTCGACCGACCAATTAAATAACAAATAAGCTTAGGTAGGACACACTAGCGAAGGTTTTACTTATCTCTCCCCTCCTAGTTCTATTCCCAGATTTTCGCCAGAGATCATATCCCTAAGCTCTAATACCAACTGTGATGCCCCCAAAATAGGTCCAGTACACAACTCATTCTGAGTCACCAAATACATGGTACAGAATCCAAATACAAATCTTATTACATTAAACTGTCGTACAAAAATATAACCACACAGACTGTGAGCTTCAATATAGATATTATGTCGTATATAATACGAAAATATCAAAGCTCAAATTAAGTCCTCATTACAATTATTATCACTAGTTTATAAAATAGTGAGGACTACTATAGCACCTATCTCGGACCATCACTCCGTTCCCCGACTAGTCCCAGCTATATTCTCATTTCTTGAAGAGAACAATAATGAAAAAGGGTGAGCTCAACTAGCCCAGTAAAGAATATTATGTCTAAGATAATGTAGAATAAATTATCCTTAGTCCTCAACAGAGAAAAATCTGATAGAATACAATAGACAACAAGTTTTAGATCAACAACTGCAGCGAAAATAGCAATCCATTAGAAGAGTCAAGTAGAGAATGATGTCTACTATCTTCTATGATTTAAAAGTCCATCATCAATATTTTATCCCTGTAATACCAATCAATAAATATTTCAAGTCAACGAATTATCTATGTACTACGGGCCAAAGATATTCGTTTGTATCACCAGCAGTCGTGATCATGCCAAACACCTTGTCCATCTTTACACTACAGGCCAAAGATATTCATCAATCAACTAATCATCTTTGCACTACAGGCCAAAGATAACTTTCACCACAATTTAAGTTTGAGGATTATGACAATGATATAAAGAATGAATCCAGTGAGATCAAGGATAGATATTAAAGATTTATAATTCAATTTATCCAGAGTTCAAGAATATCCAAATTTTCAACATAAAGATCAAAACATGGATCCAATTTCAAGAATAAGATTCATAAATCAAAGATAATTTGGACAAAAAAAAAAAGAAACCAATTTTGTCAAGAATAGTATCCCGTGAATAGTACCCCGTGAATAGTACCCAAATGAATAGTACCCCGACATGAAAAGATTAAAATTTTAATAGGAAGTTCAGACCAATATTCTAGTGAAATAGTATTAGATTAAGCCAAAAGTTTAAGCAATTTATAATCATTTCAGGAATTATAGAAGCAATACTTACCAAAGTAAGTTTAGATTTAGGAATATGAAATGAAATAATATACGAACTGCAAATGGATTTTCACCCGTCATGTCGTAATTTGCATAGATAGATCATTTTCACAAATTTAATAAAGAATGAATATGAAGGGTTATTCACCAGGCATGCGGTAGTCTGTGTAGACAGGTTATTCCCACAGATTAATAAAGAATGAATACGAAGGGTTATTCATCATGCATGCGGTAGCCCGCGTAGACAGGTTATTCCCACAGCTTAATAAGGAATAAAATGACAACCCTTACAAGTATTGAAAGAAAATAACATCATTTACCTTAGTAGGAGATTGAATACTGAAATAGGGTAGTAGCAGAATACTCTTCTTCTTTCTCTCTTATTCTATTTCTATAGTTTTTTTCACTATAGCTTGTGATTATAACTTTGCTCTTCAAAAATGGTAGGAAATAATGAATGGATGGAGGAGTATTTATAGGCTAGAAAAAAGTGGCAAATTGTAAGGTTAATTACACTTTAGTGCCTTCACCTTTACCTCTATTTTTAATTTAGTCCCTCAAATATTATCAATCTTGCACAACATCCCCTAATAGTACCTGAATGTGAACCAATAGTTCCTTGCATGTGAATCAATAGTTCCTTGCATGTGAACCAATAGCAATTAATTGCTCATTTATCCAATTAATTGCCCGTTTGGTCAATTTAATATCTAGAAATCAACTATTATCGAAATAAATGTCGATTTTCACTAAAATTAATATTCCCGACACAGTGGAAATATTTATATCAATAATTCATCATTAATATTATTACTCACAATATTGACAACCAGATCGTTCCCAGGAAAGAGGGGGCTTTCCGATAAGAATTTTTTCTTACTGGCGCGCAATTAAATAACCTAACCCTTTTCCTTGATAGAACTTTCTAGACATTGTCAATAATGCCAATAATAATAATATGAGTAACTATGTCGTGTCAATTATTAATTTAATAATATAAAGTATTGTGCAAATGATACTGTGACAATAATTGAATCAATAATATGAGATACTATGCAGCAACTACTGTGACAATTATTGAATGAAATACTGAGTGACTTCTTACGTAAGAATCAATAATCAGAGATATTGTGCAATACAGTGTGCTACTGTGCAACAACACGTATTACTGTATTTTTATCACCGAGTATTTCAACAGTTTAACGGTAAAAGTCTTGCCGTTATTTTTATAAAAAGGTTATTTTTGTCGCTTTCTATATCTGACGGTTATTTCGTTGTGGAGTCCACTAATGATTGCGCCGTTGTACGAATATTCTCCGACAAAAAGAATATTCTCCGACTAAACGAATATTCTCCGACACAACGAATATTATATGACAACTTGCATACTTCGTAAAATTTGCACATATCACCTTACTATTCAAAATAATATTTAGAGATAATTAAATCTTTATTCATAAAAGTTGGGGTCTTACAGACTCCTCTGGTGTTGACTCCTCTACCTCTTTAGTAGGCAGTACCGGATTAATTGGCATTGTCTCTACCTCTTCCTCTGACATACCATCAAACAATGACGTGAAGTCAAAGTTATTCAAGTATTCAGACGGATCTTCCTCATCTACATCAGTCTCCTCTAGAATCACTATCGGTACCTCTGCTATCGGCATTGGTACAACCTCTACCAAGTTGGTTGAGTCCTCACTAACTTCATGTATTTCATTATACATGTCCATAATTCATGTTATCTACAATAAAACACAATAACTTGATTAGTATATAATCAAAATATTAGAAATATATATCACATTTAATATGTTTAAGGTTACTTTCTTTCTTTAAAACTCTGGTAGAGTTTACTTACTTCTAACTTCTACTTCTCTTCTCAAGGTCATGGCCTAAGGTTTTTCCCCTTAAGTTTTATAACTTAAAGCTCTGATACCAACCTGTGACGCCCCCAAATTCGGGTACCTTCAAACCCTGGATATGGTACTACACGGTGCTACTATCTACTCATACATTCAATGGAAAGACTTCAATAACACGCATGAGTTTACTAAATATTATAATCTATTAATCCCTTCCCAGGTTCTTTATAACCATTACATTTGTTATGTGTCATAATATCAGTCATTACAATAATAATATTATGTTATTACAAGGATCACTATTTGTCCATCTTGGACTTGCCCTTGTCATTACCGGATCCTTCGGTCCGTTTGCTATTAGCTGAAATTATTTAGTTTTAAGCAAGAATGAGCATAAATAGCTCAGCAAGTTCAACAACATATCTTGAAACCACAAAATCAAGAATCGTATGGCTTTGTCTTCAATAAATGTACAATAGTTATGAAGTACTTAAGAATAATCAAAATAACGTTTTGATTCCTTTAAAACCATTCCCAAGGACTTATAGCCTCTTCGGAATCTGTGTTGGTCAACGACCATGAACCATCATTTAGTTCTCATTCATAAAAGGAATAACCCGACACTGAAGCCGTAAGTTCGATATAGCTTACGAGCACATCTAGGTGATCAGCTTGTAGTACTCTATGTTGATCAACACTTATACATTAAACGTATTTACGTCTAATTGGTGGCAACCTCACTTGCCTGTCGAATTAACGACGTAAAAACATTTGTTTATTCATACTCAAGTTTACCCGAGAATCTGTACCAGTCAATTAGCATAGGATAACAACATTGTAAATATTTTGGAAAGATTTGTGGAAAACCCACCAAAATATTCTAAGTTTCAGTCTAGCCGAATCAAATGGAATCGACTATTCAATAACAGTTTATGTATAAGAAATCATGCATAATGACAGCTTGTCCAACACAAGGTATAGACAAGAGTTTAGAAAACTTGCATAATGTAACGTTAATACAAGAGTTAGAAAACTTGCATTTGCGTCTTTAAACCTTTATGTTTATGCTACTCGGTCTTTACAACTTCTACAAAGCATAACACATAGCTTACCAATGAGAACTCGCAATTGATATAAAATGTATAACCTATCTTCCTCTTCCTGTATAACTTAACCGAATTGTTAAGCTAATAACATTCGTTCAAGTTATTTAACGTTTATTACGACTTATTAACATCTATATGTCATAAACCAACTCACGTCGATCATCATTAAGCATAATGACGGACAAAACCCTAACCGATTAGTTAAGTTAATCACATTCCCATCGGATTCCCATTATCGGACTCCGTATAGAATTTACATGAGTTTTAACATCATTCAATGTCATTCATGCATCACGCACCTCTATTACATGTTATATAACCTCAAGGCACGCTCACAACTCGATTACGATTCATAGTTCACATTATCGGATTTTGAGTTTTAAATTTAAATACATTTTGTCAACGTTTGATTCATAAAACCATTCTTAAACATATTGTTTAAGTGATTTCTCTTCATGAATATTAACCATATAGTTGCCCCATAATTACCATATAGAAAGTTAGGTTAAGAAATCTTCACGTCGAAAATGTTTCCCTTAAGGGCGCAGCAGCGCCAGTTAAAGGCTTAAAGTCGGCGCTGCCTCGCAGTGTCTGAGCCCTGCCTCGGCGCTGCAGCGCTGTGAACAAGCAGTGTCAGCCCCCAGATTCTAAAAATTTTGAATTTCACGAGCTCGTAACACGATCGTTACAACTCGGAATTGGCTCGTTCCAAAGCCAATAGTTCATAAATTCTATGTTCTATGATTTCATTAAGTCAGAATTCATTTCTAAATCCGTTGGCGATAAATTCGCCAATTAGTCCATTTTTACGCGTTCATTAAACGTTCGTGAACGTTCGACATTCAATTCTTCGTTTTAAGTCCGAATTCGTTCATTCTTGCTCTCGCAAGTCTTATTTACCTAATTACACGCTACGCCATCGAAAACCATCGTTTTCAAATCAAACGGCGACTTTTGACTTCTATTTCGGAAAAATTCACGGTTTCGACGATTAGCGTCTAATCGCGTAACTTTCGTCGAATCTTTGTTATTTGATATTTTTACTTCAAACTAAGTGGAATCAATCCATTGGTTATTCTTTAATAATTCTAACCAATATAAACATCTATGTTTTAATGGTTTTACATGCTTATCATGCAAATTCTCAAGAATTTGATAAGTTCTTCAATAGTTCCTTAATCACTTAATATGATTTCATTATGCATGGCTTATTAGTGTATTAATTTCACTACATAGCCAACCTTATATCTTCTTATTGAACATACTCACCAATTCACTTCTCTATCAATTCTATTATTGAAAGACAATGAATTATCATATTTTTCTTATCATTATACCATTGTTGTTCTTTGGTGTTCTTGATAAAAGACTTATGAACTTCTTGGCTCCTTGGTTTGCTTGATTCTTATCAAAGCACAAGCTAGCTTCTCTTTTCTCTCACTCTCTCAATATGTGCTCAAATTGATCAACCAACAAAATGGCTAATGAGCTCTTCTATTTATAGAATTTCCAAGGCTTAGGGTAGTTTGGTCATTAGGACCAAACCTCCTCATGCCTATGTCTTGCCCATATGCTAGCACGTGCTAGCACATGCACCCCGCATGCTCCAAATGTCCCCCCATGTGCCACACATGTGCTCATGGGTTGCCTCATGGGTTGGCCCATGGGTTTAACCCACCCGTTAACCTATCGGTCCACGGGTTAAGTTATTAATTTTAATTCAATTTGAATGTATTTATTTTGTATAAAATTCGTATTATACGCTATATTAATTCTCGTATCTCCTTCATATTACACTCGTATAATATCTCGTATTATACTCGTATTTATTCCGTATAATAACCATTTATTATTATACTTAATTTTAATTATCCTTAGATTTTACTTTTCCTAACTCTTAGGGTTTAAGTCCTCACGCGAAAACTTCGCGAGCCATAAATGAAATATTATTACATATTCCATCTCATCTTTAAATTCTATCATTACGCGTTTCTCAAAAATTCAAGAATAATTCCCGAGCAAAAACGGATGAATAGTGATTTTCTTCCGATAAAACTTTTCTCGGCTAACTTAACTTTTCACGATATATTACTGTCAAATCTTTCGACAGGATATCATTCCGACATTTCAATCTCCTAGGAAGACTTCGGGTTCTCAAACCCTAACCCATAGGGTTTCATCAAGTGAATAGTGCCTATTTTATCTTTTTCTCGAAAATATTTTTATTTCCGGAAATCTTCTATTTTTGTCTTATAAATTCACATCAATTATTTCTAGCACGTAGCCAGAATCCTAACCATTTCTGCATTCTCTAGGTCATAGAATGACCTTTGATTAGCGTACTCAATTTAATAAACAATTAATCAAATTTTATTCAATAAATCAAATAAAATTCATTTACATAAACGTTCGCTTTTTCTCGGGCGTTACAGAGACACTAAAGCAAGTTTGTAGGTGCTTATTAGAAAATAAGTCACTGAATGTGACGTATAAAAGAAACCCTAATGGAGTTTTACTTGTCTGTCAATAGAAGTTCCTAAAGTGATAGTAGTACAAGTGATCCTTGGACTTGAGATCATCATAGTATCTTATATATACTGAACTATATTTTGACATATTCCTTAATACTCTTGAGTATACCGTAGGGTATACTCGAATATAATAAAATATATATTGAGATAGGTGAATGATCAACAAAGAATCTACTTCTTCCAATAAAGAGAGAGAATGTCATATATGATTCGATAAAGTGACAACATAGAAATCCCTGACCAGGGTGAATGGAAATTAGAAAGGAGTTTCTAATTTACATTAACTATTGTTGTGCATTTTAGAATCGAAATACATATAATCAAATAAATAAAACTTAACAATAATTTCATGTTTTATATTTGATTGGGACATTGTGCGGTAGAAGGATTGCACTGTATGGTAACTATTCACAAAATAGGTTCTTTGTATTCTTTGTGATAATTTTGTGATTAACGTTGAATTCATATTATCCGGATAGTCATGATACATTATTTATAAGGTTTCACTCATAATGTAGAATAAATATTATTTATTTATATTTGAATTAAATGAGTTTGATTCATTATATATAATATTAGAATTGTTCTAATTTATTTATTTTACTACTGGCTTAATATTGAACTAGAAGGTCACACCACAAAAGGGAGTAATATGATTTTAAAATTAATTGGCTTAATAATAATAAATTATGTGTATTTAATTTATTAGTGAAATAAATTAAATAGCTTTAGATTTATAATTAAGTATTTAGAGAAATACTAATATTATAAATTAATAAGATTAGTCATCTTATTATTAATAATATTATTAAATTGACTAAATAATAATAATATAGTATTTGGAGAAATACTAATATTTATAATTAAGTATTTGGAGAAATACTAGATTGTAAATTAATAAGCGGAGTCTTATTATTATTATTTTATTATTTTATTTAGTTCTTAAGTAGATTGGAAATTAAATTAAAACCCAATTCCTTAAGGATTAAGGATTAGGGTTAATCTTTAAATAAGAGGAGTCTTATTGATGAGTAGGTGTCATACCTACAAATTAGGTATTGTTTAAGCTTAATTATTGTTGTCTTTAAGTGTTTTTAGGATCTATTTATTTGTTTTTATGTTTATTTCTTATAGGTGGAGCTGGAAGGGCAGATATGTCATATTGGAAGAGAAAAGAATGAAAAAGAAGACAAAAATAGGCTCAATGGCATTTTTACAATTTCAGGGTCCTGGTCAAGCTCCTAGGCGCTTGGATTTGCAATGGGATGAGCTGCCTAGGCGCTCATGCACAGTTTTGGAAGCCAAGTTATGTTGCTGAGTTGGGATGAAGGCCAATTGGGATGGTAATTAGGGTAGAGATTAAGAGACAAGAGAGAGGACAAAAGAAGAAAACGTAACAAGGATTTGCAGAGATGGATCAAAGGAGAACATGAAGGAGATTGACAAAAGGGTTGAAGATCAAGTTAGAGATTTGGAGCGGCTTAATAGTTTCTTATATCCCTTTCATTTATCTTTAATTTTGTAATCTTTGGGATGTTTGGCTTATTAATTTGGATGATGTTTTCCTTTGTCATTACTTTTCATTAAGATCGCAACGGAACTTAGTATGTAATTTGAATTGATGCTTCTTATTTAATTTAAGTTAATTACTCTTGAATCGTTTATCATATCTTGTATTTATTGCTTAATTGCCTGATCAACAATTATCGGGATAATTTATACGAATTTGGAAAATGGAGTATGAGTTTAGATCTATGTATGATAGCATCTGTTTATATAATATGAATAAGGTTAATATGATTAGCGTATAGGATAGGAATATACCTATATGTCTTTTGCAACCATTGAAAGAATTTGTGCTTGAAACCCTAATTATCTTAATTCACATAGGAATATAGTGGATTAATTAGTTAGGGTGTTCCTTGTAATTCTGTTGCGTAATTGTTGGACTTATAAGGATTCGTTTATGTGTCTTCAGAAGAAGTACTTGAATATTATAAAGAATTCTTGGTTAGTGATTAAATAATTAAATGAGGAGTGTATTGGTTTAAATGAAATACTAAGGAAAGTTGTGATCTTAACCTATTTCATCTGCATTCATTCTTGTGACATTATATTTTAGTAGTTAATTTAATTCTCAAAATCACAATCATTATTCGTAGTTTAATTTAGGATTAATTGAATTGAAATTGGTGTTTGATAATATTGATCTATTTCCTCGTGAGAAATATATTCTTGCTTGCTAAATATTACAAACGAACACGTCTACTTGCGTGTTTAATTACTGTTAATAAAATAGGCAACACTTATTGTGGGAAAAACTAATGCTTACGCATCTTACTTCTCTCTAACAAGAATTCTCAAAAACCTAAGTTGTTAGAAAAGTGAGAATTAGGATTAGTCATCCAAGACCTAGTTGAGTCTAACTTTATTCTTTAATCTATTTCTCTTGGTGGATACCTCTTGGGCGTTGCATACTTTTGTGACGAACGTGTAATCCGTGGATTGAAGAGATCCTGAAGGATCAAGGATTCGAATTTGCATTCTTCATCGAAGGTTACACACTTCAAAGGTATATCTTTATCCTTCCTCAATTAATGAGTTTACATAAGGCTACACAATAGATTGATGAAAAATTTAATTTGCTATTTTGCATGCTTCCGCTATAATTTCAATTTGATTGTATGCTTTGATTCGTTTTTAGCAATCCTATAGTGGTATCAGAGGCTCCTTATGCAAATCATTGATTGTATTTGATCCAATATGTGTGTTGATATGGGTTTGAAACTGATTTTTTGGGCAAAGAACAAAACTGTCAAATTTTGCGACGCAGTGCGACCGCGCCTACTGTCAGAATCAACTCTGGAGGTGCAGCGCGGCCGCGCCGGACCTCAGTCTTTGAAAAATTTTATTTTTCTAAATCTCACTTCAATTAAATAAAAAGTTTATTTTAAATTGATTTGGTATTAAAATAAAGATGTTTATTTTAAATGGAATTGGATTCCAAGATTGCTAAAATAAAAGAGTTTATTTTTGAAATGGTTTTTGATTAAAATAAAGGAGTTTCTTTTGTTTCAAAAACTGATTTCTAGCAAAAGTTTATTTCCCATTAAATGATATCAACGTATATACTGAATGTTTATTTATATTGATGCATATGATGATATGTATGATAATATAAGGGATGATGCCATGTGAGCCAAGGAACTACATGGTCGATATTCAATCAATGGATCTAGATTCGGTTCCCGTGATGGACTTGTTTAAGTTGTATCATCAGCTTGGAATCCATTGTACATGTAATCTTGGGCCTTAAAACGGTATCCCAATTTAAGGCCTCAAAATAGTGAAATCGTGTATGTGGTGCTCGGGCTTACTTCGATGGCTTCCATGCCCATAAGGAGTCTGACCCTTGTAGCTAATAGTTTCAATTTCATCATCAAGGATGCTTCACATCTCGATTAAAATCAAATCAATCCGCTTCTAGAATAAAATTGAAAGTATCAAAGGGTCTCGATCTTATTTGGTGAAGGGTTTCAAAATCATATTTTCAAAAAATATCATTTTCATATGCTTTATTTGAAAAAATGAATTTTTTTTAAATCAAACCCTTTGCACATAGGTCCAAAGAGACGCAACATTTAAGACCCCGAATTTTATGAAATAAAAGTATTCAATTTTCTTATAATTATTATTCTATTCAGTAAATGGTTACATTGATAAAAGGTTAAAGTTAAGGGTGATATGTGCAAATTTTACAAGGGTAGCCAATTAGCATAAAATATTCGTTGTGTCGGGGAATATTCGTTTGGTCGGGGAATATTTTTTTGTCGGAGAATATTTGTACGACGGCGCAATCATTGGTTGATCCCATAACGGAATAATTGTCGGATATAGAAAGGGACAGAAGTAACTTTTTTATAAAAATAACGGCAAAACTTTTACCGTTAAACTGTTGAAATACCCGGTTGTTAAAGTACAGTAATACGCGTTGTTGCACAGTAGCACACGGTATTGCACAGTAATTTCTAATTATTGATTCTTACGTAAGAAGTCACTCATTCAATAATTATTACAGTAATTACTGTTTAATATTTTATATTATTGATTCAATAATTGCTACATTAGTAAATGCATATTATTTTATATTATTGATTCAATAAATGTCACAGTAACCACTGCACAGTATTTCACATTATTAATTCAATAATTGTCACATATTATTGAAATGATATTATTAGATAGCATTATTGACAATGTCTGAAAAATTCTGTCGAGGAAAGAGGTTAGGTTATATAATTGCGCGTCATGAAGAAAAATTCTTATCGAAAATCCCCTCTTTCCTGGGAACGAACTGGTTGTCAATATTGTAATTCTATAATATTAATTGTGAATAATAATTGATGAATAAAATAAAAATTGTTGATAAATATGATAAGTAAATATTTATTCAATTTTGATATAAAGGGAGGAATTTTTAATATGAGACATTTGTTAAAAATTGGCATTTTATTTTATGCGATAAAATAATTCATTCAAATATATTATTATAATATTACATTATAATGTGATAATATAATAGTATAATTTTATAATTTGAATGGTAACATTATTATAATAAATTCATGGTATAAAAATAAAATAAGGGGGAAGAAAGAAAATTGAATTGGATTTTGTTTTAATATATATATATATAAACATGTGGGTGGAGTTGTCCTTTTTGGTGTGCTTTGAATATTCAAAGATGGAGTGCTGCAGAAAAAAAATCATCTGTATGTTCATTTAGTCAGTTCTGGTGTTCTGACATTTTCCTATAAATAGGGTACTTAGTTAGAAATGAAAACCATACCAGAATCAAAAAAAATTCTCTCTATAATATTGAGTGTATTTCTTGTGAGTATAAGGATATTTTGAGTGTTGATAACAGTGCAAGATTTCTTCAACATAATCTCTGTTATTCTAGTCAGAATTACTCTCCTATTAAGGTAAAGGATATTATTTTTCTCGTAAAAGATGTTTTCGTTCAATATTCGTAAGGAATATTATTTTCTTTCATACTCTATAGTATGTAAGTAATAATATTTCGTTTCATATTCCAAAATTTAAACTTACTATGGTAAGTATTGCTTCTATAATTTCCCGAAATGATCAAAAATTCCTTGAGTTTTGCACTTCATCTAATATCATTTCACCGGAATATTTGCCTGAACTTTCTTACGCAATTTTTATCTTTTCATATCGGGGTACTATTCATACGTATGGTACTATTCATACGAACGGTACTATTCACGAAATACTATTCACGAATAAATTTTGTTCTTTTCTATCCAAATTATTTTTGATATATGAATATCATTCTTGAATTTTACTCCACAATTGGTAATCATGTTGACAATTTGATAATATTATTCTTATTATTTCTATTCATCATATATAACCTTTTTATAATCATGGTGATGAAAGTTCTCTTTGGCTTGAGTACAAAGATAGGTAGATTATTGGTATGATCATGACTATGGGTTCTCTTCGGCCAGGGGTGCAAAGATGAATTGTTGATTGGTATGATCATGACCATTTATTTTACAATTGAATATCTTTAGCTTAAGTGCAAAGGTGAATTGATCAACATGGTTATAAGTATTGCTTCTATAATTTCTGAAATGATTAGATATTCGTTTAAGATTTGAGTTTCATCTAATATCATTTCACTTGAATTTTTATTTACCTAAATCTTTTTTTTAAATTTTAATCGTTATCATTGAAATATGAAACTTGAATATCTTTGGCCCGTAGTGTGACGCCCCTAGAATAGGTTCAATCCACCCAACTCATTCTGGGTCGCCAAGAAATACATGGTACAGAATCTAAATACAAATCTTATTTATTAAATTATCGTGCACAATACGACCACACATAAAGTATGAGTTTTAATACGAATACAATACCCACACTTCTTATCAATGACACGTTACATAAAGGTACAGTCAATAACTATTTTAAAAATTAAAATCTTTAGAAAATGCTCAAGAAAACCTTCGTACATGGGAGTCCATGCATCTAAGTTATAATAAATATCATAGGACTTGAGAATTAACCTTGGTTGACCCAATAGACCCCAAAGAAGAACGAGAAGATTACTATCTTGTTCATTCCAATGGTGGGTATTCTCTTGCCATATAATTATCTCAATTGTCTGAAATTGAGAATTATATTTCAATCATACTCCAAGATTATATAGGTAGTGCTCATAGATATAATCAGCAAGTGGATGTTCACAATCATTTCTTATGATAGCACGAAGTCGTATGTGGTTAGACATCTGGTATGATGGTGACAACACACCCTTCCAAAGTTGGGTTCACCTCACCCTATTTGATTCACCAAAATCAACTGTTAAATGACGTATAAAATACGACACACACATTTAAAGTTCACAATATAATTATTTACATACTGTTTTATAGGAAACTTCAACAATTATAGACCATCGTTCTATTCTCCCTGTCATCCCCGCTCGACCCCGCTACACTCTTATTACCTGAAAGAAATTGTGAAGCAAAAGGGTGAGCACAAATAGCCCAGTAAAGAATATCATGACTAAATATAATTAAATTATCAATAGCATTCGTCAGTAATAACTCAGAGATTTAGAACATATGGTAGATGATAAAACTTTTTAACCATAGTTGCAGAGGAACGAATAATCCATTAGAAGAGTCAAATAGACCATAATGTCTATTATCTTCTCCATGTTAAAAGTCTACCAACAATGTTTTATCTCTTTAACATCAATCAGTAGTTCCTATCTACAATCATGTGAATAATTCATAATTATAATTGTGTTGCTAAATTCCTCTTCGCACCCAGGACGAAGGTAATATTCATCATCTGTCTTTACCTGAAACATCAAAGATCATGGTTATACCAAATCATAGTTCCTATTCATAATCATGAAAATAAATTCATCTTTACAATCAGGCCAAAGATATTAATCAATCAACAGTTCATCTTTGCACTACAGGCCAAAGATATTCATTTGTAACATCAATGGTCATGATCATGTCAAACACTTGTCCATCTGATAAGTGGTTTTATAGCCACTTATTTAGATATCAACTAACCTCAATTGTTGCTTAAACTCATGTGTTACATTAGCTTTTCATGCATTTTTGATTTACTTTTATAGGTTTCATATTGGGAACTCTCTTGGTGGCATTTGAAACAAAAAGGGAAGGAAATTCAATCCGGACATCGTTTGGGCTTTCATGTTCTTGAATTGAAACTTGGGTCTTATTGTAGAGCTTCTTCTAATCTTTTCAGAACATCTTGAATCATCCCAATCAAAGTTCGGAGGCGAGAGTTATGACCCTTGTACCAACGGACATTGAACTTCACAGTTTTGGGTTGTCATTGCACAACTGTCACTTGGAGCCCAATTTCAACCTTCATTCGTCCATTATTTCTCAATTCTCAAAGAATGAAAGTTGTAGATCTCGTCGATATCTTCTATTTGACATGTGGCAGACCCCGTAACTCCTCTCGGATCAAAAGTTATGGCTGTTCTACCAGAGGTCACTGCAAGTAAAAATTTTGCGGCGCGGCCGCGCCAGTTTGTAGTGTATTTCTAGCGCGCCCGCTGCTCTTTCCCAGGCCAAAATAATGATATTTGCTACTAGCGCGCCCGCGCCCAATTCCAGGCCATTTCCAGCGCGGCCGCGCCACTCTTGAAGCTTACCAGAGTTGACTTTTTCATTAAAGAGTGCGATTGAAGCATAACTTGAGGGGGCAGACATATTAGGGTTTATAAAAGAGAGACATATCATTATGTAATATTCACTCATCCCTTGGGGGACAATTAGCTTACTCTTACTTTTCTTCTCTTTAATTTTCATCTTTAGATTATGTAATATCTTTAGGTTTAATTATGGCAGGACCCGCTCCCATAATGATGGTGCAAAAGGGGAATGCTAAGGGAATGGGGAATGGCAAGAAGAAAATAGGATCTAAATCTGGTGCCAAACCCAATTCCAAAACCAAACAGGCTTTAAAACCTAAAGGTGGGGTGGCTAAAGAAGGTGATTGTCACTTCTGTGGAAAACCTAAACACTGGAAGAGGAATTGTCATGCTTATTTGGAAGAAATGAAGAAAAGGAAAGGAAGTATGACTTCTGATTCAAGTATATATGTCATAGAAGTCAATTTGTCTACTTCTACATCATGGGTATTGGATACTGGATGTGGTTCTCACATTTGTGTTAATGTGCAGAAACTCCGAAGGAGTAGGACTTTGGCGAAAGGAGAGGTTGACCTACGAGTTGGGAATGGAGCAAAAGTTGCTGCACTAGCCGTAGGAACTTATCATTTATCTTTGCCCACTGGGCTGGTATTAGAATTAGAGGATTGTTATTATGTGCCTGCTATGAGCAAAAACATTATTTCTGTTTCTTGTTTGGACAAGAAAGGCTTTTCATTTTTAATAAAGAACAACAGTTGTTCGTTTTACTTAAATGAAATATGTTATGGTGTTGCACAATTGTTTAATGGTCTTTATATTCTTAATTTAGAAATGCCTATCTATAACATAAATACAAAACGATTTAAATCAAATGATTCAAATCCGACATATCTCTAGCACTGTCGTTTAGGCCATATAAATGAGAAACGCATATCCAAACTCCATAAAGATGGGTTTTTGGATTTATTTGATTTTGAATCATATGAGAAATGCGAGTCTTGTTTATTAGGCAAGATGAGTAGAGCCCCTTTCACTGGACACAGTGAACGGGCTAGCGATGTATTGGGACTTATACATAGTGATGTATACGGATCTATGAGTTCGTTAGCGAGAGGTGGGTTTTATTACTTCATTACATTTACTGACGACTTTAGTAGATATGGATATGTGTATCTTATGAGACACAAATCCGAATCCTTTGAAAAGTTCAAGGAATTCAAGAATGAAGTTCAAAACCAATTTGGCAAAACCATAAAAGCCCTTCGATCCGATCGAGGAGGTGAATGCTTAAGCCAAGACTTTGATGACCTTCTAAAGGAGTGTGGTATTATATCACAGCTCACTCCACCCGGAACACCACAATGGAATGGTGTATCTGAAAGGAGAAATCGCACCTTGTTGGACATGATACGATCGATGATGAGTCATGCAGATCTTCCAATAAGCTTCTGGGGCCCTAGAGACAGCTGCATTCACACTTAACCGTGTTCCTACAAAGACGGTTCAGAAGACACCATATGAGATGTGAACTGGGAAACGTCCTAGTATGTCGTTCATGAAGATTTGGGGTTGCGAGGCGTTTGTAAAACGCTTGGCTTCTGACAAGCTCGGACCCAAATTTGACAAATGTAATTTTGTGGGATACCCAAAGGAAACAAAAGGGCATTATTTCTACAAACCTTCTGAGAACAAAGTATTTGTTGCTCGAACTGGTATTTTTCTAGAAAGAATTTGTCTCTAAAGGAAACAGTGGGAGGAAAGTAGAACTCGAAGAAATTCGAGAACCACAAAATATCATTGAACCTGAGTTGGAACATGAGCAGGAACCACAAGATATTGTGGAAAGTGAACCTGCTCAAATTACACGAGGCATTCGTAGATCTGGTAGGACACGCCAAGAGCCCGAGAGATATTATGGATTTCTTGTGACTCAAAACGGTGATGTGATGCTCATAGATCATGATGAGCCTGCTTCCTACCAAGAAGCTATGAATGGACCAGATTCTGAGAGATGGCTTGAAGCCATGAAATCTGAGATGGACTCCATGTATACTAACCAAGTATGGTCTTTAGTTGATCCACTCGAAGGGGTAAAACCAATCGGGTGCAAGTGGATTTTCAAGAAGAAAACTGACATGGATGGTAATGTACAAACCTATAAAGGCCGACTAGTAGCAAAAGGTTTCAAACAAGTTCAAGGTGTTGACTATGATGAAACCTTCTCTCCAATGGCGATGGTTAAATCCATCAGGATCTTACTTGCTATTGCAGCCTTTTATAATTACGAAATCTGGCATATGGATGTCAAAACTGCTTTCCTTAACGAAAATCTCCTTGAGGATGTGTATATGACACAACCTGAGGGTTTTATCGATCCAAAGGATGCTGGAAAGGTATGTAAGCTGCAGC
This sequence comes from Panax stipuleanatus, assembly GCA_020205555.1. Taxonomy (NCBI): domain Eukaryota; kingdom Viridiplantae; phylum Streptophyta; class Magnoliopsida; order Apiales; family Araliaceae; genus Panax; species Panax stipuleanatus. The sequence goes on from CM035123.1 coordinate 26,484,959, forward strand.
GATCCATTTATGGATTGAAGCAAGCCTCTCGGAGTTGGAATCTCCGATTTGATAAAGCAGTCAAAGATTTTGACTTTATAAAAAATGAAGATGGACCTTGTGTATATAAGAAGGTTAGTGGGAGTCACATTGTATTCCTGGTATTATATGTTGACAACATATTAATTATTTGGAATGACATTCCTTCCTTACAGGATGTAAAAACATGGTTAGAAAAATGTTTCTCCATGAAAGATTTGGGCGATGCAACCTACATTTTTGGTATCAAGATCTATCGAGATAGATCGAGAAAAATGCTCGGCCTAAGTCAAAGTACATATATTGATAAAGTGATGAAACGGTTCAGCATGCAAGAGGCAAAAAGAGGACACTTACCTATGTCTCATGGTGTTAAGATCTCTAAGGCTCAATGTCCTAAATCACATGATGATGAGGAGCGTATAAGAAAGATCCCTTATGCTTTGGCAATTGGATCTATCATGTATGCAATGATATGTACTCGTCCAGATGTCTCGTATGCTTTGAGCATGACGAGCAGATACCAGTCGAATCCAGGTAAAAGTCACTGGACAGCAGTCAAGAATATCCTCAAGTACCTGAAAAGGACTAAGGATTCATTCTTGGTATATGGAGGTGAAGACGAACTGGCAGTAAAGGGTTACACAGATGCTAGTTTCCAGACTGACACAGATGTTAGTTTCCAGACTGACACAGATGACTATGAGTCTCAGTCAGGTTTTGTGTTTTGCCTTAATGGTGGTGCTGTTAGCTGGAAAAGTTCGAAGCAAGAGACAGTAGCCGATTCTACGACAGAGGCTGAGTATATTGCTGCTTCTAGTGCGGCCAAGGAGGTTGTACAGATTAAAAAGTTCGTCACTGAACTTGGTGTTGTTCCAACCATTTTTGATCCGGTTGAGCTATACTGTGATAATGATGGAGCCATTGCACAGGCTAAGGAACCCAGATCTCACCAACGATCCAAGCATATATTTAGGCGGTACCATCTCATCCGTGAAATCATTGATAGAGGAGATGTACATATAAGCAGAGTGCCAACAGATGATAATGTTGCAGAACCACTGACCAAGGCTTTGTCGCAGCAGAAGCACGAAGGTCACACTAGTTCCATGGGTATTAGATACATGAGTAATTGGCTCTAGTGTAAGTGGGAGACTGTTAGAGTTTATGCCCTAGATGCCAATTCTTTGATGTAATTGCTTAACATTTTTGATATTATATTTGATTGAATAAATGAATTATTTTATTATGGTTTTACTTACTGCGTTATATAAATGTTAGCATAATAAAAGTCCTTAGAATAGTGATACAAATTATATGGCTTCAAGTATGCGACTTGAACATGAGATCATATAATTACAATTAGTATCATTATTCTTAAATGTCCCTAGTCGAGTGTCATTGTTAATGGGACAACAATGATACATTGAGACTAGTATGTGGATTGACTAATGGCCAAATCTCATTGGTCATAAATATATAAGATATTGAGTTAATGCATAAGTACGTGTTAGACAACAATGTACTGGACAAACCCACCATGAGAATTCTACGTGGAGCATTATGCAAAGTACTGTAAGACCCCAACTTTTATGAATAAAGATTTAATTTTCTTTATATATTATTTCGAAATAGTAAGGTGTTGATTTGATAAATATGAAAGTTATGGGTGAAATGTGCAAACATTTTTAAAATGAGCAAGTGGTTATAAAATATTCTTGTTGTCGGGGAATATTCGTTTGGTCGTGGAATATTCTTGTTGTCGGGGAATATTCGTACGACGGCGCAGCTATTTGTGGGCCCCACAACGGAATAACTGTCGGATATAGAAAGCGACAGAAATAACTTTTTTACAAGATAACGGCGTAGTTGTTACCGTTAGTACTGTTGAAATACCCGGTGGTTAAAATACAGTACGCGGTGTTGCGCAGTAGCACACGGTATTGCACAGTATTTCGAATTATTGAGTCTTACGTGAGAAGGAACCTACTCAATTATTGTTACAGTATTTACTGTTCAATATTTTATATTATTGACTCAATAATTGCTACGTTGATATTTTATATTATTGACTCAATAATTGCTGCATTGATATTTTATTGACTCAATAATTGCTACGTTGCTATTTTTTATGATTGATTCAATAATGGCTACAGTTGATATTTTGTAGTATTGATTCAATAATTGTCGTTGCACAGTATTTCACGTTATCAACTCAATAATTCATATTATTTGAATAATATTATTAGATAGCATTATTGACAATGTCTAAGGAAGTTCTGTCTAGGAGGTGTTATTTAATTGCGCGCTAGTAAGGAGAAGTCCTTATCGGAAGGCCCCCTCTGTCCTGGGAACGACCTGGTTGTTAATATTGTAGTTCTATAATATTATTTGTGAATAATTAATTATTGATTTATATGATAAGGAAATATTTATTTTGTGGATATTAAAGAAGGAATTGGCGCTGATGAGTTTTTATCAATATTTTGGTGTGAGAAATCATCTGTTTATGGATTTCGGATAATTTATGTTTGGAATTTGAAAAAACTTCCTTCTGCAAAGTTGTAGAGAATTAAATTTCCTATGAAAGGACATAGAATTTGTATTTTTCTGACGAATGGGCTATTTGTTATGAATTATTGAAGTTTAGAAAAATATATATTATAAAGGGTGGGACCCACTTTTGGTTGGAAAAAAATGGCTGATGGCTTTTTGGTAGCAGCCGGCGGCTGGAGGTTTTAAAAAAATAATAATAATATTTTATTATTTTAGTCTCCTTTAGCATCCTAAGCTTTTCCTATAAATAGGGTGCTTAGGTTAGAATTGAAAATCACACCAGAATCAGAAGTTTTCTCTCTCTATAATATCGAGCGTATTTTTGTGAGTATTTCAATACTTTGAGTATTACTATTCAGTACAAGCTTTCGTCGGTATTATATCCGATATTCCAGTCAGAGATACTGTTCTTTTGAGGTAAGGGATGTTATTTCTTTCGTAAATGATGTTATTCTTCTCAATATCATTATACAGAAATATTGTCATGGATTTTATGTTGAAATTCTTACTTTTTTCTTCGGGGTTACTATTCACGTATACGGCACTATTCACGTATACGGCACTATTCACGAAAAAATTAAATTTTCTTCTATTTGTCCAAATTGCTTGTTAAGGTTACTATCTTTGATTGTATCCAAGTTTTGAGCTCTATTCTTAAATTTTGCTCCATAATTGATTATTACGAGGTATTTTTGAATTGGATATACTAAAATACGAATCCTTAGTCTGTCTTTTATCTCACTGGATTCGTTTTTGTTTAAAATGTTTTTCATCATTCTCAGTCCTAAAAGGTGATGTAACTGAATATCTTTGGCCTGTAGAGCAAAGATGAATGATTACTTGATGAATATCTTTGGCCTGTAGAGCAAAGATGAATGATTACCTGATGAATATCTTTGGCCGTAGTGCAAAGATGACAGGTGTTGAGATGAACATGACCACTGATGATACAAATGAATATCTTTGGCCTGTAGTGCAAAGATGAATATTTGATTCGAGATGTATATTGATTGATGTTACAGGAATAAAATATTGATGATGAACGGTTATTTCCGCGGCGAATATTGATCTAAAACATGTTGTCAATAATATTTTATCTGAACTGTTGAAGGCTAACGATAATTTATTTTCCATTATCTTAGTCATAATATTCTTTACTGGGCTAGTTGAGCTCACCCTTTTCATCTGTTGTCCTCTTCAGGAAATGAGAATGTTGCGGGGACTAGTCGGGGGACAGAGTGATGGTCCGAGTTAGAGCAGTAGTAGTCCTCACTATTTCTGATAAATAGTGTGATAATAATTGTAATGAGGACTTAGTTTGAATCTTAATATTTTCTACATATTTGTATTGAGACTCACAGTTGTGTGGTCGTATTTTGCACGACCGTATGATATAAAGTTTGTATTTGAATTCTGTACCATGTATTTGGCGACTCAGAATGGGTTGGGTTGAATGGACCTATTCTGGGGGCGTCACAGTTGGTATCAGAGCTTAGGGATATGATCTCTGACGGAGATCGGGGAATAGAACTAGGAGGGGAGAGACGAATAAATCCTTCGCTAGTGTGTCCTACCTAAGCTTATGTGGTATTTAATTGGTCAGTCGGAGCATAGGGTTAATATGTGATATGTTGACTTGTTTAATTAACCCTTGTTTTATGGCAGTATTTGAGAATGGCAGCTGAGAATGTTAACAACGAAGTGAATGAGACCGTGGAGACACCTTTAATCGTTAACCAGGAGAACGTGCAACAAGAAAGCAATGTTCATCCTGAAAATAACGCTGGTCAGACGATAAACGATGAGATGTTTAGAAGTTTTTTGCAGTTCATGCAAAATCAGACGAGGGAGACTCGTGTGCAACATACAGGTGGAGATAATAACAACACGCGAGCTGTCACTGCCAAGCAGTTCAAAGAATTGGGACCACCAGAGTTTCTGGGAAAGCCAGATCCGATCAAGGCGGAGACGTGGATTAAACAAATTACCAAGATATTTGATGTCTTGGGATGTACAGAGGAACAGAAGGTTTCATTCGCCACGTTTATGTTCCGTGGAGAGGCAGATTACTGGTGAGAATCCGTGAAGCGTACCCAGCCTGCCGCACTCCAGATGTCTTGGGAAGCGTTCCAAAAACTGTTTAATGACAAGTACTTTCCTGAAAGTATTCGTCATATGAAGGAAGTAGAGTTTATCAGACTCGAGCAAAACAACATGACGGTATCCCAGTACGAGGCTAAGTTCGCAGAGCTGTCCAGGTTTGCACCTCATTTGGTGGAGAATGAGGAACGTATGACGCGGATGTTTCTAAGAGGTTTGAAACCCGAAATACGTCAATACCTCATTCTCATAAGTTTTCTTTATATTCGGATGTAGTAAACAGGGCCCAGTTATTAGAACGAGATAATGATTATGTTCAACCGAGGGACCACAACCAAGGTCGTACCGGTGGCAGCAGTCATCGGAGCAATGACAACCAGCGAGGAGGAAAGTATGACAGAAGCGGTAACCACTCCGGTGGTTATCGTGGCCATGATAGTAGAAGAAGCGAATCGGGAGGAGATTTCAAAAAGAGAAGGTATAACAATGAGAACGCGAAGATGTCAACATCAGCACCAGCATCAACTGTTTCGAGGGGAGGAGAACGACCACCGGTCGTATGCTTTAAATGCGGGAAAGAGGGACATATCAGCCCAAACTGCCCACAACAATTCAAAGGATGCTATAACTGTGGAAAAGAAGGACGTATAGCTCGAGATTGTCCTGTTGCGAAACCAAGTGCAGCGGGGGTGGTGATTCCAAAGGCTGTTGCAGACAAGTCAAAGTCGGTGATTCCTGGAAGAGCGTTTGTCGTGACAGCCCAAAACGCGAGGAATCCACACGAGGAGATTACGGGTAAGCTGATCATAAACTCTTGCGAAGTTTATACCTTGTTAGATACCGGTGCTACCCATTCCTTTATTTCACCTGCTTGTGCTCAACGTTTGAACTTGACTTCTGATAAATTAGACTTTGACTTATCTGTTGAAACTCCGTTAGGAGAAACCTTTGTTACATCTACAGTTTACAAATCTTGCTTGATTCAGATTGGTACCCTTACCTTACCTGTTGATCTTATATCTTTGAAAATACTTGCATTTGACGTGATTTTAGGAATTGACTGGTTAACCACTTACCATGCCAAAATTGATTGTTTTCGTAAGGTTGTTAATTTTCATATTCCTAATCAACCTGTTGTGCGAATCCAAATCACCAAACCACTAAAATCAGTCAATATCATTTCAAGTCATAAAGCTATTCGTTTATTGAAAAACGGATGTCAAGCTTTCTTAGCTCATGTCACTGATCTAAATCAGAATACATCAGATTTGAATGATATTTCCGTTGTTAATGAGTTTCCTGATGTATTTCCCGAAGAACTTCCCGGTCTACCCCCAGAACGTGAAGTTGAATTCTTTATTGACCTTGAGCCCGGTACAAAGCCCATTTCTAAAACCCCATATCGAATGGCTCCTATTGAACTTCAGGAGTTAAAGGTCCAATTACATGAGTTGTTAGATATCGATTTTATTCGTCCTAGTACGTCTCCTTGGGGTGCTCCTGTTTTATTCGTAAAGAAGAAAGACGGGAGTATGCGACTTTGCATTGACTATCGGGAGTTGAACCATGTCACCATCAAGAATAGGTATCCGTTACCTCGTATTGATGACCTGTTCGACCAGTTGCAAGGAGCGCAATTCTTTTCAAAGATAGATCTTCGTTCTGGATATCATCAGTTGAAGATTAAAACTGAGGATATTCCAAAGACTGCTTTCAGAACACGGTACGGGCATTATGAGTTCTTAGTCATGTCTTTTGGATTGACTAATGCTCCTGCTGCTTTCATGGATATGATGAACCGTGTATTTAAGGAGTATTTAGATCAATTCGTTGTTGTCTTTATTGATGACATTCTCATCTATTCTAAAAGCCGTGAAGATCATGAACACCATTTGAAGTTGGTACTTCAAAAGCTTCGTGAGAACAAGCTATATGCTAAGCTGAAGAAATGCGAGTTTTGGCTTGAGGAAGTAGCATTCCTTGGGCACGTGGTATCGAAACGTGGAGTATCTGTGGACCCGGCGAAGATTGAAGCAATACAAAGCTGGGAGCAACCTAAGTCGGTGACCGAAGTATGAAGCTTCCTGGGCTTAGCTGGTTATTATCGGAGGTTCGTAGAGGAATTTTCTCGAATCGCTACTCCATTAACTCAGTTGACTCGGAAAGATACAAAATTCGTTTGGAGCGAGGAATGCGAGAAGAGCTTCCAAGAGCTCAAGAGGAGACTTATTTCGGCACCTGTTCTGACAATACCATCTGGTTCGGATGGATTTATTATTTACAGCGATGCTTCGGGCAAAGGGTTAGGATGTGTTCTCATGCAACATGGGAAAGTCATAGCCTATGCCTCGCGGCAACTCAAAGAATATGAGAGGAATTATCCTACTCATGATCTAGAGTTGGCAGCAGTCGTTTTCGCGTTGAAGATCTGGAGACATTACTTGTACGGAGAGAAAGTGGAGATTTATACGGATCATAAGAGCCTTAAATATTTCTTCACTCAGAAGGAACTCAACATGCGGCAACGACGTTGGCTTGAGTTGTTGAAAGATTACGATCATACCATCCAATACCATCCTGGAAAAGCGAACGTGGTAACTGACGCGTTGAGTAGAAGATCATATGTGGGAACGAGTGCGATGATGTCAAGTATACGCGTAGAGCCAGCTTTGATTGATAAAGTTAAAGCTGCTTAAGCTACGGATGCGGAACTGATGAAGATGAAGAAGAAGGTGCAAGAAGGTGCAATTCCAGAAGCAAGAATCGATGAAGAGGGAATACTTCGAGTCAACTCCAGACTTTGTGTTCCTAACGATTTTGACTTGAAGTATAGAATCATGATGGAGGCACACAACACACCGTTTGCAATCCATCCTGGGAGTACTAAAATGTATCGTGATCTTCGACATACATTTTGGTGGGGCAATATGAAGAGAGAGATCGCGGAGTTCATCTCGAGATGTTTAACTTGTCAACGTGTAAAGGCGGAGCATCAAGTGCCGAAGGGTCCATTGCAACCACTGGAGATTCCGAAATGGAAGTGGGAACACATTACGATGGATTTCGTTACGGGTCTTCCCAAGGTTTCTCAAGGCTTAGATGCGATTTGGGTTATTGTTGATAGATTAACCAAGTCTGCTCATTTCTTGCCGATACGAGAGACTTATTCCCTTAAACGTCTTGATCATATGTACGTGAATGAGATTGTGAGATTGCATGGCATGCCAGTATCCATAGTTTCGGATCGTGATCCCAGATTTACTTCACGATTTTGGATCAGTTTGCAGAAAGCTATGGGTACGGATTTACGATTCAGTTCGGCTTATCATCCTCAAACAGACGGACAATCAGAGAGGACTATTCAAACTCTTGAAGATCTATTGAGACTTTGTGTTCTAGACTTCAAAGGGAGTTGGGATAAGTACTTACCATTGATGGAATTCTCCTACAACAACAGTTATCAGGCAAGTATAGGCGTAGCTCCATTCGAAGCGTTGTATGGGAGAAAGTGTCGCTCTCCAGTATGTTGGAACGAGGTGGGTGAAACAACATTATTGGGACCAGAGTTAGTACGTATGACTACAGAAAAGATCCAAATAATCCGACAACGTATACAGACGGCACGGGATCGACAAAAGAGTTATGCAGATCTTCATCGAAAGGACGTGGAATTTAATGTTGGAGACCATGTGTTATTACGTGTTGCTCCATGGAAGGGAGTTACAAGGTTTGGGAAGAGAGGAAAGCTCAACCCACGATTCATTGGTCCATTTGAGATTCTTGACCGAATAGGAAATGTGGCTTATAGACTTGCTTTACCTCCAAGCATGTCTCGTGTTCATAACGTGTTTCACATATCCGTGTTACGTAAATATGTGAAGGATTCAAACCGCATTATTGAGTTAGAACCAGACGAGATAGCTGAAGATTTAACGTACGAGGAGGTACCTGTCAAGATCTTGGATAGGAAGGAGCATGTCCTACGCTCGAAAATTATACCTCAAGTTAAAGTTTTGTGGAGAAACCAGGCTATTGAGGAAATGACCTGGGAGTTGGAATCGGAAATGAAAGCGAGGTATCCTCACCTTTTCGACATACCAGGTACGTACGTCAATTTCGAGGACGAAATTTCATAAGGAGGGGAGGTTGTAAGACCCCAACTTTTATGAATAAAGATTTAATTTTCTTTATATATTATTTCGAAATAGTAAGGTGTTGATTTGATAAATATGAAAGTTATGGGTGAAATGTGCAAACATTTTTAAAATGAGCAAGTGGTTATAAAATATTCTTGTTGTCGGGGAATATTCGTTTGGTCGTGGAATATTCTTGTTGTCGGGGAATATTCGTACGACGGCGCAGCTATTTGTGGGCCCCACAACGGAATAACTGTCGGATATAGAAAGCGACAGAAATAACTTTTTTACAAGATAACGGCGTAGTTGTTACCGTTAGTACTGTTGAAATACCCGGTGGTTAAAATATAGTACGCGGTGTTGCGCAGTAGCACACGGTATTGCATAGTATTTCGAATTATTGAGTCTTACGTGAGAAGGAACCTACTCAATTATTGTTACAGTATTTACTGTTCAATATTTTATATTATTGACTCAATAATTGCTACGTTGATATTTTATATTATTGACTCAATAATTGCTGCATTGATATTTTATTGACTCAATAATTGCTACGTTGCTATTTTTTATGATTGATTCAATAATGGCTACAGTTGATATTTTGTAGTATTGATTCAATAATTGTCGTTGCACAGTATTTCACGTTATCAACTCAATAATTCATATTATTTGAATAATATTATTAGATAGCATTATTGACAATGTCTAAGGAAGTTCTGTCTAGGAGGGGTTATTTAATTGCGCGCTAGTAAGGAGAAGTCCTTATCGGAAGGCCCCCTCTGTCCTGGGAACGACCTGGTTGTTAATATTGTAGTTCTATAATATTATTTGTGAATAATTAATTATTGATTTATATGATAAGGAAATATTTATTTTGTGGATATTAAAGAAGGAATTGGCGCTGATGAGTTTTTATCAATATTTTGGTGTGAGAAATCATCTGTTTATGAATTTCGGATAATTTATGTTTGAAATTTGAAAAAACTTCCTTCTGCAAAGTTGTAGAGAATTAAATTTCCTATGAAAGGACATAGAATTTGTATTTTTCTGACGAAGGGGCTATTTGTTATGAATTATTGAAGTTTCGGAAAATATATATATTATAAAGGGTGGGACCCACTTTTGGTTGGAAAAAAATGGCTGATGGCTTTTTGGTAGCAGCCGGCGGCTGGAGGTTTTAAAAAAATAATAATATTATTTTATTATTTTAGTCTCCTTTGGCATCCTAAGCTTTTCCTATAAATAGGGTGCTTAGGTTAGAATTGAAAATCACACCAGAATCAGAAGTTTTCTCTCTCTATAATATCGAGCGTATTTTTGTGAGTATTTCAATACTTTGAGTATTACTATTCAGTACAAGCTTTCGTCGGTATTATATCCGATATTCCAGTCAGAGATACTGTTCTTTTGAGGTAAGGGATGTTATTTCTTTCGTAAATGATGTTATTCTTCTCAATATCATTATACAGAAATATTGTCATGGATTTTATGTTGAAATTCTTACTTTTTTCGTCGGGGTTACTATTCACGTATACGGCACTATTCACGGAAAAATTAAATTTTCTTCTATTTGTCCAAATTGCTTGTTAAGGTTACTATCTTTGATTGTATCCAAGTTTTGAGCTCTATTCTTAAATTTTGCTCCATAATTGATTATTACGAGGTATTTTTGAATTGGATATACTAAAATACGAATCCTTAGTCTGTCTTTTATCTCACTAGATTCGTTTTTGTTTAAAATGTTTTTCATCATTCTCAGTCCTAAAAGGTGATGTAACTGAATATCTTTGGCCTGTAGAGCAAAGATGAATGATTACTTGATGAATATCTTTGGCCTGTAGAGCAAAGATGAATGATTACCTGATGAATATCTTTGGCCGTAGTGCAAAGATGACAGGTGTTGAGATGAACATGACCACTGATGATACAAATGAATATCTTTGGCCTGTAGTGCAAAGATGAATATTTGATTCGAGATGTATATTGATTGATGTTACAGGGATAAAATATTGATGATGAACGGTTATTTTCGCTGCGAATATTGATCTAAAACATGTTGTCAATAATATTTTATCTGAACTGTTGAAGGCTAACGATAATTTATTTTCCATTATCTTAGTCATAATATTCTTTACTGAGCTAGTTGAGCTCACCCTTTTCATCTGTTGTCCTCTTCAGGAAATGAGAATGTTGCGGGGACTAGTCGGGGGACAGAGTGATGGTCCGAGTTAGAGCAGTAGTAGTCCTCACTATTTCTGATAAATAGTGTGATAATAATTGTAATGAGGACTTAGTTTGAATCTTAATATTTTCTACATATTTGTATTGAGACTCACAGTTGTGTGGTCGTATTTTGCACGACCGTATGATATAAAGTTTGTATTTGAATTCTGTACCATGTATTTGGCGACTCAGAATGGGTTGGGTTGAATGAACCTATTCTGGGGGCGTCACAAGTACCATAAGCAATTCTCATAGTGACAATGATGTAATGATCCTCCGACCTGAAATCACTATATTACTACACAAGAATTTATGTACTTTGATATCATCAAAGGTCACCTTTAATAGGGTGGACAATAAAGGTGATTATTGGGTACATCATGAATAGTGTGAGGAATATGAGTGATCTAAATAGAATTTAACCCTCCTATATATTAGAGGTGATATCCATAGGCCTCTTGATTGAGTAGGACTATGAAATACATGGCCATGCTTAAATAGTGATTTGTTTCATATAGTCTACTCATTGATCAAGAAAACTCAAATTAAATTATGAAGAGTATGACACATTACATGACTCGAGTTTAATCTAGGATGTCAAGGTTAAAAGGATTAAATTATATTAAAATATTGGTCACGAAAAGGTTGCATCGAATCACCGATCTTATTATTATTTGGGTAGCAGTGATGCATTACTAGATGTCGCTCACTGTTTATAATTTTATAATATGATTTTAAAATTATTGTCAACATAATAATAACCTATAGGGTCACACACTTAGAACGTAATTAAAATGGAATTAATTTAAATTGTAAGAATTTAAATATGTCAATATGATTGATAGTATTTAAATTACGAATTTAAATTAATAGGATAATTTGTATATATATGTATATTAATTAAGTAAGACTTAATTAATATATAATATATATAAAAATTTTGATTTTATTTTTCTAATTGAATTAGATTTTAGTTAATTCTTTTAACTGCTATATATATATGATATATCAGCCGTTTTAGGGTATTTATTATAAACCCAAACCCTAGCCGCTCATAGAGAGAGAATAGAGAGAAAAATGCGAGAAAGTCCGGATCCTTTACGGCTAGTACTGCAGTTCTCTTCACTGCAGATCGTGTGACGATTCACGGGGCATTCGTGTGGATACCGTAGAGACGCAGTTCCTTTGGATTGCATTGAAGATTCGAAGCTGTTCCAGAATTTCCAACGTCTCCATTCAAGCTTGGATAATCGATAAAATAAATCTAAACCTCTGAATTAATATGTTTCGCATGGATCCTGTTTTAGGGTTTCAGAAAATTTTAAATTTTGCTGCGTTTATGTGCCAAAAACCCTACAGAAGCGAGCTAGGTGACTTCAATTCAAAAACTCTCACTAAGGGGAACCTATCAAAGCATATATCGGTCCTAATGGATGGAGGGTTCCTCGTCTATCGTAGAGGAATCGAATAGCGGTGTTAAGAGAAAGTCCAGCTAACAGACTATAAACTGAGCGCTCGATGGGAGGCACCCCATCAAATCTCTCTTTTCCTCTTTGTTTAATTCTCCATTACATACTTTCTATCATTTCCCCCCTTTATGTTTAATTCTTCACACTTTTAATAATCAATAGCATTTTTTTGGTAGTTTTAGTGATTTAATAAATGTTGTGTGCCTTTCTCAGGTTAAATCCACTTGACATGAAAGTTCGGAATCAAACTTTAAAGGCTCGTAATCAGTTCATGTGAAAAGCTGCAGAATCAGAATTCTGGGGATTAGCGTGGCCGCGCCTGAAAAGGCTTATGTTGAAGCGCAGCCGTGCCGTGAGCAGACTGCTTCAGCAACTTAAGCAAATGGTTGAATTAAAATATACTCTCACACCACCAGAGCAGGCCGAGGAGGAGGAAGACGATGACAAGGCCAACTAAGAGAGTTTCCTAACCTTTTATCTCCATTGAGGACATTGTCATGTTTAAGTTTGGGGGTATTAGGTTCATTTTGCATATAGTTAGATTCATATTGCATATAGTTGCATTTTAGGTCATATTTGGTCAATTTTCAAAAAAAAAATTGCTTTAGTTAAGGACATTAGGACATTTAGCATGAATCCAAGTTGTCGGTTAGTTTGAAATTCATTTAGCCCATGAAGAGATTGAAATTACATGACTTGTGAACAGTTTTGATGACTTAGGATTGGTTCTAATGTCATATCATGATGTAAATTTGTATCTGTTAGAGGCTGATGCAACCGAATAGCACTCTAGAGTAACCAGTACAATTTGCTCAGTTTAAATAGTCACATACTTGTCTTCTGGTAGAAAATATGTGTTTTAATGAAAGAGAATTAGTAATAACTAGGACTTACGCAAAAGCTCAAGTTTGGGGGAAAACAAAGGGTATACATGCTATAGAGAAAAAAATTAAAAAGAAAATAAAAAGAAAAAAAGAAAATAAAAGAAGAAAAAAATAGAATGTGAATAAACACTTTGGCTAAGTCGAGTCCTGTGGCCTTTGATATTCGAGCAAGTACGCCCTAGGGGTGTCTTTACACCCAGCGCCCTAAAGCCTTTTGGTTTGGGAGTCGTTGGTCGAAAGTTCATTACACGGGTATCATTGAAAAGCCTAAGAGGACTATGCATTGCACAATCGAGTGTGTACACGAGAAAGTGCAAAAATCGCCCTCGTGAGTAAATAAAAGCATAATAAACCCCTTGTTGACTCTTAACTTAATTGATGCATGGTCTTAGTTGGAGCTTTTCTTGTTTACCGCTTTTCTTGATTTGAAACTGTGTTTTTCCCTCTAAGAAGTATAGTATGTGAGGTATTTGTTCAGTAGCATGTTTAATGGTTGCTAAGCACACACACTACATCAATGATGACAGGTTTTGGTTTGCAGAGTAATATGCTTTATGGCTTTGTCTTGGTTAGATTCTCTGTTTGTAGATTTTGAAGTTTCTCTGAGGCATATCCTATGACTTTCATATCCGACTGACATTTGGATTCATTAGCATGTAGTGTAGATTGCATATAGTGTATTAGTGCATTGCATTGTGGTTACGTTTTGTTTTGTTCCTTGAGGACAAGCAATGATTTAAGTTTGGGCGTATTTGATAAGTGGTTTTATAGCCACTTATTTAGATATCAACTAACCTCAATTGTTGCTTAAACTCTTGTGTTACATTAGCTTTTCATGCATTTTTAGTTTACTTTTATAGGTTTCATATTGGGAACTCTCTTGGTGGCATTTGAAGCAAAAATGGAAGGAAATGCAATCTGGACATCGTTTGGGCTTTCATGTTCATTTCATATTCTTGGATTAGAACTTAGGTCTTATTGTAGAGCTTCTTCTAAGCTTTCTGGAATATCTTGAATCATCTCAATCGGAGTTCGAAGGCGAGAGTTATGACCCTTGTACCAACGGATATTGAACTTCACAATTTTGGGTTGCCATTGCACAGCTGTCACTTGGAGAGCAATTTCGACCTTCATCCGTCTATTATTTCTCAATTTTCAAAGAATGAAAGTTGTAGATCTCGTCGATATCTTTGACTTGACAGGTAGCAGGCCCCGTAACTCCTCTCGGATCAAAAGTTATGGCTATTCTACCAAAGGTCATTGCAGCAGAATTTCTGCGGCGTGGCCGCGCCAGTTTGTAGTGTATTTCTAGCGCGCTCGTGCTTTTTCCCAGGCCAAAATAATGATATTTGCTACTAGCGCGCCCACGCCCAATTCCAGGCCATTTTCAGCGTGGCCGCGCCACTTCTGAAGCTGACCAGAGTTGACTTTTTCATTAAAAAATGCAATTGAAGCATAACTTGAGGGGGCATACATATTAGGGCTTATAAAAGAGAGATATATCATTATGTAATATTCACTCCTCCCTTGGGAGACAATTAGCTTACTCTTGGTTTTCTTCTCTTTAATTTTTTTCTTTAGATTAGAATAGTTTAAGGTAGCTAGTCTCTAGATTATATTAGATCTGAAAGTTGAAGCAATTGGATATCATTGAAGATTCAATCTTGGAGCAAGGGAGATCAGATTTGCACTTTATATTCATATTCTCTCTTTGATTTATATTTGTATTCTTTCAATGTTTATTCTATTTGTGGATGGTAGATTTGATTCAAGTATGAGTTAAACTCTATTTTGGGATTGCAATGGAATCTATTGAATAGTTGATGTTGATACACTTCTTTGTTGGTCTTATTGATTGTTATGGGATTATCTATTATGATTCATTCTTAATTTGCTAAGTTGATTGGCCATCAAATACTGTGATAATTTATATAAACTTGAAAGACGAAGTATGAATTTAGATCTTATCATAATAGCTTGTGTTTGTATGTTCCTCATGATTGTGCAATGTCTAGTTCCTTTAGGCTCTTCAATGATACCCATGTAGCGAGCTTTCGACCAATGACTCCCAAACCGAATGGCTTTAGGGCGCTGGGTGTAAAGACATCCCCTAGGGCGTACTTACTCGAGTACCACCGGCCACGAAACTAAACAAGTCACGGTGTTTATTCATACGTTTCTATTTTTTTTTCTCATATTTTTTTTCTTTTCAGATAACTCCCATATCTTCCCCCAAACTAAGGTTTCAGTTTAACTTTACTCATTGCGACCAGTTCACTAAATTTCCTTCATTAAAACCCAATTTATGTTCAAGACGACAAGTATGTGACTATTTGAACTAGGTTGACCACATTGTTGTCTATTGTGCTAACCGGTGCAAATAATGTCAAACAGGTAAGGACTCATGCAAAGGTCTGATTATACATCAACATTTTAGTTATCCTTATGCTTATGTTCTTATATAAGTCCAGTCTCATCACAGGCTAAAGTTATTTCTTACCACTGACATACTGACTCATACAATCCTAATTACAAACTCTTTTTGGTCTTTTATGATTTTTTTTTTATAAGCATAAAAACTTAAACTACTCTACTATGCAAATTCTAACGAACTTACTATGCAACTATATATATTCTAACTATTCATGCACAAGCTAACAAGATTTAAGATGATTAAAACACAACACACCCCCAAACTTAAATTAAACAATGTCCTCATTGTGAAAAATATAGAATTTAAGTGTCGAGGACTTCCCTGTTCTGTCAAGCATGCAAGTGCATTTTGTCCATCCAAAGCATCCGGTCTAAATCCACGTTCATGAATGAGGGCCTTGCCCGACACATGATCAAAGCGTACGGCGGCGGCCGCGCTCCGAAATTTTTTTCTTGTCGAATTGTGGAGCAGCCAAGGAGAACCCTTTCCCCTTTTGCTTTTTCTGTGGACGTGACATGATTGTCGCTAGCCCAAATTGACAAATTTCTACAGAATTATGGTTTAAGACTTTCGTCGAACACTTGGTGGGCGTTTTCACGACGGTTTGATGTTGAGTTAGGGTGCCTTGCTTGAATTTCCCAATTTTGCTGTTACTCAACCAAGCAATCAATTATAATATAACACTGATCCACCCATCCTTCACACGCAATTACACAATCCCAATAGAATTATCAATCTTTTCAATTTTAACCCACTTGAACAATTAGCACACTTTACCTTAGTTTGTCGTTCCAGACTAATTGCACTACCCTTTGATTTTGGCTCTGGAGGTGAGATGGTGGAAGATTATCAAATTATATAGAGAAGGTTACTGCAATTGGGTGATTGTGTAATGCTAGATGAAGGTGGGGGGTTGGTACGGATTTGGTAGAAGAATGTGTATAGGATTTGGGGTGGTGATTACTCAAGATAGTGGGATTTTGTGTGGGGTGGTTAGGGATTGGTGGGGGGTTCGAATATGGGGGTAGGAAATTCTGCAGTGGTTTAGTGGTAGATTGTAGGAAAGATTTGATGATAGAATAATGGGGGGACATGGGGGATGGAAATTCGATAGTGGGTTAGGTAGGTAGGAAATTGATTGGGGTAGTGGATGTGGTGGGGGGGCATTAGTGGGAAGTAGGATGGGAGGTTAGAGGATATTTGATGAGTGTAGAATTCGGTAGTGGGTATGTGAGGTTTTGGGGAGAGAGGAATTTTGGGAGATGTAGTGGAGAACAGATGTAGTGGGGAAAGTGAGATTAGAGATAGGATAGTGGTGGGAGTTATATTGTGATGGGAGAGAGAAGCAACTGCTTTCCGTTCGCAACAATTCAAGTGTGCTGAGTACCGTGCTCCCGCCCCAGCGGGGGATAATGCTTGCCCAGACCCGCCCCAGCGGGAAAACACTCTGTCCGGATGCCTTCATACCCGCCCCGACGGGTTATTCCTCTTTTATTTACCCCGCCCCAGCGGGGTTTAAGCCTTATGATGGTTTAATTTGCTTAGCTGCATCACTTCCTTTTATTCCTCTTTCATTGCTTGTTGTATTAAACTTGTTCCATCCATAAATTGACTTTCCTTGTACTCCCTTTAAGTGATTATTTGGTCCTCACCTTGATACTCAGCTTGATGATATTACAAGTGCCTGTATCAATTACACCCTAAAATATGTTAGACATGCATCATGAAGACAAATTACCAAGTATGCTACAATATTACAACTAGATGATATAAATGTAAATAAAATAAAAAATAAAAAATAAAAAATAAATAAAATAAAATAACCGATGGGTTGCCTCCCATCAAGCGCTTAATTTTAAGTCTTTAGCCTGACTCCTTCTGTTTCGTTAATCTGGCTCCGCTGGAATGTTGTGCATGCTCTTGATCTTCATTGCGCATACCCAGTATTGTTTCAATGTTTGTCCGTTTTCATCAGGATTCTGCTTAAGTCTGCGACTGTCATCACCAATTCCACTTCTTTCACCAACTTTATCCCTAGACTTATTCTGACCATCTTCGTTGCTATCTGGGATGTCAAGACTATCTACGGCACTGCTTGGGTAAACTATTGGATTGAACACTTGAAATTTTACTTCTTGGTCATTAACTCTCATAATTAATTCACCGTTCGGTTTGTCAATCACAGTTTTGCCGGTGGCCAAGAATGATCTTCCCAATATTATTGGAATGTCTTTGTCCTCTTCATAGTCCAGTACCACAAAATCTGCAGGTAAAATTAGCTTGTCAACCTTAACCAGAACATCCTCCACTATGCCGAATGGATACGTAGTCGTTCTATCTGCCAGTTGTAGAGTGATATTTGTTGGCTTGGCTTCCTGTAGACCTAACTTCTTATATATTGACAGTGGCATTAAGTTGATACTCGCTCCCAGATCACATAATGCTTTTCCCACAAATTGGTTCCTGATTAAGCAAGGGAAGTTGAAACTCCCCGGAGCCTTCAATTTTGGCAGCAGCTTTCTCTGGAGAATTGCACTACATTCTTTCGTTAATGCCACAGTTTCATAATTGATCAACCTACGTTTTTTCGATAGTATGTCTTTCATAAATTTCATGTAACTGGGTATTTGCTCTAGTGCCTCAACGAACGGAATATTGATATGTAGTTTCTTGAACACTTCCAGAAAACTTTGTGAATTGTTGCTATAGTTTCTGCTTATGGAGCCTTTATAGAAATGGCGGTGGAGGGTAAACTACTGGTGTAGCCACTTGTTCCTTTTCTGCAAATTTTTCTCCTGCTTCCCTTTCCACTGTTTGTTCCTTATTGGTTTCAGTTTGCTCTTCGATTCCCGGCTTCTCCAAATCCTGCTCCACTAACGGTTTCCCACTTCGAAGTGTTACAACATGACATTGCTCATGTCCTCCCTTCAGATTCTTCTCTGTGTCACTTGGCAAAGCTCCTTGGGGCCGGCTATTTAGTGTAATTGCCATCTGTCCTATTTGATTTTCTAGATTCTTAATTGCTGCATGATGATTATTTTCTAGATTCTTAATTGCTGCTGCTTGAGATTTCATTATTGCTTCTTGATTTGTTATGTGTCTGGTCAACATCTCTTCTAAATTGAACTTTTGATCCTGCTGTGGAGCTGCCTGTTGCTGTTGATTCTGAAAACTAGGAGGGTATGATTGTCGTGAAGCCTGCTACTGGTTTTGAGTCTGGGTGTTGCTCCATGAGAAGTTCGGGTGGTTCCTATTCCCCTAATTGTATGTATTCTGGTAGGTGTTGGCCAGTCTGTTATAGTTACCCACGTAATGAACTGCAGCTGGGTAAATTGCACACTGTTTAATCGGATGTTCTCCTGCACACAGTTCACATACGACTGCTACCTGCTGCATGTTTCCCTTTGTCATGGTCTCAATACTCTTTTGTAACGATGCCAGTTGTGCCAATATAGCTGTCAAATTATCCACTTGCAGAACACCTGCTACTGCGGGCTGAGTTAATCTTTCATCGGTCATTGGTACTTATTTGCAGCCATTGTTTCTATCAATGCCCATCCGTCCTCAAATCTCTTTGTCAGAAAAGCTCCTTGTGAAGCTGCATCAATGCTAGACTGTATCTGACTCGATACTCCATTGTAGAAATTACTTAACTGCATCCAGGGTGGAAATCCGTGATGTGGGCACTTCCTCAACAACTCCTTGTATCTTTCCCATGCTTCATACAGTGGGTCCCCTTGGTACTGTGCAAAAGCAGATATCTCTGACCTTATCTTGTGTGTCTTCGATGGTGCGAAGAACTTGGCCAAAATTTTCTGTGCTAGATCATTCCATGTCGTAATTGACCCCGGTGGTTCCGAATGTAGCCAAGCTTTCGCCTTATCTTTGAGCGAGAATGGGAATAACCTCAACTTGAGTGCATCGTCTGACAATCCATTGCACTTGAAAGTGTCGCAGATTTCTATGAAAGTGAAGATATGATCATTCGGATCATCATTCGGAAGACCCCCAAACTGACATGTGTTCTGCACCATCTGTATTGTCCCAGGCTTAATCTCGAAGTTATTTGCATTAATTGCTGGCCTGGCTAAACTTGAATGGATTTCTGAGATTTTTGGTATATCATAGTCCTTCATTGGTTTGTCTTCCTGTTGCTGTTCAGCCATGTTTGTCCTGGGTATTTCAAATTCCTCTCGATTCTTTGCAATCCACTCAGTTAACCCCCGAAACCGTTTGTCGATATCGTCCTCCAAGGGCAACAACTCTGGCTTCTTCGATCTAGTTTGCATGCACTACTCAAAAGTACCTGAAATAACCAAACAAACAAAAATAAAAACAAATATATAAATATGTTTAATTAAAACTGATCTACTTAAATCGATATTGTAAGTAATAAACGCAATTACTGTCCCCAACAACGGCGCCAAAAACTTGTTGGGTATTTTCTACGCGCAACACGCAAGTGTACGTGGTCCACAAGTAATACAATGATAAATCAAAGATCGTACCCATAGAGACAATAATTACCGCTCAATCAAACAATTACCAATTGTATAATATTTCAGCTTTATCAAACTAACGGTTAAAGGATATTTTTATAACTAACTTAATAATGAAAGCAATCGCACACTAAATCGAGAATTTAACAAAATTGAGAGAATTAAGCCTATAACTTCACTTATTATTTCATTTCAGATAATATCCTTTTCCCCAGTTTATTTCAATTACTCCAGATTATTAATCAAGAACACTAAAGCAGATATAACCACCTCTCGATGCATTATACCCATACTCACTCGCATCCACAGATGATAGAATTAAGCAAGACACTCTAATTAACTAATTCACTATATCTCTATATGAATTATAATTAAAGAGAGTTTAATATCAAGTTCTCTATACGATTACATATGGCGTAAAGGCATATCTCTATCCTAAACACGAATCATGAATTCCATCTACGCAGAAATCACGAACATATATCACTATGGCTAGTTCTAATCCTATATGTTCTTTCTCGAGTTCATACAGGATAACAGATAATTATTAATCAGGCAATTATATAAATCAAGCACAACACATAGCAAATAATCTGGGAATATCCTACATAAACTGAATTCAAGAATAATTAATCATCCATTACATAATAAGATCCGTCATAGGCTTAAAAAGATAATTAGTTCATAATAAATGAATAATAATCCATAATCCACAAAGTATTAATCATAATGAATATAAAGTAAAATGAATAGAGAAAGATAGGAATATGAAAATCCTGTCGTTGCTCGTCTCCAAGTTACTTCACGTTCATTCGAATATGCTCCGCTTCAATTCTCCTTTTCAAATTCAGATCTCAAACTAGGGTTTTCGATAGTTAGGTATTTTTTCTCTTTATAAGAATCCTCCCTTATATATTCCCACAAACGCAGCCCTCCATCCCTTCCCATTGTAGTAGCCGCGTCCAACTCTAAGTAGGAAACCAACCCCCTGCAGGCGCGCCTCCCCTCCCCAGCGGGAGGCCTTCTTGTTAAACCCCCGCCCCAGCGGGTATTGATACTGTCCAGCCGCTTTTTCGTTTAACTTGCTGATTCTGTGTGTGTGTATGGCTTGCTAACTCATGTTCCAAACATCCTAAAGAAACTTGCATGCATGGAATAGATCTAATTGAAAGGCTGGCATACGAATCCAATATTACTCTAAGCCCACTCATCATCTTGCTCCATAATCTTGTGGGCTGCTAATTCACTAAACTTGTGGCCCACAAGTTGCTGATTGCTAGGAATTTTCGTGAGATGCTAACCCCATGTGCATGGCCCCAAGTTGGTTAGCTTATTCTTTTCATATTGCTTGCATGCGTGGCCTACATCACTTAATAAAAATGGATCTGCTACTTCCGTAAGCTGCTATTCACCTTCGTGGCCCACATAATTTTGATTCTTTCCTTTGTAAGCTGCTCGTGACCCACTTGAATGCTGATGGCTAGGATATTAAATCCTTGAACTGCTTAATTCATGGGCCAAATTGCTTCATTAACGTGACATAGCATGAATCCTTACTATGCAAGCTACTGCTATATATTCCATCACCACTTTGCCTTGCATGTGTGGCCAATTACCATTCATAAGCAAGCTGTCCACGTGACTTGTATACAAGTTGAGTCCCACTATCACTTTGCTAGCCTAATAATTTCATGGCTGCCAACACAAATCTGTGGCCCACTTGATATCCCACATTAAGTTATATCCCATATTAATTCATGGCACACATAATCAACTCCACTACTTGCAAGCATGGATTTGATCTAATTAAAAAGCTATATGCTAACTGCTTGTCAACGTGGCCCACCAATTTACAATTGCCAGAAACCCAATTCAGCTTGGACACTTTAATAATCCATAATGCTCACATTTTCTTCCAATTTATTTCCAACATCACGAGACTCTTCAATTGTACCTAAAATAAAAAAATATATGAATAATGAGTCTATTTAGGCACACAATAAAAAGAGTACACATTAAAGAATAGACATATAACATGTAAATTTTGTCCTTTAAAGCTACTCTCGCCTCTATTTCATTATTTGCACATAAACGTATACACCCAGTAGAAATAGTAGGCAAAGTACTCGAAAACATGTAGAATCAAGCTATAACGACTACCGATTCGTAGGTATAAAAAACCCACTCATCAATAGACATATACCGAAGCACCGCTTGTAGTCAATGGAGGACTTGCACTTAAACCCTTGTTATTGATAAATCACATAGAAATATAGTGTTTTATATAATTAGGGTGTTCATGTGTATTCTATCATCTGTGGATTATATGTGATATGGACTTGGTACATCGAAAGATGGTCTTGTCTTACTTTCGTGTTCTCGGCTAACAATCTGTGATAATTGATTTGACTTAACAGGAAGTGTGTTGATTTAGATGAATCAATAGGGGAAATTGTAATCTCATATCTTCATTATCTAGTTTTATTCTAGGATTATTTAGTATTAGTTTAAGTTCATAGTTTTAATCAACACACTAAATCATTTGTTTAAATAAGACTGAAATGGTCATGGGCTAGTGCTTGGTGAGTTTTATTAATTAATTCTCTGTGGGACGATACTCTACTTACTCTTTATTACTTGTTGACCGTGTATACTTGCACACATATATTTTTCGGGAAAACGACTAACACCATCTTTGCACTACGGCCCAAAGATATTCAAATCTCAAAAAAATATCTAATCATTTCAGAATTTATAGAAACAACATTTATAACCATGTTGATCAATTCACATCTGCACTTAAGCTAAAGATATTCAATTGTAAACTCAATGGTCATGATCATACCAGTCAACAATTCATCTTTGCACTACTGGCCAAAGAGAACCCATAGTCATGATCATATCAATAATCTACCCATCTTTACACTCAAGTCAAAGAAAATTTTTATCACCATATTAGAAAAATGTTATATATGATAATAAGAACAATATGATCAAAACATGGGTCTAATTTCAAGAGTAAGATTCATAAATCAACGATAATTTGGTTAGAAAAAGAAACCAATTTTGTCGTGAATAGTTCCCCGTGAATAGTAACCCGTGAATAGTATCCCGTGAATAGTACTGCACGTATGAATAGTACTATATTTATGAATAGTACCGTATTCGTAAATAGTACCGTATTCGTGAATAGTGATGTACACGTGAATAGTGTCGTACACGTGAATAGTGTCGTATACGTGAATAGTAATCTCAACATAAAAAGGTAAAAATTTCATAATAAAATTCATACCAATATTTCGGTGGAATGATATTGAAAGAAATAACATCATTTGCAAGAAAAATAATATCACTTACCTCAGTAGAATACTAAATCTGTCTGGATTATCGGATATTATGCTGACGGAAACTTGCACTGTTATTAATATTCAAAATATCTAAACACTCACAAGAAATATGCTTGATACTATAGAGAGAGAATTTTCTGATACTGGTGTGATTTTTATTTCTAACTAAGCACCATATTTATAGGAAAATGCTAGCACACCATCTCTGACCAAAAAAAATTTCACCGTATTCCATTTTTGAAATACGAATTCAACATATAAGTGGGGCCCACCAAAACATTTTACATGTTTTTCTTTACAAAAATATTTATAACACCAAAAATTAATTCAGACCCAATATTCAGGAACTTCAATAATTCATAATAAATAGCCATTTTATCAGAAAAATACGAACCTTATGCCCATTTCATATGAAATTTAATTCTCTACAACTTTGTAGAAGAAAGATTTTCCAAACTCCGAGCAAAAAATGACCCAAATTTATATATGGATGAACTTGCTGGCTACAATTTTTGAAAAAAGAACCATCAACACTAATTCCTTCACCAAAACACATGTTTCACAACAAAAATATTTATAGTGATAAAAAAAATAATTCAGATCCAATTTGCTCTCTTCCTCCTCATTTATTCATATACCATGAATTTATTGTAAAATATTATCATCTAAATTATAAAATTATATTATTATATTATCACATTATACACTTATAATGTAATACTATAATAATATATTTGAATGAATTATTTTATCAGAAAAGATAAAATATCAATTTTCAACAATTGTCTCTTTTGCTAAAAATTCCTTCATTTCTATCCACATTGAATAAATATTTCCTTATCATTTTTTATCAATAATTAATTATTATTCACAAATAATATTACAGAATCACAATAATGACAACCAGGTCGTTCCCAAGAAAGAAGGGAATTTTCGATAAGAATTTTTCCTTACTGACGCGCAATTAGGTGACCAAACCTCTTTCCTAGACAGAACTTTCTAGACATTACCAATAATGTTATCTAATAATATTATTCAAAAAATATGAATTATTGATTTGATAATGTAAAATATTATACAGTGACAATTATTGAATCAACAATAATATAAAATACTGTGCAATACCGTGTGCTACTGTGCAACAACTTGTATTACTTTATTTTAGCCACCGGGTATTTCAACAGTTTTAACGGTAACCGTTATGCCGTTATTTTTAGAAAATTTATTCTTGTCGTTTTCTTCATCCGACAGTTTTCCGTTATAGGGCAGACAAATAACTGCGCCGTCGTACGAATATTCCCCGACAATAAGAATATTCCCAGACCAAACGAATATTCTCCGACACAATGAATATTTTATGACCACTTGCTTACTTTGTAAAATTTGCATATATCACCCTTAACTTTAACCTTTTATCAATTTAACCATTTACTGAATAATAATTATAAGAAAAATTGAATACTTTTATTTCATAAAATTCGGGGTCTTACAATCTCCTCTCCTTATAAAATTTCGTCCCCGAAATTTACGTACCTGGTAATTCAAAGAGGTGAAAATACCTTGCTTTCATTTCTGATTCTATCTTCCCTGTCATTTCTTCTGTATCATGATTTCTCCATTGTTCATTCTAGAATACAGCTTCAAAACAAAGGTTAATTGACATATCACAATTTGTCAACTTATCAAGTAATAAATTTCAGCTTAGGTAAGTCACACATTAGCGAAGTATATTACTCGTCTCTCCCCTCCTAGTTCTAGACTCAGATCTCTGGCAGCAACCATATCCCTAGGCTCTGATACCATTTATGACGCCCTCAGAATAGGTTCAATCCACCCAACCCATTCTGGGTCGCCAAGAAATACATGGTACAAAATCTAAATACAAATCTTCTATATTAAATTGCCGTGCACAATATGACCACACATAAAGTGTGAGTTTTAATACGAATACAGTACCCACACTTCTTATCAATGACACGTTACATAAAGGTACAGTCAATAACTATTTTAGGAATTAAAATCTTTGGAAAATGCTCAAAGAAACCTTCGTACGTGGGAGTCCATGCATCTAAGTTATAATAAATATCATAGGACTTGAGAATTAACCTTGGTTGACCCAATAGACCCCAAAGAAGAACGAGAAGATTACTATCTTGTTCATTCCAATGGTGGGTATTCTCTTGCCATATAATTATCTCAATTGTCTGAAATTGAAAATTATATTTCAACCATACTCCAAGATTATATAGGTAGTGTTCATAGATATAATTAGCAAGTGGATGCGCACAACCATTTCTTATGATAGCACGAAGTCGTATGTGGTTAGACATCTAGTATGATGGTAACAACAAACCCTTCCAAAGTTAGGTTCACCTCACTCTATTTGATTCACCAAAATAAACTATTAAATGACGTATAAAATACGACACACACATTTAAAGTTCTCAATACAATTATTTCCATACTGTTTTATGGGAAACTTCAACACTTATAGACCATCGTTCTATTCCCCTGTTATCCCCGCTCGACCCCGCTACACTCTTATTACCTGAAAGAAATTGTGAAGCAAAAGGGTGAGCACAAATAGCCCAGTAAAGAATATCATGACTAAAGATAATTAAATTATCAATAGTATTCATCAGTAATAACTCAGAGATTTAGAACATATGGTAGATGATAAAACTTTTCAACCATAGTTGCAGCGGAACGAACAATTCATTAGAAGAGTCAAATAGACCATAATGTCTATTATCTTCTCCATGTTAAACGTCCACGAACAATGTTTTATCCCTGTAACATCAATCAACAGTTCCTGTCCACAATCATATTCATAATCATAATTATGTTGCTAAATTCCTCTTCGCACCCAAAACGAAGATAATATTCATCACCTATCTTTACTTAAAACACCAAAGATCATGGTTATACTAAATCACAGTTCCTATTCATAATCATGATAATAAATTCATCTTTGCACTCAGGCCAAAGATATTCATCAATCAACAGTTCATCTTTGCACTACAAGCCAAAGATATTCATTTGTAACATCAATGGTCATGATCATGCCAAACACCTGTCCATCTTTGCACTACGGCCCAAAGATATATTCAAATCTCAAAGAAATATCTAATCATTTCAGAATTTATAGAAACAACATTTATAACAATGTTGATCAATTCACCTTTGCACTTAAGCTAAAGATATTCAATTATAAACTCAATGGTCATGATCATACCAGTCAATAATTCATCTTTGCACTACTGGCCAAAGAGAACCCATAGTCATGATCATACCAATAATTTACCCATCTTTACACTCAAGTCAAAGAGAAATTTCATCACCAGGATTATGAAAATGTTATATATGATAATAAGAACAATATGATCAAAACATGGGTCTAATTTTAAGAGTAAGATTCATAAATCAACGATAATTTGGTTAGAAAAAAAAACCAATTTTGTCGTGAATAGTAACCCGTGAATAGTATCCCATGAATAGTACCATACGTATGAATAGTACTGTATTTATGAATAATACCGTATTCATAAATAGTACCGTATTCGTGAATAGTGTCGTACACTTGAATAGTGCTGTATACGTGAATAGTAACCTCGACATGAAAAGGTAAAAATTTCATAATAAAATTCATGCCAATATTTCGGTGGAATGATATTGAAAGAAATAACATCATTTGCAAGAAAAATAATATCCCTTACCTCAGTAGAATACTAAATCTGTCTGGATTATCGGATATTATGCTGACGAAAACTTGCACTGTTATCAATACTCAAAATATCTAAACACTCACAAGAAATATGCTTGATACTATAGAGAGAGAATTTTATGATTCTGGTGTGATTTTCATTTCTAATTAAGCACCCTATTTATAGAAAAATGCTAGCACACTATCTCTAACCAAAAAAAAATCACTGTATTCCATTTTTGAAAAATGAATTCAGCATATAAGTGGGGCCAACAAAAACATTTTACATGTTTTTCTTTACAAAAATATTTATAACACCAAAAATCAATTCAGACCTAATATTCAGGAACTTCAATAATTCATAATAAATAGCCATTTTATCAGAAAAATATGAACCTTATATCCATTCCATATGAAATTTAATTCTCTATAACTTTATAGAAGAAAGATTTTCCAAATTCCGAACGAAAAATGAATCAAATTTACATACAGATGAACTTGCAGGCTACAATTTTTGAAAAAGAACCATCAGCACTAATTCCTTCACCAAAACACATGTTTCACAACAAAAACATTTATAGTGATAAAAAATAATTAAGATCTAATTTGCTCTCTTCCTCCTCATTTATTCATATACCATGAATTTATTGTAAAATATTATCATCTAAATTATAAAATTATATTATTATATTATTACATTATACACTTATAATGTAATACTATAATAATATATTTGAATAAATTATTTTATCAAAAAAAATAAAATATCAATTTTCAACAATTGTCTCTTTTGCTAAAAATTTCTTGATTTATATCCACATTGAATAAATATTTTCTTATCATTTTTTTGTCAATAATTAATTATTATTCACAAATAATATTACAAAATCACAATAATGACAACCAGGTCGTTTCTAGGAAAGAAGGGGCTTTCCGATAAGGATTTCTCCTTACTGGCACTCAATTAGGTGACCAAACCCCTTTCCTAGACAGAACTTCCTAGACATTGCCAATAATGTTATCTCATAATATTATTCAAATAATATGAATTATTGATTTGATAATGTAAAATATTGTGCAGTGACAATTATTGAATCAACAATAATATAAAATACTGTGCAATACCGTGTGCTACTGTGCAAAAACGCGTATTACTTTATTTTAACTACCGGGTATTTCAACAGTTTTAACAGTAACCGTTATGCCGTTATTTTTAAAAAACTTATTCTTGTCGTTTTCTTCATCCGACAGTTTTTTGTTATTTTATGACCACTTGCTTACTTTGTAAAATTTACATATATTACCCTTAACTTTAACCTTTTATCAATTTAACCATTTACTGTATAATAATTATAAGAAAAATTGAATACTTTTATTTCATAAAATTCGGGGTCTTATACGTAGTGCAAAGATGGACAGGTGTTTGGCATGATCATAATCATTGATGTTATTGTTGAATATCTTTGGCCCATAGTGTAAAGATGGACAGGTGTTTGGCATGATCATGACCATTGGTGTTACAAATGAATATCTTTGGCCTAAGTGCAAAGATGAATTTATTAGCATGTTTATGAACAGGAACTGTGATTTGGTATAACCATGATCTTTGGTGTTACAGGTAAAGACAGGTGATGTAAATTATCTTCGTCCTGGGTGCGAAGAGGAATTTATCAACATAATTATGATCATGAACTATTTACATGATTGTGGACAGGAACTGTTGAATGATGTTACAAGGATAAAATATTATTGGTGGACTTTTAACATGGAGAAGATAATAGACATTATAGTCTATTTGACTCTTCTAATGGATTGTTCGTTCTACTGCAATTATGGTTGAAAACTTTTATCATCTACCATATGTTCTAAATATCTAATTTATTACTGATGAAGGCTATTTATAATTTAATTATCTTTAGTTATAATATTCTTTACTGGGCTATTTGTGGTCATCCTTTTGCTTCACAATTCCTTTCAAGCAATAAGAGTGTAGCTGGGTCGAGCGGAGATAATAGGGGAATAGAACGATTGCCTATAACTGTTAAAGTTTCCCATAAAACAGTATAGAAATAATTGTATTGAGAACTTTAAATGTGTGTGTCGTATTTTATACGTCATTTAACAGTTGATTTTGGTGAACCAAATAGGGTGACGTGTTGTCCAAGGTTGGGACATGAGTCACAGTTGGTATATGGTATTTGTATTAAAACTCACAGTTTATGTGTGGTCGTATTGTGCACGACAGAGTAATAGTTGAAATAGGAATATTTGTATTTGGATTTTGTACCATGTGTCGGCGTTGGAAAATTTAAGAAATATCGCGGGTCGGTTCATAACCCGGTTTTCCTCAAATCGATCTTCCTAAGTTATCTCTACCCTTATTCTTTTTATTGCAAAAAAGGTTTTGAAGGGTTTTTAGGAAAGAGGCCAACATGTGTATATGTCGACGATTTGATTTGATTTAAACAGAGTCACCAGTTGTTAGTTTTGAAAATGGTTGTACCAACTCAACCGAATTTGATTTGAAAAGAGGCCCAATTGCTGGACACTGTTGAAACTTGATCTTTGAAATCGGAGTTTTGAGTTCGAGGGCTTGGTTAAGTGTGGGGAAGGTGTTAGGCACCCCACTACTCCCGTGTAAACACGGTACCACAATCTTTTCAATATTTCCCCTAAAATTGGAATGCGTGAGTGAATGCTATTTTGAAAATTGGGCTTTTTGATTGATTAAAAGCTTTGACAGGCTTCGTTGAACCTATATACGAAGGGTTTGATTTGATTTGAAAATCAGTCTTTGATTTGATTTGCAAAAGTATTTAATTTAATTTGACAGTGATGTTTTGAAAGCTATTTATCAAACCCCTACGCTGACATAGGAATTGAAACACATCGCCACTTTCAATTTTATCTTTATAGCCTTAAGGCTGCATGCAAATGATGATTTATCGGGCTGCGAAGCATCCTCGACCATAGAAATATAAAGTGTCGGTCTCCTCATGGGTATGAAAACCATCGGAGGGACGCTGACACGATAATCCATATTTTTACTATGTTGAGACCTTAAATCCGGATAACCGTTTTAAGGTCTGTTCATGTACATTTTACAGAAAAAATTGGCAGGGTACATCTGTAGATAAGAGTTTGTCTATCGTGGGAATCAGATTCTGATCAGTTTGATCATAAATCCCACGATCCCTAGGCTCACATATGAGTAGCCAAAACCTGCACAGTTCAAATTTGTACAAAAATAGATATATATACATCCTCACGTCGTAATAGAACCAAAGATTCGTCAGTAAATCCTGGCTGCGTGTGACCAAAACGTCTCGTTCCCACTAGATAGCGATCTAAGGGACGCGAGATTGCTTTTGAAGCTGAAACTATAAAAATAACTAGATTTAAAGAAATCTCAGCCATTATAGCTTCCAGGTTCTGTCGGGACCTGTTTGAACCGTTGAAAGCTAGAAGTGGCGAGATTTGGATAAATCTAGTTCGCTCGCAGATATGTCAGTGCAAATTCATATACAAATGAATGTTAAATGCAGCAGTTGAATAAATTGAATAAAGAAATATATATAATTATATATATATAAGCTGTAAAAGGGCGATGGGTTTTCACTCGCAAGCCCGGACTGGAATTGAAATATATATGTAGATATATATATAGACAGAAACGTAGTCAATCAAGACAGGAAAGATGACCAGTGATGATGAAGGCTGCTTATATATGCATAAATATATATAAAAGCAGTAAGGGTGATAGGTTTTCACGCCTTTGCTCGGACTGAATTAATATATATATATATATATATATATATATTAACAGAAATGTAGTCAACCAATACTAGTACGAAGACCAGTTATGGTGAGAGTCGCTTATATATGCGTAAATATATATAAAAGCAGGTAAACTACCTCGGATTTGACATCCGGGCTTGACAAAATTGAAATGTTAGTACATAAACAGTTAAATATGTACAGAAAAAGGCCAAAACCGGACTAGGAAGACAACCCAGTCCGGCAAAGTTTCCAAAACGGTGTGTGCTAGTGCATTGAAGCTAATGGAGCTGACGGATCGTCAATTCGAGTTGTAGAAATATTGAAAACGGAATTTATGTACAAAAATGTATCAACTTTAGATGAAAAACGGCCACGGAACTAAGTTTCGGGCATATTTAGAAGATAAAACTTTATGTGCTGGTGCAAAACAATGCAAAGTAGTAGTATTAACTTGCTGATCGTAAAAATACTTACAATGGGCTGCACTACGGGCTTTTTGCCTAATTGTAGGCCTTAAACTTCCAAATCTATCGGTGGTTTTTTGATATGTGGTAGTATATGGGTATATCTATGTGTTGGAATGGAAATATTTGGGTTTGGAAGAGGTGTAAAAATCAAAAAATCAGTCAGGCAGGGCTTCGCTGCGCTTCTTGCTTTTGCAAATGAGAGGGGGTTGCCCCTCTAGTTATAGAGGGGGGAGTTGTAACTCTACATGCGACTACCAGTAGGTAGAGGTGCGGCCACTCGAGGTGGGTCCCGCGTGTCCGGCTTGGTCGTCTTGAAGTACGTGCACTCTGAGCAATGCGATGTCCGATCAAAAACTTTCTAACTTTTGATCGGAGCGTCCGTTTGAGGCGTGCGATACCTTTCTAAAAAGCTCTCACCGAGAGTGTTGCAATGACATGGTAAAAAATTTCCAAGTCCATGAAGATGGGTTCATAACCAGGTCTTCAATTCCCCGCAGTTTGTCCGTTGAACTGTCTTGCGTTGTTGCCACTCGGGATCGTCGTTAGGGTTCATTCTAACTTTGGCGGCATCGATTTGGCTTGAGTTTGAACAAGTCGGTTGAAAGTTGGTAAAATGACCGCTGTACCCCTCCCGGGCCTGCCTGTAGTGTCGGCATGGTCACTGGTTGACTTTCGGGAGCTGATTCCAAGACTTGGATCCCAGTCGAGTCTTTTGACCTTAAAGTTGTCTCTGAGGCTGATCTGGTCATTTCAGGTTTTGCTATGGAGTTGTTGCGATGCTTCAGGCTGATGTCTGAAGTTGGCCTGACGTCCCAGGTTGAGACCGAGGATGACCTGCACTTCCGGGGTTGAGACCGGGGTTGATTGGTACCTCCCAAGTTGCTGCCGGGGCTGATTGGTACCTCCCGAGTTGAGACTGGGTTTGAGCTTGATGATCCGATTGACTGTCGAAACTTGATTGATGGTCTGATTGACTGTCGGAGCTTGATTGATGGTCCAATTGACTGTCGGAACTTGATTGATGGTTTGATTAGCTGTTGGAACTTGATTGATGGTCCGATTGACTGTCGGAACTTAATTACCGATATTGGGAATCGGCTTTGACTGGAGCACCGATATTATGGATCGGATTTGGGTTGATTGACGGTTTTACCCTTCTACTGGATAAGTATCGGGGCAAGAAAAATCTCGAGTGTCTACAGATGCCCTTCTTTATCATGTCCTGTAACGTAGTGGAATGGACAGGATAAAGATTAGTAGACACTAGGAATAGAAAATGCCAGAGCCATTTCGAAGGTTGGGCGTCGTGAAGTAGAATGGGGCTACTTTTTGCTACGTGCGTTATCACTTGGCTGGGGATGACGCCATTTTGTATAGCCCTTAATGGTGTTAGGGAGTTATCGCGAACTACCTTTGTCATTTTCTGCTGGGATGACATTATTCATGATAAATGGTTTGACTCTGATGAGATTGGCGGGGTTAAGCTATCACAGATTTTTTCGTCTTGATCTGTTAGAGATGACGTCCTTTGCGATAGCTTCGCAGATTCTGATTGATACTACCTCAATGATCCCGTTTGAGGATGTGCATAACAGATTCCATCAGTTGTGATGGATTGTTATAATTGTTTCTGTTGCCAGATCCCTTCTATTGCTTGGTTGGGGATGACGCCGTAAGTTGAAGTGTCATTGGGGTTGAGCCAATGATTGGACTATATTTTGATCAGTATTCGAACTTCGCTGGGGTTGAGCCACCGGCTGAAACTGCTTTGGTCGAAACCCAAACTTTGTTGGGGCTGAGCCAATAGCTGAAATTGCTTCGGTCAGGACCCGAACTTCGCTGGGGCTGAGCCAACGGCTAAAATTAACTTTGATCAGAACCCGAACTTTGTTGGGGTTGAGCCAACAGCTGAAATTAACTTCGGTCAGAACCCGAACTTCGCTGGGGCTGAGCCAACGGCTGAAATTGACTTTGATCGGAACTCGAACTTTGCTGGGGCTGAGCCAACGGTTGAAATTGCTTCGGTCAGGACCCAAACTTCGCTGGGGCTGAGCCAATGGCTGAAATTGACTTTGGTCAGAACTCGAACTTCGCTGGGGCTGAGCCAACGGTTGAAATTGATTTCGGTCAGAACCTGAACTTCGCTGGGGCTGAGCTAACAGCTGAAATTGATTTTGGTCAGAACCCGAACTTCGCTGGGGCTGAGCCAATGGCTAAAATTGATTTCGGTTAGAACCCGAACTTCGCTGGGGGCTGAGCCAACGGCTGAAATTGATTTCGATCAGAACCCGAACTTCGCTGGGGCTGAGCCAACGGCTGAAACTGCTTCGATCGGAACCCGAACTTCTCTGGGGCTGAGCCAACGACTCAAATTGATTTTGGTCAGAACCCGAACTTCGCTAGGGGCTGAGCCAACGGCTAAAATTTATTTCGGTCAGAACCCGAACTTTGCTAGGGGCTGAGCCAACGGCTGAAATTGATTTCGGTCAGAACCCGAACTTCGCTAGGGCTGAGCCAATGGCTAAAATTAACTTTGGTCAGAACCCAAACTTCGCTAGGGCTGAGCCAACGACTGAAACTACTTTGGTCGGAACCCAAACTTCGTTGGGGCTGAGCTAACGGCTTGAAATTGCTTCGGTCGAAACCCAAACTTCGAAAAATGGCAATTTTGTGCAATTCTTGAGCAGTTTTTTCATAGTTTAATCTGTTGATCCCCGGACATGGCTTCGGGATGAATATCAAGGGTCTTCGTGTAGTTTCCCTTTCGTCAGGATTACACTGCTTAAATGCAAGATTTCTGGACAAATTGCTCAATTGCATAGTGATTTCTCTTCAGATTTAACTTGGCAGCCCGTTTAAACTCCATTCTAACCCAAACCGAATCGGGCCCGGGGGGAGTGGGACCCACCTGGGATACCGCAGGTAGAGGTGCGGCAGCGGCAGGTGGAGCTGCGGTTACCCAGCTTATTTAATGTGCTGCGAGATTTTTCATTTTGCAAGTTTCCCGTTTGAGCAGCGAAAGGATTTTCGATCTTCGTTTTCAGATCTATGGAGTTCTAGCAGTCAAATTCTGAATCCATCAGTTCCTACGCATTCAGCTCAGCTCAGGTAACGTTTTACATCCTTCTTTTGCAATTTTTGACCGTTAAAAGCATGTGAACCACCTAGGGTGCTTTTGAACGTAATGTATGAAAAATGTATGCCTATATGACCTGTGAAAAATTTTCTGTCTACATATGTATGTATACTTTACTGTAATGCACGTTTGGATGTAAGAAAATTCAGGTTATGAGACAGTACTATTTTGAGCTTTTTGGTCAGTCCAATCATCCTTTTTGAGGCCTAACGAGCCTGGATTTTCAACTAAAAAATGCCTATGGTATTTTGGAGACCATGTGAGGCTGGTTTTTTATTTGTTTCAGTAGATATGAACTGTTTTTATTTTTGGGTAGGTGTGCTACTGAATGGCCACCTAGGCATGCCTGTGTGCATGTGGACAGTCCATTTTACAAATGAGACTGGCAAAAATTTTCCAAAATCTTAGGTTTTGAAAAGCATGCATTTTTGACTCTGTGGGAAGTTTTTTACTGATCTAAGGCAGGTTTTGAGCTTCTGGGATTTTGAAAACATGCAATTTTAATTGTACGGGGTATTTTTGATGGACCCATGCATGTTTTAGGACTTAGATATGCATGCTGGATTGATTGATTAATAAGCCACAGGTTTCAGGCTTACCACACCCTGTCTGAGGTGATTTCGGAGTACTGGTGTATGCGATGGATCGCGATAGACCCGACAGCTCTACCAGGGTTTCATCAGGCGTTAGACGGAGGAGGGCTTCTGCCGTCCCACAAGCCCGTCCAGCTAGGATGCCTCGCAGATTAGTAGAGAGCAGGATACATCCAGCACAGGACGAGCAGCCCATTGACATTGATGACGAGGAGGCTGCTTTTGTTGCTCCTGTTCTAGTTCAGGTTCCACGTACGGAGGTCCCGGGCATTGCTGTGCAGACACAGGAGTTGCTGGGCGACTTGAGTCGCCATCCTTCTAGATATCTTCAGGCCAATGAGGTGACTTGAAGTCTTTCTTCCCTCTGGATTCTTTTCCCATCTTCTTCTTGAGGCACGGGTTTTTTGACATGGGTTAATTTTTGATGCAGGTCCCTGGCTTGACACAGTCTCGAGGGAAGTGGTTTAGTGTGCACTCCCTCTATCAGATTCTGCACGAGGATTACAGGGAGATTGTAGATGACTGGGGATTTCAGGCCTTCTTCTCGATCCTGCCCCGTCGTTGTCCTTGGGGGTATATAAGGGCTTTATCTGAGCGCTGGTTCCACCAGACTCAGTCCCTTCATCTGCTTGATTACGAGGTGATGATGACTCCGATGGACTGGAGATTTATCACCGGTATTGAGTTTGAGGGCGAGACAGTGCCTGTTGTGTCTGAGATTTAACCCACCGCAGTTAGATCCATGTTGGGAGACCCTCAGTCGGCATTCAAGGGTCAAGCAGTCCGATCTGGCCCCTTGAGTATAGATGCCCAGGACGGGACTTTACAGTTGCCTCCGCCTGATGATCGGAGGGCTAGAGATCGCATTCTGAGGCGATTATTTTTGTCAATCATTAGGGGGTGTTTTGTGGCAGATAACTCGTCGACGGTGTCCTTTGCTTTGATTAGCGCCACTCAGCATGTAGAGCGCCTCAGTGACTTTGATGGGCTCCTATACCTTTGCCTATTTTCTCCGGGGCATACGCCTGCTTTCAAAAGGTGTGACGGAGGCTTGGTTAGGATTCCATCAGTTTTTGCTGTTGAGTACATCTTTCTGTACCTTTTTTATTTCTGCACTTATTTTTGGCAGTCTTGGTCACTGAGGACTTTTGATATTTGCATGGATAGCTTTGGGCATTTGAGAGGCTTCCTTGTCTACGGCCCGTTTCAGCATTAGGTCTGGAGACTTATCCATATGGACGGAGATGGCATCACTCCATTTTGACGGAGGTCCCTGTTGCTGAGGGATTCACTCCTGCCCGTCTGCAGTTGGAGCTTTTGACGACGGGCTCGATCACCTGGACGCCATACACATCCGAGCACTTGACCGTTGGATTTGATGGAGGTTTCCCCACTAGTCGGGAGTTTGATTTATTGACCCGCAGAGTCCCTATGTTGACGGAGGGAGGCTGGGAGCTCTATCTTGGAGAGCGTGCTATTCAGAGCATTACAGGGAAGATCCGCATTCCCATTGGTCCTCCTACTTAGAATCACTGGCCATTGTCCGTGCCTTTGACAGACATCCCTTTGGAGGGTATAGACGGCTTTGATCTATCGGAGGGCCCATACAGTCAGGTAGCCTTTTACAGTTGGTGGAGTCCTCGCACTATCGGGGCTCAGACTCGTGCCACCTATTTTATGGCAAACATGGTGCCGGGTCTGTAATGAGACGGACTGGATAGCTTGTATTAGAGAGCCTACTCATGCAGGCCAGATAGCACATCTGACCAGGGAGTTGGACCAGGCTCATTTCTTTATCAGGCACCTTGGCCGAGATCCATCAAAGGCATCTTCATTTGACCCATCCAGCTCTGGAGCAGGCCCCTCTTCAGGTCCATTCAGTAGAAGTTATACAGGGGCAGATCCTCCCTTATATCGCCTAGATATGCCTGATCCCAGCAGCTTTGTGCAGACAGAGGATCTGGAGCAGGTCGATCGATTTGATACCGAGGTTTTTGACTTCCTGTGATAGCGATAGCAGCTATATTTTTGGTCAGCCACTATTTTGGCTATTCGGCGTCTGTGCCATCATTTTGATAGACCACTGTATTAGCTGGGTGGTGGTGCCCCATTTCCCTGTATTCTTCCTCTTACTTTGTACCAGGATATAGGGATGATGTATGCAGTAGATAGCTTTTTGCAGATATTTTTGTCATCTTTATCTGCTGCATCATGTTTATATCATTGTCATTATGCATGTATCATGTGTATGCATTCAGACAGTTGCTATTTAACTTGACCTCTGGACGGTCTTGTGATACGGTGCTACAGATGACGACGTCTGCAGTTAGCCGTATAGAGCATTTTCCACTGTCAGAGGTGGCGGCATCGTTGCGGTCATGGTATGATAGTCAGCCCTTTCCAGCTAGGGGACAGTTGACCAGATGCTAGGGCACTTGCTGGCCCTTGTAGATTTCAGGGTTCCAGACGACTTTATTGATGGCGTCCTACCCTTATGGGTACCAGAGAGACAGGTATTCCGTATTTGGGTGGTGTGAGCTTTCTCTTACTCTGGAGGAGTACCAGAGATTTACTGGCTTCGATTTAGAGTCGCCGTGAGCTCAGACGGCTATCAGTGATATGCAGAGACCGTTTACTCGGTTGTTCGATCTTCAGCAGAGTATAGTCATGGATGAGATCGTTTCAGGGCATGTGATCTCCCTTGACTTCTTGATAGAGTGCTATAGTGTGCTTGATATACCGTCACGTCAGAGATTTCGTCATTTTCGTAGAGGAGTGGCAGACAGCCAGGATAGACATGTTGTTGATGTGCATTATAGCGTATGTTTACATGCCATTGCGTTTAGATCACCTTGATGTGGGATTGGTTGTCGTAGTCAGAGCCCTTAGGCAGGGGAGTACCATTATCCCTATGATCTTGGCGGAGACTCTAAGGTCGCTCACCTATTGCAGTACCCATCCAGCGGAGTTTTTCTGGGGTAGCTCGGTCGTGATGTATATGTGGTTGATGTCACACATACGACCGATTGGATCCTTTAGACCTCATGCCTATTGTTTTAGCCACGAGATATCCTTAATTTACTCCTTCCGTCTGCCTGATTGCGTCGACTCAGAGTCCTGGTTAGCATTTTTGTCGGATAATGAGCATCCGTTCGCAGTTTTGTTAGATGGTTGCCTACGTACTCCTGGGTTGAGGGAGATCAGGTCAGTCGTAGTTCATGCTTCTCTAGTGAAAATTTGAACCTGATTCGATTTATAGGACCTAGATGCAGGTATGCATGTGCTTTAGACGTAGTACTTTTTCACGGTGTCTGAATTGATGATTTGGGGAAATTCGTTCCCGTCCATTTCTTGTAGCCTGATGGCTCCCCCTGTCAGTACTTCCTTGACAATGAAAGGGCCTTCCCAGTTTGGGGCAAATTTTCCTTTGGCTTCATCCTGATTGGCCAAGATTTTTTTTAGCACCAAATCATTTTCTTTGAATTGCCGGATTCAGACTTTCTTGTTGTAGGACCTGGCGATCTTTTGTTGGTATAGCCGTCCATGGAAAATGGTTGTGGCCCTCTTTTCGTCTATCAGGGACAGTTGATGATATCGGTCTTGCAACCATTGATCTTCGTCCATCTGAGCATCTATTAATACTCATAAAGACTCCATCTCCACTTCTATGGGGAGGACTGCTTCCATGCCATAAACCAGTGAATAGGGGGTAGCCCTAGTAGAGGTGCGCATTGACGTCCTATAGGCTAACAGGGTGAGAGGTAGCAGGTCAGGCCAGTCTTTGTGATTGGCGGACATTTTCTGCATGATCTTCTTGATATTTTTGTTGACCGCTTCGACAGCACCGTTCATCTTGGGCCGATAGATAACGGAGTTGAGATGTTTGATGTGGGACTTGCCGCACAGTTCTACCATCATTTGATTGTTCAAATTTTTGGCGTTGTCTGATACGATCACCTCTGGTTGTCCATATCAACAGACGACATTGTTTCTGATGAAACTGATGATGACCTCTTTTGTGACTTTAGGAAAAGAGGCTGCTTTAACCCATTTAGTAAAGTAGACGATCATGGTGAAGATGAACCGATGACCGTTGCTGGCTTTGGGTTCAACTGAACCTATCACATCCATTCCTCATATAAAAAAAGGCCATGGTGCACTCATGTTGTGCAGCTTACTGGGAGGAGCGTGGATGGCATTTCCATGTGTTTGGCATTGAAAGCATCTCTTGATGTGATCATCGCAATCAGCTTTGAGCGAGATCCAGTAATGTCCTGTTCTGATTATCTTCTTGGCCAGCAGATGGCCGCTCATGTGTGGACCACAGACTCCTCCATGGACTTCATCCATTAGTCTTTGGGCTTGTTCCTTGTCGAGGCATCTTAACAGGCCTATTCCATCATCTCTTTTGTAAAGTGCATCTCCGCTCAGATAGAACTTCATGGCCATTTTGAGAATCCATTTCCGCTCTGATTGGTTTGCACCAACGGGTGTAGATCCATCACGGAGATATTCCTTGATGTCTTGAAACCAAAGTTGTTTGACAAGAGGTATTTCGTCTGATACTTCTCCAATGTAATTCCCGTATGTTGGGGCTTTTTGATTTGTGAACTGGATGTTAGGAAACCCGCTCCTGTTGGATATGCGGATTAATGAAGCCAACGTTGCCAGTGCATCGGCAAAGTCATTTCGACCCCGAGGAATGTGAACAAAGGTTATTGCTTCAAATTCCTGGGATATTTTAAGGACCTGCCTATGATATGGCAGCAGATGCAGTTCTTTTGTGAGATACTTGCCGGTGGTTTATCTGATGACTAACTCGGAATCTCCAAAGACCAATAAGTGTTTGATACCCATGGATTGGGCTAGTTTCAACCCCAATATACAGCCTTCGTACTTGACCATGTTGTTGGTGTTGCCAAATTGAAGTTTGGTAGCCACAGGATTTTAATCACCTGTACCAGAGATAAGGACCGCCCCAGCTTTGGAACCTTCCATGTTTATCGCTCCGTCGAAATACATTTTCCATGGTTGGACTGTATTCTCTGATTGGAGTTGTTGAATTGTCATAATCCCATCATCTGGGAAATATGTCTCCAGGGGCTCGAACCCTCCTGAAGGTGCTTCTGCTAATTGATCTGCAATGTCTTGGCCTTTGATAGACTTCTAAGCCACGTTGACAATGTCGAACTGCTGTAGAATCAACTTCCATTTGGACAATCGGCAATTTAACATTGGTTTGTTGAAGACGTATTTTAGTGGATCCATGCGGGATATGAGATACGTCGTGTGCCCATGCAAGCAGTGCTGCAACCTCATGGTGGCCCATGCTAATGCACAGCATGTCTTCTCGAACAGGGTATACTTATGTTCCCCACTGCTGAAACTTTTGCTGATGTAGTATATAGCTCTTTCTTTGCTACTATCATCCTTCTGTCCTAGCATACAGCCCATGGCATTGTCATAGACGAACAGGTACATG
Organism: Panax stipuleanatus; assembly: GCA_020205555.1. Taxonomy (NCBI): domain Eukaryota; kingdom Viridiplantae; phylum Streptophyta; class Magnoliopsida; order Apiales; family Araliaceae; genus Panax; species Panax stipuleanatus. The sequence goes on from CM035123.1 coordinate 26,525,786, forward strand.
AATAAGGGAACTCCATCCCTTGGAGGTACCAAAATAGGTGCTTCGACAAGCTACTTTTTGATGGCAAGGAAGGCTTGTTGACAATCCTCATTCCATTTGATGGAGGAATTCTTCCTTAACAGCTTGAAGATGGGCTCACAGGTTGCTGTGAGCTGGGAAATGAATCGACTTATGAAGTTGATCCTTCCTAGGAATCCTCGTATCTCCTTCTCTGTACGAGGCACGGGCATTTCAAAAATGGCTTTGATCTTAGCAGGGTCTAACTCAATGCCCCAATTGCTCACCAGGAATCCTAGCAGTTTGCCTGCCTTGACGCCAAAAGCGTATTTGGCGGGATTTAGCTTGAGGTTGTACTTGCGCAACCTGTTGAACAGCTTCCTGAGATGGTCTATGTGATCATCCTCCCTTCGGGGCTTGATGATGATGTCGTCAACATAGACTTCTATTTCTTTGTGCATCATATCATGAAAGAGGGCCATCATGGCTCGCTGATACGTTGCTCCGGCATTGATGAGGCCGAAGGATAGTCGTCAGTAGCAAAAAGTTCCCCAGGGAGTGATAAAAGCTGTTTTCTCGCGATCTTCTTCAGCAGCCATGATTTGATGGTAACCAGCAAAGCAGTCTACGAAGGAATACATGTCGTACTACGCAGTATTGTCAATCAGGATGCGGATAAAAGGTACAGGGAAATTATCCTTGAGGCAGGGTTTGTTTAGATCCCGGTAATCCACGTAGACTCGTACCTTCCCTCCGGGTTTAGGTACGGGAACTATGTTTGATAGCCATTCGGGGTATGTTAATACCATGATGATCCCGGCTTTGAATTGCTTAACTATTTCTTCTTTGAATTTGAGACTCCACTCAGGTTTCAATCGTCTGAGCTTTTGTTTGACTGGTTTGAACCCTTCTTTAATGGGCATTCGATGGATGACAATGTCTGTGGATAGACCGATCATGTCTTCATGCGACCATGCAAATACATCCTGGTACTGTGTTAGGAGCGCGATCAGGTCGGCTTTTTGATACGATGTGAGGTCTAAACCTATTTGGATTTCTTTGATGGTTTTGGAGGTTCCTATGTTGATGGTGGAGGTTTGGTTAAGGTTTGGTTTGGGTTTATCTTCGACCCATTCCTTGATCTTCTCTGGCACCTCATAGTCATCTTCCTCCTCTTGATCAAGATCCGTCAAGTCGAAGCTCAATCTTGCATCATAGTTGGAGTTATGTTGACAGGTTGGCATCTCATCAGCAGAGACACACACATCCAATGCTTGGGTCCTAAAAAAATGCTTCCATTAATATACACAACTGCTTAAATACACATAGCATTTGTAAAGCATGACAAAAGTGACTGCTCCAGCTGTGCAATCAAAAGTAAGCAGTAAATGAAAGCATAAATAAGGGCAGATTGACTGTCTGCCCCTTTACCCTTTTCGACTGAGGCAAGGAACATTGCTCCAATTATTCAGGGTTAAATCCTCACGGATAGGGAGGATACTGGAAGTGGTGTGCTCGTCTGTCTCATCTTGAATGACAACTGAGACATCCTTTAGGATATGGCCGAGGCTTTTCTGGGGATTGTTCCTCTGTTTGCTGTGAGGAAAGTGAGCACGATCTTCGTTGTCACTATCTGGGATTCCATTATTCATCCCTTCGTAGTTGATAATGACCTTCATGTTAGCGAATGGGTCTCGTCCTTCATACAGGATCTTTTCTTTTCCCTTTTCGCTATCTGCCTCAGGCTTGAGGGCTTTCCTTTTATGGACAGGTATGATTGAAGGAAATAGCATGGCTGATGCCCCCGTAGGGATCTTCCTCGTAGGTTTCACCCATCCGACATTTGTGAGGTTTGGGAGCAGAATCGTGGAGGCTTGAGCCTTGGGATGTTTGTGCGGATTCCGGTGGTTTGACCCGGATGAAAATCCCAATCCTGCTCTTCCCATCTGACTTGGGATTTGGATTGGCATCTTAATACTGTGCTTATTTTTTCCTAACCCTTCTCCAGGCTGAAAACCCGCAGCTACCATTTCTTGGCCCACTGTCATTACTTCAGTGGAAATTTTAGGCTTCAGGGCTGGTGCCCCAATCGGTAGATATTGAATATCGCTCACCTCAAGAGCTTGAAAACTTGTAGGCTCAACCCCGGCATCCAGGCTAATCACTGGCATATCCCCATGTATGTGGGTAGGGTATTCCGGTTCAGCATTCACTGTGATGAGGCTGCGGTTGATAATGTACTTGAGTTGCTGATGGAGGGTGGATGGAACATCCCCGGCCATATGGATCTATGGCCTGCCCAACAATAAGTTGTATCCGGTGGCTATGTTGAGCACCTGGAAAGATACATAGAAGGTGTGTGGACTAATTTCTAGAGGAAGCTCGATTTCCCCCATAGCCTGGCGGCGAGATCCATCGAAAGCCCGAATAACCATGTGACTAGCTTTGATCCAGTTTGGATTGATCTTCATCCTTTCTAACGTGTCGTATGGACAAATGTTGAGGGAAGATCCTCCATCAATAAGCACTCCTCCGATCACGTATCTAGAGGACATAACGGCTATATACAGGGACTTGTGGTGGCCCCTTCCCTCAGCCGGGATATCATCGTCTGTGAAGGAAATCACATTGTTGTTGAAAATGTGTTATATCACGTGATAAAATTTCTCTGTGTCTACCGTGTGTGGCAGATGGGCTTCTTCTAGTACCTTCACTAAGATGTTATGGTGATCCTCTGATGATTGGACCAAGTCCAGGATAGATATTTGCTTGGGTACGTCTTTTAAGCTTTGCACTATCTTGATTTCATTGTGTCCCATCTTTTTGAGGAACTCTTTTATCTTTTCTTCAGCCACCCTTTCTTTTGCTTTGGTAACTAGTTTAATCACCCGCTGAGGCAAGTACAATGGATTATCCTTTGACAGGATGGAAATGTTATTTGAAGTAGAGCTTCCAATGTCCCCGTAGTTCCATGGGACCTTCTTCAGACTGAGGATTGGATACTGAGGCCTGAAGGGCAAAATTAGAGGCTGAGGTTCAGCCACCTTCACAGGATTATGTTTGTCTTGGACCCTTTTACCTGTCAGTACCAGGGGTGTGATGATTGATTCTTTATATCAAAATATGACAGCCATTGTGTCCTGATACCATGCATCGAGGATCCAGAGGCTATCTTTATCTGTCATGTCAAGGATTTGATCTCCTCTGATTAGGTCACCTTTCTCAATCAGGTCTTGAATTAGGTTACGAAGTGCCCAGCATTCTTCTGTATCATGGCCGGGAGAGTTGGAATGGTACTGACATATTTGGTCAGGTTTGAATTTTCTGGATTGAGGGTTCAGCGGAGGTAGCAAGTTTTCAACCATTCCCTCGTTGATCATCATTTGCAGGATTTCTTCCATTGACTGGTTCAAATTGGTGAAATTCCTTTGAAATAGGAACTTCCTACCTGTTTGGACACTTGCTTCTTCGATCCCCATGTCAGTCCAGGGTGTAAGCTCACAAGTCCGGCTATGATCTTGATTGGAATTGACTTTCGCTGGAGGAGAGCGACTGCTAATAGATTGATGGATTTGCTTCAACATCTTTCTGGTGAGTTGATGTTGGTAGACGAACAAATCAGCCAACTGCTCAATTTGTTCCTTGATAGCCTTTATTTCTTGCTCTATCAGGAATTATTTTTCAAAAGCTTCCCAACTCATTGGGCTGATGTTGTTGGATTGAGTTGATTTTTCAACATAGCGGAGGTATTTGGATCCTTCTCCACCTGAAGTATTGATCATGTTGACACTCTCCTCCTTGTGCTGTGGGAGAGGGTTATCTTGGACATGTAGTTGATCGGGCTTTGTGACCACAATTTCTCCATTATCAATCAAATCTTGGATTTTGTGCTTGAGGGACCAACAATCTTGGGTGTCATGGCCCGGTGATCCGGAATGATAAGAACACTTCTTGCTAGGGTCGAAGTTCCTTGAATTAGTGTTAGTTGGCGGAAGGAGTTGGCCAATCTTATTCTGAGCTGTTAGAAGTTTAAAGACGTTCTCGAGTGAATCCCTTAGTGGGGTGAAAGTCCTTCTGCGTCTGACCTCCATGTTTTTCTGGAATGAAGGATTTGAAGGCTGTGTTGCATCTTGGAAAAGGGTATAGTTCCTCCTTTGAATGGGTGTATTGTTTGAATTACCGCTTGAGTTTTGTCCTTGTAACACAAAGGAAACTTCTTCATCTTTCTTTTTGTGGACCCTTCGGGGATTACTCCCGTAATTTTCGGATTGGATATGCTCAGCAACATCTTCGAGTGTCGTTAGGTCTTTTATTTTCCTAGACTTGAGTCCCATTTCGGCCATTTCGCCGTGTTTGATCATTTTAGAGAAAGGTTTTCCTATGCCTGCTAGGACCCTTTCATAATAAGGAGCTTCTTGAATATCAATGAAAGTCATGACTATTTCAGATTCAATTATGGCTGGGGTGACTTGTGCTGTGACCCGTCTCCATCGCTAGGCATATTCTCTGAATGATTCAGTGTTATTCTTCTTGATTTTGGTAATTTGATACCAATCTGGAGCTAGCTGAGATTGAAAACTGTACTGGCTGAGGAAGGCATGGGCCAGTTCTTCCCAACAGTGGATTTTTGAGTTATCCAGACGGGCATACCATGCTCTGGCTTCTCCAGTTAAACTCTTCTGAAATAGCTGCATTCGAAGTTTCTCGTCCTCAGCATAGGGTCCGAGTTCTCCAATGAAAACTTTTAGGTGTGTATAAGGATCCCCTAATCCATTATATTTCTCGAAATCAGGGACTTAAAATTTTTTGGGATACTGTGACGCCCCCAAATCCACGTTCCTTCGAAACCTCGGATTCGGTGCAGTCACGATACTATTATCGCCAAATTATTATATCTTTTATTTATTACTAAAAGAATACAACTTGCTTTATTACAATTTAGAATATAAATTCTATTCATATCCAAGATCTCGTCTTTACATCATATTCGATGTTACTAAAATGCGGAATAATTTAAACTTTTTCAATCCTCCTTGAATAAAATCTTTTATTGATTTCATAACTTGAATCAATTACAACCCTTGAATCAATTATAAAATATGATTCCTTCTTATCTGAGTTATCGTATAAGTATTTACAACTCAACTCGATATCCTCTATGTATTATCTAATACATCTTTATAGTACGACAAGCATTAAACCTCGTAAACAAATATCAAGTACAACTACTAGAACCTAGACATGGTTCGAGTAATAATCTAATCAGTATTCTTCGTTGTGATACTATCTATCTTTATCAATCAAGAAGCACGAAGTCTTTATCGTAAGTCCTTAACCTGCAAAAGTGGTTATTTGCAAGAGTGAGCTCGACAGCTCAGCAATTCTAACAGTTTTCATGCATCACATAGCATACAACATTATACTCAGTTCATGCATTTATAAACAATTTATATTTACTACGCATGTTACTTTTCACATAACAAGTATATCATCAAAGATCAACTTTCAATCTCATTTATATCTCATATACAATTCATATATAAGTTCACATTATCACAGCATAATATAATTCAACTGACAGTTATTGAATTCATATATCAAATAGGAACTGAAAGACTTGCCTGATTCGTAGTTTAACAACTACGACTTAACTGCTTAAAGCTATCTGCACTTCGTGTATTCCTACACAGTTATATAATCATGGATTTACATCCATCAGTCATACATTTCATATGCTCTTAATAGAATAACAATTCGTATATCGTTTTCTAATCTTGGTTTCGTTTCACTCTATCTTAGGATAACCACGATGTTACAACATCATACCTTCATACTTATTCTATAGAAACCATTCTATTTCGGTCCTTAGGGTCCTTAAGGAAAATAACTTAGGACCAGACAGTTAACAAACTGTTCTTGGCAGCTCTGCAACACGGCGCGGCCGCGCGGCAATTAAGCTTGGGAGTGGCGCGGCCGCGCGACTCCCTGCCAGAACCAGAACTTAGATTTCACAAACTTAGTTTGGTCCTAACATATCATGCATTCTGATATATATTATACACACACATTAAGTAGGCATGCTCGTGCTTATACTACACATGTATACTTAATCACATAGTCTATGCTTTTGAAATTCATTTTCTCGAATATGCGTGCATAGGTGAAATCCATGTTTCATCACATGATGCTTATGTCAACATGTCTATAGGCATAATGAATCCTAATATACATGCTCGTGTGATCATAATGTAACTCACTCCGTGTTTGATGCTATCATCTTACACATTCTAAACATTTCATAAAAATCGCTTTAAGTCAACAAAGGTAACTAAGTATATGCAAAGTACCTTGTAGTCATGATTCTCATGTATTAAAACACATATATAAGTCATCTATACATGCTCAATGATCAGAACGTGGACATCCTATATATACGTCCAAAAACTCTAAGTTTGTCTTTTGAAATCATTTTTAATTTAAACAATGTGTTCTAGTGTATGCTCAATACCTTCGACTCACATATCATGCATATCTAAACCATATAATCATGCTTAAAAAGTCAGAATATAAACATGACTTAAATACGCCAAAATTCATTTATAAAACCTTAAGTTTTCATTAAAAACTCCACTACAACAAGGTATAATTGTTTACTATTAGCCAAGGTAATTAATCAACAACTACCTTCATACCCATTGATACACATAACCAAGACACTTACACATGTCTCAAAAGTCCGACTCAAAGAACACAAAATTCGTCAAGTCTCATTTTCAAAACTTTACGTTTTCTTTTTAGAAAATTATGTTAAACCAACTAATACAACTCACTATGTGTATGACAACCTTAGTACACATGTCAGACCCCTTTATGAAATTATTAGAGCCTAACTAGTATGCTTAACCAACCAGAAAACACAAAATCACCAAGAGTTTCTGCAAAGGGCGCGGCTGCGCCCCATTTGTACTAGGGAGACGCGCGGCCGCGCGTCCCCGTTTCCAGACCAGAAACTTTACTGCTAAAACAGAGCTTCAGCTAATCCTTTTCTTACTTCATGTAACAAGCTTGAAAGCCATCATATTGTATTTATAACATATATTTAGACTCTACTTAACATGTTAACATCATCTTACATATCAATTCTCCACTAATTCATGAAATCTCTTATGAATTTATAAACTCACAACTAAGAATTTAAAGTAAGAGTTATACCTCTTGGAGCTTTGAATTACTAAGCTTACTTCCCAAATCAGTTTTCTCACATAACTCTCATCACCATATTCTCTATATCAACTTAGCAATTATTTAGCAACTTCAATTTGTGAATATGAAGCTTCAATTTATAGAGAATTTATGGACCAAATTTAGTTCTTGCACATTGAATCAAACCAATGGGTTGATCAAAGACATGGAGGTTAACAAGAGGTTAGTAAGGAGTTGGTGAAATCCATCATCAATCCCACACCCCTCACAATCATCACACTCATTGCTAGATAGGAAGTTGAGAGATGAAGGAGATAGGCTAGCCTTAGCCATTCACGTGAAAGAGAAGTTGGGCACTCATTGTGAGACAAATAATCTAACTCAGCAATAACAATTAGCAAATGTAATTCCACACTTGGTTACACACCTCTATATATAATATATACACTTAGGTTATATAATATATACATATATACACATTCATACATATAGCTTAGGTTATGAATGAATTGTAAATAAAATCTCTAATTGCAATGTATCATATATCATCCATATATATCTCATCTTACCGGATATAATTCTATCGGGTATTATCACATTACATTGTTTCCTTTATTATTAAATTTTATTAATTTAATAATTATTTATAATATATCCATGATATATTATTTTATTGTATACTCATATTTTAAATATACACTACTACATATAATCATGTACCTCATGTACATAGGTTAAGCTAATATTCTAATTGGACTAAATATAATATGGTTGGGTACTATCATCCCACCATTGTTCATAAAATTATTATCACAAATATACTCAAATATTATAATGATAATTAATATCAACCATACATTTTCTTCTAATACTTCCAATTAAATCCCCTTGATTTAACTTCATTATTTATGCCACACAAGGCATAATTATGTGAACTTAGTACTTAATAGTCCACAAGTTTATAATAATATAATCTCCTAAGATAATATTATACTCAATGTTACATCTTATAATATGTTCATAAAGTAATACCATTACATTACTAATTTACATGTTCTCTATTATAATCAATCTATTACCCTCCTATGGGTAATACCCAATGGTCAAAGAGGAGTTGGTGGCTAATTCCACCAACTACTACTATTCTTGGTCCTTCCTCATCATTACACCTTATAACATGCTCATGGTGTAATTACATTTCTTATTATATGCTTTCTTAGCAACAATGTAGTAATTGAATTAACAAACTCTACACACCAATGTATTGCATCTATTCATTATCAAGCTATTATTCTCCTATGGTTATTACCCAAAGGGCAAAAGGGAAGTTGGTGGCTAACTCCCACCAACTACCACTATTCATGAACCCTAACCACTTGATTGACCATTATTGTTCTCACATGGACTAATTTGCAAGCTTATATCTAATAACTTAATGTTATTACCATATGATATGATAGGGTCACACATACACCCAATCATATAATCCATGTACATTTGACAATACCGAATATATTTTAATTGAGTAGTGTCACACCCCATTATTGTAACTTTATTATTACACTTAATCATATAGTTTCCTATATTATATAGTTTTCTTGAAGTGTCACACTTCATTCCATATTATATAGATGTAGCTACTATATAACTTATAATTACACATCATTGCACATAGGAATCTATTCACATAATAATAATAATTAATTCCATTAATTATTCATTCATTAATTTATTTAATGAATGTTTATTCCACCACTTTGCCACACTAGGCATATCTCACAAGCTTAACTTAAGCTTATTATCACTCCCATCACACTTTAATATTCTTTTAATATAAGGTTTGTGTGACACATGCACTTTAATGCTAAATTATTTAGCTACCTTGAACAATTATATGTATAACCTTTTCACTAGAATAATTAATATTTACTCTATTAATTATTATAAAATCTACGATAAAATAATAACTTAAGTTATTTAATATATTGAAATAACTTAGTTTTCTTTCATTAATAAACTTTCTTGAAAATACATTAGGAATTATGTATTTTGCCATAACATAAAATATTATGTTTTCTCCAAATAAAGATATTCATTGTTAGAAAATAATTTACTTATTGTCTCAAGATATTATTCTTAATATAATATCTACTAAAATAATTACATGTATGGCACATGTACATACATTATATATAGAAAATAGGTAATAAGTTTATTTTCTATTATAATAATTTATTTCCATCAATTTATTTATATATAGCAAATACGTTTTAATATATTTACCATATTAATTAATCACACTTATTACATTATACCAAAAACATATAGGGTAATATTATTATTCAAAAATAATATTTCCTCCTTTATTAAAATAATTCAATATTAGAATTTATTTTAATATCCTTTATAATAATTATTTCTCTTTCTTTTCTATAAATTGTTCCCAAAACAATTTCTTCAAATATTTATTTAAAGATATAATGATTTTCATTTCTCTTTAATAACGTATATATATCTATTAACGTTATTTGTACATTAGACTTTCACACATATTACCATTCTAAGTAATATATAGAAGGTACTAATTATAATCATATATTCAACATATATATTAATTCACTCCTTTACTTAAGTAAATCAAACCTTGTACCATATTACCTTAGTTAATTAAGGTTCAATATTCACATTATATTATTCCATAATATAACTCTCAACTTAAATTAACCAATATTTATTCTTATTAGTTAATTCCTTAACTAACTCATGCTTCACTATCCAAACCTATTCACGGATAGCTTAAGTGCTATTAATAACCTATATTATAAACATACGAGTTATTAGTACACATACACAAGAATATGGTGATTATACATTAAGGATATTTAATGTCACCAACTTACTATGATAAAATAATTCTATAAATTATTTAATATCGATAGGAATTTATCCACTTCCTTTACCTCAATTGAATCGTCTCTACGATAAGTAACAAATATATATTAATAATATATTCATTAATCACAAAAACACATATTACATAGTCCATATTACCCTATGTAATATAATACCACATACCTCATATCACATATATATCTTTCTATTCGAACCCATCTCACGGTTTAAGAATTTTATTTATTAAATCCTTATTTAATAATATCTGAAAATTCGGGTTCTTACATCATCTCCCCCTTATAAGGATTCCGTCCTCGGAATCACCGAAACTTCCTCTACTCGGTGTTATTCCGAATATTATATATTCTCTTGAATAATTTTTATCCATTCTCTTTTCAGAAGTTTTATTACTATAACTTTCTCAATCTCATTCTACCACTTTCTCCTTTCTAAGGAACATTCTACTTACTACATTCATCCTTTAGAAGAATAAGAATCTTCCACGATTTTTCAATAATCGAGAAGTAGTATGAATAACTCAGATTCCAATTTATGCTGAGGGGTCACAAGACCGTGAACTTTTCTCCAGGTTTACTAATGCTTCAACACAATTCTTCACACCGCAAACCAGAGTATTTATCAATCACAAAGACTAAAAACACTCTCCATACGTACTCTAGGTGGCCAACCTATTGTACCACTATGTTGGGCCGCAACGTAGTGTTTTGTAACGACTATATGCGTTACGCTCGGAACCATTGTCCCCGAAAACATGTCCCCTTATAGGGTTGTTCACCTCAGCTTTTCAACATCTAAATTCGCACCAGAGCAATCTGGTTTGGCATACATACACAAGAATACTTGAATTCTATAATCCCTTTCCAACAGTCGCCTAGCCGAATCAAATAGCTTAGACTCTCATCAACAATTCGGACATCAATCGAAATAATTTAGTCAACTTAATTGACCTTCTTTATAATTTACAAGAAAATCAAAAATTCTTTTATGACGTCATGATACCATACTAGATTAGTAGTACGTTGAGGATTCCGCCATTTTATGACTTTGTCATATTACAACATACCATAGTGGGCTGACGATCTTTCGATCACAACCAACACTAGGTTCGATTGCATTGATGACTCCATCATTTACCATTCTACATCATATCAAATGATGCACAAGGTTAAAATATATTTTGAAAGATTGTCAAATCATTTTTGTCTTAGCCGAAATAATTAGCGTAGACATACGAATAACGGTGTTGTTTTTAAAACTCATTAGTTCAGTTACCTGACCCAATGTTTTCTCAAGAAAACCGAAGTGCAAACACTAGCACGAAGTCAATAATTATTGAAAATCTAGCGTAGCTAGAGGATTTAGAAAAATCCAATTTCTCTATTGCTTCAATCTCTTACCACCATCAATGCTTACTATTCCAAAACTCTTATATAATATATCTATTCTCAGTACAGTTCACCAACTTACCACACCATGGAAGCTCAGGAACTTACCATAATCATATGGGTTGAGGAACTTATCCTAGTCAGACCAAAATAGTCCATTCGCTGAGGGGTCCCATCATACGATTATGAGTCACGAACTTGTCATAGGCATGAGTTTTAAGAACTCGCACCTAAACTTAATATTATCTAATTATATCTTAGAAATCTCTATCTATCAAAATAAATATGAGAAAAGAATCACCTTTCCGCCATATGTATAATGATACCGCGACACTAACATTCCAACGATTATCAATGTGGCACACTTAGTGCAAGCACAAAACTTCTGCCCATACAAAAGTTTGTACAACTAAGCCATCACATGAGTCCTCAATGGAATTCCAACACTTAACCATATCTTACTCTATCACTTGCTCATTACGAGCTTTCTACGTTTCACCACATACAACTCCTCATGAGTTCATCTCGTACTTTATCATAGTACATTCTCTTATAGCATCAAGCTATACATACTTAGTCATTACAGACTATCTATCATTTTACAATTCAATCTGATCATGTCGTGATCATCACTATACCTTAGGGTTCTTTCCCTATTATCAACCAAACTCCATCTGAGTTCATTCTCATTATCTTTGTCATATACATCTTATAGACATCATCTTAACATTTTCATTACCGGAGTTAGGAAACTCCTGATTCTCATTCTCTAGATACTTCGAGATTCTTCTTTGAATCTTCACGTATATATTTTAATCTTATCTTTTCCTCTCTCAGGTTATAGTCTAAGGTACACTTACCTAAGGTTTATAACCTACAGCTTTGATACCAACCTGTGACGCCCCCAAATCCACGTTCCTTCGAAACCTCGGATTCGGTGCAGTCACGATACTATTATCGCCAAATTATTATATCTTTTATTTATTACTAAAAGAATACAACTTGCTTTATTACAATTTAGAATATAAATTCTATTCATATCCAAGATCTCGTCTTTACATCATATTCGATGTTACTAAAATGCGGAATAATTTAAACTTTTTCAATCCTCCTTGAATAAAATCTTTTATTGATTTCATAACTTGAATCAATTACAACCCTTGAATCAATTATAAAATATGATTCCTTCTTATCTGAGTTATCGTATAAGTATTTACAACTCAACTCGATATCCTCTATGTATTATCTAATACATCTTTATAGTACGACAAGCATTAAACCTCGTAAACAAATATCAAGTACAACTACTAGAACCTAGACATGGTTCGAGTAATAATCTAATCAGTATTCTTCGTTGTGATACTATCTATCTTTATCAATCAAGAAGCACGAAGTCTTTATCGTAAGTCCTTAACCTGCAAAAGTGGTTATTTGCAAGAGTGAGCTCGACAGCTCAGCAATTCTAACAGTTTTCATGCATCACATAGCATACAACATTATACTCAGTTCATGCATTTATAAATAATTTATATTTACTACGCATGTTACTTTTCACATAACAAGTATATCATCAAAGATCAACTTTCAATCTCATTTATATCTCATATACAATTCATATATAAGTTCACATTATCACAACATAATATAATTCAACTAACAGTTATTGAATTCATATATCAAATAGGAACTGAAAGACTTGCCTGATTCGTAGTTTAACAACTACGACTTAACTGCTTAAAGCTATCTGCACTTCGTGTATTCCTACACAGTTATATAATCATGGATTTACATCCATCAGTCATACATTTCATATGCTCTTAATAGAATAACAATTCGTATATCGTTTTCTAATCTTGGTTTCGTTTCACTCTATCTTAGGATAACCACGATGTTACAACATCATACCTTCATACTTATTCTATAGAAACCATTCTATTTCGGTCCTTAGGGTCCTTAAGGAAAATAACTTAGGACCAGACAGTTAACAAACTGTTCTTGGCAGCTCTGCAACACGGCGCGGCCGCGCGGCAATTAAGCTTGGGAGTGGCGCGGCCGCGCGACTCCCTGCCAGAACCAGAACTTAGATTTCACAAACTTAGTTTGGTCCTAACATATCATGCATTCTGATATATATTATACACACACATTAAGTAGGCATGCTCGTGCTTATACTACACATGTATACTTAATCACATAGTCTATGCTTTTGAAATTCATTTTCTCGAATATGCGTGCATAGGTGAAATCCATGTTTCATCACATGATGTTTATGTCAACATGTCTATAGGCATAATGAATCCTAATATACATGCTCGTGTGATCATAATGTAACTCACTCCGTGTTTGATGCTATCATCTTACACATTCTAAACATTTCATAAAAATCGCTTTAAGTCAACAAAGGTAACTAAGTATATGCAAAGTACCTTGTAGTCATGATTCTCATGTATTAGAACACATATATAAGTCATCTATACATGCTCAATGATCAGAACGTGGACATCCTATATATACGTCCAAAAATTCTAAGTTTGTCTTTTGAAATCATTTTTAATTTAAACAATGTGTTCTAGTGTATGCTCAATACCTTCGACTCACATATCATGCATATCTAAACCATATAATCATGCTTAAAAAGTCAGAATATAAACATGACTTAAATACGCCAAAATTCATTTATAAAACCTTAAGTTTTCATTAAAAACTCCACTACAACAAGGTATAATTGTTTACTATTAGCCAAGGTAATTAATCAACAACTACCTTCATACCCATTGATACACATAACCAAGACACTTACACATGTCTCAAAAGTCCGACTCAAAGAACACAAAATTCGTCAAGTCTCATTTTCAAAACTTTACGTTTTCTTTTTAGAAAATTATGTTAAACCAACTAATACAACTCACTATGTGCATGACAACCTTAGTACACATGTCAGACCCCTTTATGAAATTATTAGAGCCTAACTAGTATGCTTAACCAACCAGAAAACACAAAATCACCAACAGTTTCTGCAGAGGGCGCGGCTGCGCCCCATTTGTACTAGGGAGACGCGCGGCCGCGCGTCCCCGTTTCCAGACCAGAAACTTTACTGCTAAAACAGAGCTTCAGCTAATCCTTTTCTTACTTCATGTAACAAGCTTGAAACCATCATATTATATTTATAACATATATTTAGACTCTACTTAACATGTTAACATCATCTTACATATCAATTCTCCACTAATTCATGAAATCTCTTATGAATTTATAAACTCACAACTAAGAATTTAAAGTAAGAGTTATACCTCTTGGAGCTTTGAATTACTAAGCTTGCTTCCCAAATCAGTTTTCTCACATAACTCTCATCACCATATTCTCTATATCAACTTAGCAATTATTTAGCAACTTCAATTTGTGAATATGAAGCTTCAATTTATAGAGAATTTATGGACCAAATTTGGTTCTTGCACATTGAATCAAACCAATGGGTTGATCAAAGACATGGAGGTTAACAAGAGGTTAGTAAGGAGTTGGTGAAATCCATCATCAATCCCACACCCCTCACAATCATCACACTCATTGCTAGCTAGGAAGTTGAGAGATGAAGGAGATAGGCTAGCCTTAGCCATTCACGTGAAAGAGAAGTTGGGCACTCATTGTGAGACAAATAATCTAACTCAGCAATAACAATTAGCAAATGTAATTCTACACTTGGTTACACACCTCTATATATAATATATACACTTAGGTTATATAATATATACATATATACACATTCATACATATAGCTTAGGTTATGAATGAATTGTAAATAAAATCTCTAATTGCAATGTATCATATATCATCCATATATATCTCATCTTACCGGATATAATTCTATCGGGTATTATCACATTACATTGTTTCCTTTATTATTAAATTTTATTAATTTAATAATTATTTATAATATATCCATGATATATTATTTTATTGTATACTCATATTTTAAATATACACTACTACATATAATCATGTACCTCATGTACATAGGTTAAGCTAATATTCTAATTGGACTAAATATAATATGGTTGGGTACTATCATCCCACCATTGTTCATAAAATTATTATCACAAATATACTCAAATATTATAATGATAATTAATATCAACCATACATTTTCTTCTAATACTTCCAATTAAATCCCCTTGATTTAACTTCATTATTTATGCCACACAAGGCATAATTATGTGAACTTAGTACTTAATAGTCCACAAGTTTATAATAATATAATCTCCTAAGATAATATTATACTCAATGTTACATCTTATAATATGTTCATAAAGTAATACCATTACATTACTAATTTACATGTTCTCTATTATAATCAATCTATTACCCTCCTATGGGTAATACCCAATGGTCAAAGAGGAGTTGGTGGCTAATTCCACCAACTACTACTATTCTTGGTCCTTCCTCATCATTACACCTTATAACATGCTCATGGTGTAATTACATTTCTTATTATATGCTTTCTTAGCAACAATGTAGTAATTGAATTAACAAACTCTACACACCAATGTATTGCATCTATTCATTATCAAGCTATTATTCTCCTATGGTTATTACCCAAAGGGCAAAAGGGAAGTTGGTGGCTAACTCCCACCAACTACCACTATTCATGAACCCTAACCACTTGATTGACCATTATTGTTCTCACATGGACTAATTTGCAAGCTTATATCTAATAACTTAATGTTATTACCATATGATATGATAGGGTCACACATACACCCAATCATATAATCCATGTACATTTGACAATACCGAATATATTTTAATTGAGTAGTGTCACACCCCATTATTGTAACTTTATTATTACACTTAATCATATAGTTTCCTATATTATATAGTTTTCTTGAAGTGTCACACTTCATTCCATATTATATAGATGTAGCTACTATATAACTTATAATTACACATCATTGCACATAGGAATCTATTCACATAATAATAATAATTAATTCCATTAATTATTCATTCATTAATTTATTTAATGAATGTTTATTCCACCACTTTGCCACACTAGGCATATCTCACAAGCTTAACTTAAGCTTATTATCACTCCCATCACACTTTAATATTCTTTTAATATAAGGTTTGTGTGACACATGCACTTTAATGCTAAATTATTTAGCTACCTTGAACAATTATATGTATAACCTTTTCACTAGAATAATTAATATTTACTCTATTAATTATTATAAAATCTACGATAAAATAATAACTTAAGTTATTTAATATATTGAAATAACTTAGTTTTCTTTCATTAATAAACTTTCTTGAAAATACATTAGGAATTATGTATTTTGCCATAACATAAAATATTATGTTTTCTCCAAATAAAGATATTCATTGTTAGAAAATAATTTACTTATTGTCTCAAGATATTATTCTTAATATAATATCTACTAAAATAATTACATGTATGGCACATGTACATACATTATATATAGAAAATAGGTAATAAGTTTATTTTCTATTATAATAATTTATTTCCATCAATTTATTTATATATAGCAAATACGTTTTAATATATTTACCATATTAATTAATCACACTTATTACATCATACCAAAAACATATAGGGTAATATTATTATTCAAAAATAATATTTCCTCCTTTATTAAAATAATTCAATATTAGAATTTATTTTAATATCCTTTATAATAATTATTTCTCTTTCTTTTCT
This sequence comes from Panax stipuleanatus, assembly GCA_020205555.1. Classification (NCBI taxonomy): domain Eukaryota; kingdom Viridiplantae; phylum Streptophyta; class Magnoliopsida; order Apiales; family Araliaceae; genus Panax; species Panax stipuleanatus. The sequence goes on from CM035123.1 coordinate 26,542,997, forward strand.
ATAAATTGTTCCCAAAATAATTTCTTCAAATATTTATTTAAAGATATAATGATTTTCATTTCTCTTTAATAACGTATATATATCTATTAACGTTATTTGTACATTAGACTTTCACACATATTACCATTCTAAGTAATATATAGAAGGTACTAATTATAATCATATATTCAACATATATATTAATTCACTCCTTTACTTAAGTAAATCAAACCTTGTACCATATTACCTTAGTTAATTAAGGTTCAATATTCACATTATATTATTCCATAATATAACTCTCAACTTAAATTAACCAATATTTATTCTTATTAGTTAATTCCTTAACTAACTCATGCTTCACTATCCAAACCTATTCACGGATAGCTTAAGTGCTATTAATAACCTATATTATAAACATACGAGTTATTAGTACACATACACAAGAATATGGTGATTATAAATTAAGGATATTTAATGTCACCAACTTACTATGATAAAATAATTCTATAAATTATTTAATATCGATAGGAATTTATCCACTTCCTTTACCTCAATTGAATCGTCTCTACGATAAGTAACAAATATATATTAATAATATATTCATTAATCACAAAAACACATATTACATAGTCCATATTACCCTATGTAATATAATACCACATACCTCATATCACATATATATCTTTCTATTCGAACCCATCTCACGGTTTAAGAATTTTATTTATTAAATCCTTATTTAATAATATCTGAAAATTCGGGTTCTTACAGATACCGAGCCCCGAGAAATATGCATAGATCTGAGTAGTTGACACTGCCAAATGCCCCAATTCCTTTGATGGACCGGAGGGTTTCTTTCATTTATTGCATTTTCTTGAGAATGTCACCAGCTTCATGTTCTTTACTTAGGATGGTGATTTCTGGAGTTTTGTTGATTGTATCTTGGTTCTGAGGTCCAGGGATCTGAGTTTCGGCCTTTTTCGTAGCTTGACCGCTAGCCCCACTACCAGATGCTCCTGGTTCTGGATAAGTTTGAGATTGTTTCTCTTTGAAGGCCTTGCTTTGCTCTTGAAGGTAACCGGCTAGCTCGGCTATCTAATTTTTCAATCCTTCGAATTCTTCCCTAGACACAGGGGTGGATTCTGGTGGAGTACTTGAAGCCATGTCCGTAGATGGACTGGGTGCTTTTCTGGCCTTTGATTTAGTGATAGGACCAATTTTTTCTTACCTACACCAAAACGTATATGTGTCAATTCCCTGTGCTAAGTAATGACTGGATGCATTTATGATGTGTGTTTTTTAAGTTTATCCTGCAAAACCGAGGTTAGTTGTTTTGATGGCAGGATGACAGAATATTTGACAGGAAAGTAAATCTTTCATTATTGTCATTTACAATGCGCTCCTCAGTAATTGGAGACTTGACATGGAATTGAAAGAGGAAGGCATAAAGAAGCATCCCGTCGAATTCGGTTGATCAGAAGATGACCTATCCTAGGTTACTCTCGCGGCTTTTGTTTCGGCATGAAGGCTCCTAGATCATCGCAATCTACTAGAAAGGAAGTTATTCCGATCGTTCAACTGGAGCGAATCTGGGTGGTGCATTTTCAGGAGGCAGCACCGGAGACTTAGTCGTCCCTAGAGTCCTTACTTATCACCGACCGGGTTAGCCTCCTGGTGGAGGGACACACAGCATACATTCAAATACATTGACCTTACCGCTTATGCATGCAATGACAGTTCGTGCGAAGCACTAATATGGGTACAAAGCATTAAAGCATTCATTCTCATTCATTCAATGTAAAGGTATAGCATTCATACATTCAATGGAAGACGCAGCATTCACTCATCCATTGACTGTGGAGATGCAGGATTCCACGCATTCAATAGTTTTGCAAGGGAAATGTTTGAAAAGATTAAAAGCAGCCTAAGCCCTCTATTGTCCCCAGCAGAGTCGCCACCTGTCGACATTGGAAAATTTAAAAATACCGCGGGTCGGTTCATAACCCAGTTTTCCTCAAATCGATCTTCCTAAGTTATCTCTACCCTTATTCTTTTTATTTCAAAAAAGGTTTTGAAGGGTTTTAGGAAAGAGGCCAACATGTGTATATGTCGACGATTTGATTTGATTTAAACAGAGTCGCCAGTTGGTAGTTTTGAAAATGGTTGTACCAACTCAACCGAATTTGATTTAAAAAGAGGCCCAATTGTTGGACACTGTCAAAACTTGATCTTTGAAATCGGAAGTTTTGAGTTCGGGGGCTTGGTTAAGTGTGGGGAAGGTGTTAGGCACCCCACTACTCCCGTGTAAACACGGTACCGCAATCTTTTCAATATTTCCCCTAAAACTGGAATGCGTGAGTGAATGCTGTTTTGAAAATTAGGCCTTTTGATTGATTGAAAGCTTTGACAGGCTTTGTTAAACCTATATACGAAGGGTTTGATTTGATTTGAAAATCAGTCTTTGATTTGATTTGCAAAAGCATTTAATTTGATTTGACAGTGATGTTTTGAAAGCTGTTTATCAAACTCCTACGCTGACATAGGAATTGAAACACATTGCCACTTATAATTTTATCTTTATAGCCTTAAGGCTGCATGCAAATGGTGATTTGTCGGGCTGCGAAGCATCCTCGACCACAGAAATATAAAGTGTCGGTCTCCTCATGGGTATGAAAACCATCGGAGGGACGCTGACACGACAATCCATATTTTCACTATGTTGAGACCTTAAATCCGGATAACCGTTTTAAGGTCTGTACATGTACATTTTACAAAAAAAACTGGCAGGGTACATCTGTAGATCGGAGTTTGTCCATCGTAGGAATCACATTCTGATCAGTTTGATCATGAATCCCACGATTCCTAGACTCACATATGAGTAGCCAAAACCTGCACAGTTCAAATTTGTACAGAAATAGATATATATACATCCTCACGTCGCAATGGAACCAAAGATTCATCAGTAAATCCTGGTTGCGTATGACCAAAGTGTCCCGTTCCCACTAGATAGCGATCTAAGGGACGCAAGGTTGCTTTTGAAGCTGAAACTACAAAAATAACTAGATTTAAAGAAATCTCAGTCATTATAGCTTCCAGGTTCTGTCGGGACCTGTTTGAACTGTTGAAAGCTAGAAGTGGTGAGATTTGGATAAATCTAGTTCGCCCGCTGATATGTCAGTGCAAATTCATATACAAATGAATGTTAAATGCAGCAGTTGAATAAATTGGATAAAGCAATATATATAATTATATATATATAAGCTGTAAAAGGGCGATGGATTTTCACTCGCAAGCCCGGACTGGATTTTGAAATATATATGTAGATATATATATTGACAGAAACGTAGTCAATCAAGACTGGAAAGATGACTAGTGATGATGAAGGCTGTTTATATATGCATAAATATATATAAAAGTAGTAAGGGCGATGGGTTTTCACGCCTGTGCCCGGACTGAATTAAAAAATAAAAAATATATATATATATATATATATATATATATATTGACAGAATGTAGTCAACCAATACTGGTACGAAGACCAATTATGGTGAGAGTCGCTTATATATGCGTAAATATATATAAAAGCGATAAACTACCTTGGATTTGACATTCGGACTTGACAGAATTGAAACGTTAGTACATCAACAGTTAAATATGTACAGAAAAAGGCCAGACCCGGACTGGGAAGACAACCCAGTCCGGTGAAGCTGCCAAAACGGTGTGTGCTAGTGCATTGAAGCTAATGGAGCTGGCGGATCGAAAATCCGAGTTGTAAAAATGTTGAAAACGGAGTTTATATACAAAAATGTATCAATTTTAGACGAAAACGGCCACGGAACTAAGTTCTGGGAATATTTAGAAGATAAAACTTTATGTGCTGGTGCAAAACAGTGCAAAATAGTAGTATTGACTTGCTGATCGTAAAAATATTTATAATGGGTTGCACTACGGGCTTTTTACCAAATCATAGGCCTTAAACGTCCAAATCTACCGGTAATTTTTTGATATGTGGTAGTATATGGGTATATCTATCTGTTGGAATGAAAATATTTGGGTTTGAAAGAGGTGTAAAAGTCGAAAAATCAGTCGGGCAGGGCTTCGCTGCGCTTCTTACTTATTCAAATGAGAGGGGGCTGCCCCTCTATGTATAGAGGGGGGAGCCGCACCTCTACATGCAGTTGCCGCAGGTAGAGGTGCGGCCACTCGAGGTGGGTTTCGCGTGCCCGGCTTGGTCGTCTCGAAGTACGTGCACTCTGAGCAATGCGATGTCCTGTCGAAAACTTTTTAACTTTTAATCGAAGCGTCCGTTTGAGGCGTGCGATACCTTTCTAGAAAGTTCTCGCCAAGAGTGTTGCAATGACATGGTAGAAAACATTTTCCGGGTCCAGGAAGATGGGTTCATAATCAAGTCTTCAATTCCCCGTAGTTTGTCCATTGAACTGTCTTGCATTGTTGCCACTCGGGATCGTCGTTAGGGTTCATTCTAACTTTGGCGGCATAAATTTGGCCTGAGTTTAACCAAGTAGGTTGAAAGTTGGTAAAATAACCGTTGTACCCCTCCCGGGGCTGCCTGTAGTGTCAGCATGGTCGCTGGTTGACTTTCGGGAGCTGATTCCAAGACTTGGATCCCAGTCGAGTCTTTTGACCTCAGGGTTGTCTCTGAGGCTGATGTGGTCGTTTCAGGTTTTGCTATGGAGTTGTTGTGATGCTTCAGGTTGATTTCTGAAGTTGGCCTGACGTCCCGGGTTGAGACCGAGGATGACCTGCACTTTCTGGGTTGAGACTGGGGTTGATTGGTACCTCCCGGGTTGCTACCGGGACTGATTGGTACCTCCCGGGTTGAGACCGGGTTTGAGCTTGATGATCCGATTGACTGTCGGAACTTGATTGATGGTCCGATTGGCTGTCGGAGCTTGATTGATGGTCCGATTGACTGTCGAAACTTGATTGATGGTCCGATTGACTGTCGGAACTTGATTAGCGATATTGGGAATCGGATTTAACTGGAGCACCGATATTGTGGATCGAATTTGGGTTAATTGATAGTTTTACCCTTCTCGTAGGTGAGTATCGGGGCAAGAAAAATCTCGAGTGTCTACACCATGTATTTCTGGCGACTCAGAATGGGTTGTGTGGACCTATTTTGGGGGCGTCATAGTTGGTATCAGAGCTTAGGGATATAGTCACTGGCGGAGATCTGAGTCTAGAACTACGAGGGGAGAGACGAGTAATATACTTCACTACTGTGTTACTTATCTAAGCTGAATTTTCTTACTTAATAAGTTGACAAATTATGATATGTCAATTAACCTTTGTTTTGAAGCTGTATTCTGGAATGATATCTGAAATTCAAGAGATGAGCAATGGAGAAATCATGATACAGAGGAAATAACATGAAAGATAGAATCTGAAATGAAAGCAAGGTATCCTCACCTCTTCGAACTACCAGGTACGTAAATTTTGAGGACGAAATTTCATAAGGAGGGGAGATTGTAAGACCCCGAATTTTATGAAATAAAAATATTCAATTTTCTTATAATTATTGTTCTATTCAGTAAATGGTTAAATTGATAAAAGGTTAAAGTTAAGGGTGATATGTGCAAATTTTACAAAGTAAGCAAGTTAGCATAAAATATTCGTTGTGTTGGGGAATATTCGTTTGGTCGGAAAATATTCTTTTTGTCGGGGAATATTCGTACGACGGTGCAATCATTGGTTGATCCTATAACGGAATAATTATCGGATATAGAAAGCGACAGAAGTAACCTTTTTATAAAAATAATGGCAAAACTTTTACCGTTAACTTGTTGAAATACCCGGTGGTTAAAGTACAGTTATACGCGTTGTTGCACAGTAGTAAACGGTATTGCACAGTAATTTCTAATTATTGATTCTTACGTAAGAAGTCACTCATTCAATAATTGTTACTGTAATTACTGTTTAATATTTTATATTATTGATTCAATAATTGCTACATTAGTAAATGCATATTATTTTATATTATTGATTCAATAAATGTCACAATAACCACTGCACAGTATTTCACATTATTAATTCAATAATTGTCACACATATTATTGAAATGATATTATTAAATAGCATTATTGACAATGTCTAGAAAGTTTTGTCGAGGAAAAGGGTTAGGTTATATAATTGCGCGCCAATGAATAGAAATTCTTATCGAAAAGCCCCTCTTTCCTGGGAACGAACTGGTTGTCAATGTTGTAATTCTATAATATTAATTGTGAATAATAATTGATGAATAAAATAAAAATTGTTGATAAATATGATAAGTAAATATTTATTCAATTTTGATATAAAGGGAGGAATTTTTAGTATGAGACATTTGTTGAAAATTGGCATTTTATCTTATGCGATAAAATAATTCATTCAAATATATTATTATAATATTACATTATAATGTGATAATATAATAGTATAATTTTATAATTTGAATGGTAACATTATTATAATAAATTCATGGTATAAAAATAAAATAAGGGGGAAGAAAGAAAATTGAATTGAAATTTTTTTAATAAATGTTTTAAAATATATATATATATATATATATATATATATATATATATATATATATATATATATATATATATATATACAAACATGTGGGTGGAGTTGTCCTTTTTGGTGTGCTTTGAATCTTCAAAGATGGAATGCTGTAGAAAAAAATCATTCGTATGTTCATTTAGTCAGTTCTGGTGTTCTGGCATTTTTCTATAAATAGGGTACTTAGTTAGAAATGAAAATCACACCAGAATCAGAAAATTTTCTCTCTATAATATTGAGCGTATTTCTTGTGAGTATAAGGATATTTTGAGTGTTGATAACAGTGCAAGATTTCTTCAACATAATCTTCGTTATTCCAGTCAGAATTACTCTCATATTAAGGTAAAGGATATTATTTTTCTCGTAAAAGATGTTTTCGTTCAATATTCGTAAGGAATATTATTTTCCTTCATACTTTATAGTATATAAGTAATAATATTTCGTTTCATATTCCTAAATTTAAACTTACTATGGTAAGTATTGCTTTTATAATTCCTGAAATGATCAGAAATTCCTTGAGTTTTGCGCTTCATCTACTATCATTTCACCGGAATATTTTCCTGAATTTTCTTATGAAATTTTTACCTTTTCATGTCGGGGTACTATTCATACGTACGGTACTATTCACGGGATACTATTCACTAGGAAATTTTGTTCTTTTCTGTCCAAATTATTTTTGATATATGAATATCATTCTTGAATTTTACTCCACAATTGGTTATCGTGTTGACAATTTGATCATATTATTCTTATTATTTATATTCATCATATATAACCTTTTTATAATCATGGTGATGAAAGTTCTCTTTGGCTTGAGTGCAAAGATGGATAGATTATTGGTATGATCATGACTATGGGTTCTCTTCGGCTAGGGGTACTAAAATGATTTGTTGATTGGTATAATCATGACCATTAAGTTTACAATTGAATATCTTTAGCTTAAGTGCAAAGGTGAATTGATCAACATGGTTATAAGTATTGCTTCTATAATTCCTGAAATGATTAGATATTCCTTTAAGATTTGAGTTTCATCTAATATCATTTCACTTGAATTTTTATTTACCTAAATCTTCTTATTAAATTTTAATCGATATCTTTAAAATATGAAACTTGAATATCTTTGGCCCGTAGTACAAAGATGGACAGGTGTGTGGCATAATCATGATCATTGATGTTACTGTTGAATATCTTTGGCCCGTAGTGCAAAGATGGACATGTGTTTGGCATGATCATGACCATTGATGTTACAAATGAATATCTTTGGCCTGAGTGCAAAGATGAATTTATTAGCATGTTTATGAACATGAACTGTGATTTGGTATAACCATGATCTTTGATGTTACAGGTAAAGACAGGTGATGAAAATTATCTTCGTCCTGGGTGCGAAGAGGAATTTATCAACATAATTATGATCATGAACTATTTACATGATTGTGGACAAAAACTGTTGATTGATGTTACAGGGGTAAAATATTATTGGTGGACTTTTAACATGGAGAAGATAATAGACATTATGGTCTATTTGACTCTTCTGATGGATTGTTCGTTCCGCTGCAATTATGGTTGAAAACTTTTATCATCTACTATATGTTCTAAATATCTGATTTATTACTGATGAAGGCTGTGACGCCCCCAAAATAGGTTCAATACTCAACCCATTCTGAGTCGCCAAATACATGGTACAGAATTCAAATACAATCTTTTATATCAAACGGTCGTGCAAAATACGATCACACAACTGTGAGCGTCGATACAGATATGTAAAAAATATAAACGCTCAAACTAAGTCCTTATTACAATTATTATCACACTATTTTACAAAAATAGTGAGGACTACTACTGCTCTAACTCGGACCATCACTCTGTCCCCCGACTAGTCCCTACGACATTCTCATATCCTGAAGAGAACAATGGAAGAAAAGGGTGAGCTCAACTAGCCTAGTAAAAAATGTTATGACAAAGATAATGAAGAATAAATTATCGTTAGCCTTCAATAAATCAGATAAAATATTATGGACAATAAGTTTAGATCAACCACTGCAGCGAAAATAACAATTCATTAGAAGAGTTAAGTAAAGAATGATGTTTACTATCTTTTATGATTTAAAAGTCCAACATTAATATTTTATCCCTGTAAAATCAATCAATATATTTCAAATCAAATATTCATCTTTGCACTACGGACCAAATATATTCATTTGTATCACCAGTGGTTATAATCATACCAACACCAATCCATCTTTGCACTACGGGCCAAAGATATTCATTAATCATTCATCTTTGCACTACAGGCCAAAGATATTCATCAATTAACTATTCATCTTTGCACTACGGGCCAAAGATAACTTTAATTCACCACAATTTAAGATTAAGGATGATGAAAAATAATATAAAGAACGAATCCAGTGATATAAAGGACAAACTTTAGATATTCGTAATTTAATTTATCCAAGTTCAAGAATGTTCAATAATGACCAATTATGGAGCAAAATTCAAGAATGAAGTTCAAAACAGTGGATCCAATCAAAGATAAGAACCATAACAAATAACTTGAACAAAGAAGAGCAAATTTAATTTTTCTGTGAATAGTACTCGTGAATAGTGTCGTACATATAAATAGTACCATATTTATGAATAGTATCGTATGGATGAAAAGTAATCTCGACATAAAAAGGTAAAAATTTCATAAGAAAGTTTATACCAACATTCCAGAGAAATGATATTAGATGAAACGCAAAACTCAAGGAATTTCTGATCATTTCAAGAATTATAGAAACAATACTTACCGTAGTAAGTTTAAGTTTGAGAATATGAAATGAAATATTATCACTTTCATAATATGGAATATGAAAGAAAATAATATTCTTTACGAATATTGAAAGAAAGTAACATCATTTATGAGAAAAATAATATCTCTTACCTCAATAGAAAAGTACTTCTGACTGGAATAACGAATATTATGCTGAAGAAATCTTGCATGGTTATCAACACTCAAAATATCTAAATACTCACAAAAAATACGCTTGATATTATAAAGAAAGAAATTTCTAATTCTGGTGTGATTTTCATTTATAACTAAGCACCCTATTTATAGTAAAATGCTAGCACACCAAAGCTGAAAAATTAATAACGGACGATTTCCTCTGCACACTAACTTTGGCCAATCCAAAAATTAGCATTTTACAAACAAAAGGACAACTGGGGCCCACCAACATGTTTTAATTCAAAAATACATTTATAGCAACAAAAATAATTCAGATCCAATTTGCTCTCTTCCACCTCATTTTATTCATATATCATGAATTTATTGTAAAAATGTTACCATTTAAATTATAAAATTATATTATTATATCATCACATTATACTATTATAATGTAATATTATAATAATATATTTGAATAAATTATTTTATCAGAAAAGATAAAATGTCAACTTTCAACAAATGTCTCTTTTGCTAAAAATTCCTCCATATATATCAAAATTGAATAAATATTTTCTTATCATTTTTATTAATAATCAATTATTATTCACAAATAATATTATAGAATCACAATATTGACAACCAGGTCGTTCGCAGGAAAGAGGGGGCTTTCCGATAAAGATTTCTCCTTACTAGGCGCGCAATTAGATGACCAAACCCCTTTCCTAGACAGAACTTTCTAGACATTGCCAATAATGCTATCTAATAATATTATTCAAATAATATGAATTATTGATTTGATAATATGAAATATTGTGCAATGACAATCAATAATATAAAATATCAACGTAGCAATTATTGAATCAATAATATAAGATATTGAACAGTAATTACTGTAATAATTATTGAGTAAGTGACTTCTAACGTAAAAACCAATAATTTGAAATACTGTGCACTACCGTGTGCTACTGTGCAACAACGCATATTACTACTCTTTATAATTCAACAGTTTAACGGTAACAGTTTTGCCGTTATATTTAGAAAACTTATCCTTGTCGTTTTCTTCATCGGACAGTTTTCAGTTATGAGGCCCACAAATGACTGCACCGTCGTACGAGTATTCCCCGACAACAAGAATATTTCCCGACCAAACGAATATTCTCCAACACAATGAATATTTTATGACCACTTGCTTACTTAGTAAAACTTGCACATATCACCCCATAACTTATCACATTTATCAAATCAACACCTTACTATTTAAAAACAATATATAAAGAAAATCAAATCTTATTCATAAAAAGTTGGGGTCTTACAGCCTCCCCTCCTTATGAAATTTCGTCCTCGAAATTGACGTACGTACCTGGTATTTTGAAAAGGCGAGGATACCTTGCTTTCATTTTCGATTCTAATTTCCAGGTCATTTCCTCAATATCATGGTTCCTTCACAAAACTTTAACTTGAGGTATAATATTTGAGCGTAGAACATGTTCCTTCTTATCCAAGATCTTGACAAGTACCTCCTCATGCGTTAAATCTTCAGCTATCTCGTCTGGTTCTAACTCAATAATATGGTTTGGGTCTTTCACATATTTACAAAGCATGGATATGTGAAAAACGTTATGAACACGAGACATGCTTGGAGGTAAAGCGAGTCTATAGGCCACAGTTCCTACTCAGTCAAGGATTTCAATTGGACCAATAAATCGTGGGTTGAGCTTTTCTCTCTCTTTACGAATCTCGTAACTCCTTTCTATGGAGCAACACATTATAAAATATGATCTCCGACGTTAAATTCCACCTCCCTTCGATGAAGATCTGCATAACTCTTTTGTCGATCTTGTGTCATTTGTATACGTTGTCGGATCATTTGAATCTTTTCCGTAGTCATACGTACTAACTCCGGTCCCAATAATGTTGCTTCACCCACCTCTTCTCAGCATACTAGAGAACGACACTTTCGTCCATACAACGACTCGAATGGAGCCATGCCTATACTTGCCTGATAAACTGTTATTGTAGGAGAATTCCACCAATAGTAAGTACTTGTCCCAACTCCCTTTGAAGTCTAGAACACAGAGTCTCAATAAATCTTCAAAACTTTAAATAGTCCTTTCTGATTGCCCGTCTATTTGAGGATGATATGCCGAACTGAATCGTAAATCCGTGCCCATAGCTTTCTGCAAACTGACCCAAAATTATGAAGTGAATCTTGGATCACGATCCGAAACTATAGATATTGGCATACCATGCAATCTCACAATCTCATTTATATACATACGAGCAAGACGTTCAAGTGAGTAAGTCTCTCATATATGCAAGAAATGAGCAGATTTGGTTAATATATCGACAATAACCCAAATTGCATCTATGCCTTAAGAAACCTTAGGAAGACCCGTAACGAAATCATGTTGATGTGTTCCCACTTCCATTTTGGAATCTCAAGTGGTTGCAATGGACCTTTTGGCACTTGATGCTCCGCCTTGACACGTTGACACGTTAAACACCTCGAGATAAACTCCGCGATTTCTCTCTTCATATTGCTCCACCAAAACGTATGTCGAAGATCACAATACATTTTGGCATTTCCAGGGTGGATTACGAACGGTTGTGTGACTCCATCATGATTTTATACTTTCAAATCAGAATCGTTAGGAACACAAAGTCTGGAGTTGACTCGAAGTATTCCTTCTTCATCAATTCTTGCTTCTGGAATAGCACCTTCTTGCACCTTCATCTTCATATTCATCAGCTCCGGGTCTGTAGCTTGAGCAGCTTTAACTCTATCAATTAAAGCTGGTTCCACGAGTATATTTAACATCATCACGTGGGTCCCTGGAGTTTTTAACTCTATCTCCATCCTTTGTAAGTCATGTAAAATGAGTTTTTGTGTTGACAGCATAGCACTCAGTTCTCGCATACGATCTTCTACTCAACGCGTCAGCTACCACATTTGCTTTTCCAGGATGGTATTGGATGGTATGGTCGTAATCTTTCAATAGCTCAAGCCAACATCGTTGCCGCATGTTGAGTTCCTTTTGGGTGAAGAAATATTTAAGGCTCTTATGATCCGTATAGATCTCCACTTTCTCCCCATATAAGTAGTGTCTCCAAATCTTCAACGCGATCACGACAGCTGCCAACTCTAGATTATGAGTAAGATAATTCCACTCATATTCTTTGAGTTGTCGTGAGGCATAGGCTATGACTTTCCCATGTTTCATGAGAACACATCCTAACCCTTTGCTCGAAGCATCGCTGCAGAGGACAAATCCATCCGAACCAGATGGTATTGTCAGAACAGGTGCATAAATGAGTCTCCTCTTGAGCTCTTGGAAGCTCTTCTCGCATTCCTTGTTCCATTAGAATTTTGTATCTTTTTGAGTCAGCTGAATTAATGGAGTAGCGATTCGAGAAAATCCTTCCATGAATCTCCGATAATAACCAGCTAAGCCCAGAAAACTACGTACTTTGGTTACCGACTTAGGTTTCTCCAAACTTTGTATTGCTTCAATCTTCGCTGAGTCAACTGATATTCCATGTTTCGATACCACGTGTCCAAGGAATGCTACTTCCTCAAGCCAGAACTCCCATTTCTTCAACTTGGCATATTGCTTGTTTTCACGAAGCTTTTAGAGTATCAGCATCAAGTGTTGTTCATGATATTCACGGCTTTTGGAATAAATGAGGATGTCATCAATAAAGACAACCACAAAATGATCCAAATATTCCTTAAATACACGGTTCATCATATCCATGAAAGCAGCAGTAGCATTAGTCAATCCAAAAGACATGACTAAGAATTCATAGTGCATGTATCGGGTTCTGAAGGCAGTCTTCGAAATGTCCTCAGTTTTAATATTTAACTGATGATATCCATAACGAATATCGATCTTTGAGAAGAATTATGCACCTTGCAACTGGTCGAATAGGTCATCAATGCGAGGTAATGGATACCTATTCTTGATGGTGACATGGTTCAACTCCCTATAGTCAATACAAAGTCGCATACTCCCATCTTTCTTCTTTACGAATAAAATAGGAGCACCCCAAAGAGATGTACTAGGACGAATGAAACCAATGTCTAACAACTCCTGTAGTTGGACCTTTAACTCCTGAAGTTCAATAGGAGCCATTCGATATGGGGTTTTAGAAATGGGTTTTGTACCGGGTTCAAGGTCAATAAAGAATTCGACTTCACGTTCTGGGGGTAGGCCAGGAAGTTCTTTGGGAAGTACATCAGGGAATTTATTAACAACAAAAATATCATTCAAATCTGACGAATTCTTGTTTAAATCGGTGACATGGGCTAAGAAAGCTTGACAACCATTTTTCAATAAACGAATAGCTTTATGACTTGAACTTCAATAAATCAGATAAAATATTATAGACAACAAGTTTTAGATCAACAACTACAGCGGAAATAACAATTCATTAGAAGAGTTAAGTAGAGAGTGATGTCTACTATCTTCTATGATTTAAAAGTCCATCATCAATATTTTATCTATGACGTCCCTTTTATTCCCTCGGATCCGGTGCAGTCACGGTACTACTAGTCGAACTATTACATCTTTTATTCATTACATAAAGAATACAACTTTACTTTATTACAATTTAGAATATAAATGCCTTCCATTTCCAGGATCTGTATAATGACCCCAAACTTTTATAAGTTCCAATCTCGGTCATTTACCATTCCTGTCTTTACATCATATTTGATATTATAAAAATGCGGAACAATTTAAACTTTTTAATAACCTTTGAATAAAATCTTTTATTGATTTCATAACTTGAATAAATTACATATCCTTAAATCAAATATATTATGATTCATTCTATTCGAATTACTGTATAATATTTTATATCTTGATTCGATATCCTCTATGTATTAACTAATACATATTTACAATACGACTAGTATTAAACATCTTAAACAACTATCAAGTACATCTCCTAGAACCTCAACATGGTTCAAGAGCATAACTTTAATTAAACAGTAATCTTCTTTCAATGCTAACAAACTCTATCAATCACTTAGCACGTAACTTTACCGTGATTCCTTAACCTGCAAAAATGGTTAATTGCAAGAGTGAGCTCGACAGCTCAGCAATTCTAACAGTTTTCATACATCACATAGCATATAATATCATACTCAGTTCATGCATTCATAATCATCTAAACATACTACGCATGTTACTTCTCACATAACAGGCATAGAGATTAACTTCATAAATATATCATCAAAGATCATCTTTCAAATACCATACATATTCCATATGCATTTCATATCAACATTCTCATAGAATAATATAATTCAACTAACAGTTATCAATTTCATATAACAAATAGGAATTGAAAGACTTGTCTAATTCGTAGTTTATCAACTACGACTTAACTGCTTAAAGCTATCTGCGCTTCGTGTATTCCTACACAGTTATATAATCATGGATTCATACTCATCAGTCATACATTTCCTACGCTATTAATATAAGAACAAATATCATTTCCTAACTTGGTTTCATTTTTACTTGAACTTAGGATAACCATGAGACTAGCTCATTCTACTATCATATTTATCTAAACAATCTTGTTTCATATCTTGTAGTCCTTAAGGACAACATATAACCATAACTTAAGACCATGCAGTTAACAAACTAATCTTGGCCACTCTGCAGAACGGCACGGCCGCTCTGCATTTAAGCTTGAGAGTGGCGCGGCCGCGCTACTCCCTGCCAAAACCAGACTAGAGTATTTCATTGGACAGTTTAGTCTCTAGTCCTAACATGTGTTCTGATACATTTTATACATCAAGTAGAATGTGATCTTTCTTCACGTTCACATTCAAACTACTTAGCTCCATATTGATTTATTTCAATCAATAAGGCTTAACAACTTTCTTTAACAAGATTAAATGTTATAAGTTTTCAAACCATGTATTGGTACTATTAAGCCTTAATACGCATACCCACATATATCTATCTTATTTACATAGACATAGCATAGCGAATTACTTGAAAACTCATGTTAAACCATGTTAGAATTGTCTAATTCATGCTTAGCTACATGGTGGACACACTCGACACGTTCTAGAGGTATAAAGTGTCCTAGCATACATGCTTGAAAAGTCAGAATACACTTTACACAATGTTCAAGACTAATTGTTCTTAAACTTCCAAGTTTTCCTTCAAATCGTCCTAAACCAAGCTATAACAATTTCAAGTATATGCAAGGCAACTTTAAAACTTCATTTACACATAGTTAATAAAATCTCTCTTTTGAAAACTTACTTCAAAACATGCTCGGATAGGTTATATCATGCTTAATGATAAGTGGTTTTTATGACCACTTATTCAGATATTATCTAACTTGTTTTGTTGATTAAACTCAAGTATCATTGTGCTTTTCATCTATTTTTGCTTTCTTTTGTAGTTTTCATATTGGGAACTCTCTTGGTGGCATTTGAAGCAAAAATGGGAAGGAAATGTAATCCGAACATCGTTTGTGTAAGACACCAACTTTTATGAATAAAAAATTAAATTTTCTCTATATATTATTTTGAAATAGTCTGGGGTTAATTTGATAATGTGGAATGTTATGGGTAAATGTGCAAATATTTTAAATAAGCAATTGGTTATAAAATATTCATTGTTGTCGGGGAATATTCGTTTGGTTGTGGAATATTCTTGCTGTCAGAGAATATTCGTACGACGGCGCAGCCAATTGTGGGCCCCATAACGGAAAACTGTCGGATTAAGAAAACGACAAGAATAAGTTTTTTATAAATAACGGCGTAGTTTTTACCGTTAACACTGTTGGAATACCTGATGGGTAAAGTAAAGTAATACGCGTTGTTGCACAGTAGCACACTGTATTGCACAGTATTTTTATATTATTGTTAATTCAATAATTGTCACTGCACAGTATTTTCTATTATCAGATCAATAATTCATATTATTTGAATAATATTATTAGATAACATTATTGGCAATGTCTAAGGAAGTTATGTCTAAGAGGGGTTATTTAATTACGCGCCAGTAAGGAGAAATCCTTATCGGAAGGCCCCCTCTTTCCTGAGAACGACCTGGTTGTCAATATTATAGTTCTGTAATATTATTTGTGAATAATTAATTATTAATTTATATGATACGAAAATATA
This sequence comes from Panax stipuleanatus, assembly GCA_020205555.1. NCBI lineage: Eukaryota > Viridiplantae > Streptophyta > Magnoliopsida > Apiales > Araliaceae > Panax > Panax stipuleanatus. The sequence goes on from CM035123.1 coordinate 26,559,613, forward strand.
TTTTTTTGTGGATATAAAAGAAGAAATTAGTGCTGATGTGTTTTATCAGTATTTTGTTAGATTAGAGGTGTGGAAAATCATCCGTATGTGGATTTCGGAATATTTATGTTTGGAATTTGGAAAAACTTTCTTCTACAAAGTTGTAGAGAATTAAATTTCCTATGGAATGATCATAAGATTTGAATTTTTCTGATAAAAGGGCTATTTATTATGAATTATTGAAGTTTGGAATAATTGATTTTTGAGGTTATAAATATTTTCTTTTAATAAAAACATTTTTTTATGGTGGGCCCCACTTATGTGGGCTGATGAATTGGTTAATGAGGTGTGCGAAAGAATTTTAATGAATATAATATTTTATTAAATTTTCTGCTTTGGCGTTCTAAGCATTTTCCTATAAATAGGATGCTGAATTAGAATTTGAAAATCACACCAGAATCATAAGTTTCTTTCTCTATAATATCGAGCGTATTTTTGTGAGTATTTCGATACTTTGAGTGTTGCTATTCAGTGCAAGTTTCCTTCAGTATTATATCCGATATTCCAGTCAGAAGTACTGTTCTTTTGAGGTAAGGGATGTTATTTTTTTTTCAAAAATGATGTTATTTCTTTCAATATCATGACACCGAAATATTGGTATGAATTTTATTATAAAATTTTTATATTTTTATTTTAGATTTACTATTCACGTATACGGCACTATTCACGTATACGGCACTATTCACGTATACGGCACTATTCACAGAAAAATTAAATTTTCTTTTATTTATCCAAGTTGGCTATTATGGTTCCAATCTTTGATTGGATCCAAATTTTGATCTTCATTCTTGAATTTTGCTCCATAATTAATTATTATGGAGTATTCTTGAACTTGGATAAACTAAATTACGAATCTCTAATTTTTGTCCTTTATCTCACTGGATTCGTTCTTTAAAATATTTTTTATCATCTTCAGTCTTAAATGGTGATACAAAAGAATATCTTTGGCCTATAATGCAAAGATGGATGATTATTTGATGAATATCTTTGGCCTGTAGTGCAAAGATGAATGATTACCTGATGAATATCTTTGGCCCGTAGTGCAAAGATGAATATTTGATTCAAGATATATATTGATTGATGTTACAGGGATAAAATATTGATTATGGACTTTCAAATCGTAGAAGATAGTAGACATTATTTCCTACTTAATTCTTCTGATGCAATGTTATTTTCGCTGCAGTTGTTGATCTAAAACTTGTGGTCCATAATATTTTACCTGATTTGTTGAAGACTAACGATAAATTGTTCTTTATTACCTTAGTTATAATATTCTTTATTGGGCTAGTTGAGCTCACCCTTTTCATCTATTGTTCTCTCCAGGAAATGAGAATGTCTCAGGGACTAGTCGGGGGACAGAGTGATGGTCCGAGTTAGAGCAGTAGTAGTCCTCACTATTTTTATAAAATAGTGTGATAATAATTGTAATAAGGACTTAGTTTGAATGTTTATATTTTTTACATATTTGTATTGACACTCGCAGTTGTGTGGTCGTATTTTGCACGACCGTGTGATATAAAAGTTGTATTTGGATTCTGTACCATGTATTTGGCGACACAGAATGGGTTGGTTGGATTGGACCTATTCTGGGGGCGTCACAGTTGGTATCAGAATCAGGGAATAGAACTAGGAGGGGAGAGACGAGTAAATCCTTCACTAGTGTGTCCTACCTAAGCTTATGTGGTATTTAATTGGTCAGTCGGAGCATAGGGTTATTATGTGATATGTTAATTTGTTTAATTAACCCTTGTTTTATGGCAGTATTTGAGAATGGCAGCTGAGAATGTTAACAATGGAGTGAATGAGACCGTGGAGACACCTTTAATCACCAACCAGGAGAACGTGGAACAGGAAGGCAATGTTCCTCCTGAAAACAACACTGATCAGACGATAAACGATGAGATATTTAGAAGCTTTTTGCAGTTCATGCAAAACCAGACGAGGAAGACTCGTGTGAAAAATACAGGTGGAAATAATAACAACATGCAGATTGTCACTGCCAAGCAGTTTAAAGAGTTGGGACCACTAGAGTTTCAGGGAAAGCCAGATCCAATCAAGGCGAAAATGTGGGTTAAACAAATTACCAAGATATTTGAAGTCTTGGGATGCACGGAGGAACAAAAGGTTCCATTCACCACCTTTATGTTCCGTAGAGAGGCAGATTACTGGTGGAAATTTGTGAAGCGTACCCAGCCTACCGCACTCAAAATGTCTTGGGAAGCGTTCCAAAAACTGTTCAATGACAAGTACTTTCCTAAAAGTATTCGTTATATGAAAGGCGTGGAGTTTATCAGACTGGAACAAAATAACATGACTGTGTCCCAGTACGAGGCTAAGTTCGCGGAGTTGTCCAGGTCTGCACCTCATTTGGTAGAGAATGAGGAACGTATGACGCGGATGTTTCTGAGAGGTTTGAAACCCGAAATTCGTCAATACCTCATTTCTCACAAATTTTCTCTCTATTCAGATGTAGTAAACAGGGCTCAGTTATTAGAACAAGATAATGAGTCCGTTCAACCAAGGGACCACAACCATCGTACCAGTGGCAATAGTCATCGGAGCAATGACAACCAGCAGGGAGGAAAGTATCATGACAGAAGTAGTAACCACTCCGGTGGTAATCGTGGCCATGATAATATAAGAAGTGAGTCGGGGGGAGATTTCAAGAAGAGAAGGTATAACAATGAGAACGTGAAGACGTAGACATCAGCACCAACATCAACTGTTTCTAGGGGAGCATCGGTCGTATGCTATAAATGCGGGAAAGAGGGACACATCAGCCCAAACTGCCCACAACAATTCAAGGCATGCTATAACTGTGGAAAGGACATATAGCTCGAGATTGTCTTGTAGCGAAACCAAGTCCAGCGGGGGTGGTGATTCCAAAGGCAGTTTCGGACAAGTCAAAGTCGGAGGTTCTTGGAAGAGCATTTGTCGTGATTGCCCAAAACGCGAGGAACCCGAACAAGGTGATCACGGGTAAGCTAATCATAAACTCTTGTGAAGTTTACACTTTGTTAGATACCGGTGCTACCCATTCTTTTATATCACCTACTTGTGCTCAACGTTTGAACTTGACACCTGAGAAATTAGACTTTGACTTATCTGTTGAGACTCCGTTGGGAGAAACCTTCGTTAAATCTACAGTTTACAAATCTTGCTTGATTCAGATTGGTACCCTCACCCTACCTGTTGATCTTATATCTTTGAAAATACTTGCATTTGACATGATTTTAGGAATTTATTGGTTAACCACTTATCATGCCAAAATTGATTGTTTTCGTAAGGTTGTTAGTTTTCATATTCCTAACCAACCTGTTGTGCGAATTCAAACCACCAAACTACTAAAATCAGTCAATGTCATTTCAAGTCACAAAGCTATTCGTTTATTGAAAAACGGATGTCAAGCTTTCTTAGCTCATGTCACTGATCTAAACCAGAATACGTCAGATTTGAATAATATTTTTGTTGTTAATGAGTTTCCTGATGTATTTCCCGAAGAACTTCCCGGTCTACCCCCAGAACGTGAAGTTGAATTCTTTATTGACCTTGAGCCAGATACAAAACCCATTTCTAAAACCCCATATCGAATGGCTCTTATTGAACTTCAGGAGTTAAAGGTCCAACTACAGGAGTTGTTAGACATCGGTTTCATTCGTCCTAGTACGTCTCCTTGTGGTGCTCCTATTTTATTCGTAAAGAAGAAAGACGGGAGTATGCGACTTTGTATTGACTATCGGGAGTTGAACCATGTCACCATCAAGAATAGGTATCCGCTACCTCGTATTGATGACCTGTTTGACCAGTTGCAAGGAGCATAATTCTTTTCAATGATCGATCTTCGTTCTGGATATCATCAGCTGAAGATTAAAACTGAGGATATTCCGAAGACTGACTTCAGAACTCGGTACAGGCATTATAAGTTCTTAGTCATGTCTTTTGGATTGACTAATGCTCCTGCTGCTTTCATGGATATGATGAACCGTGTATTCAAGGAATATTTAGATCAGTTCATGGTTGTCTTTATTGATGACATCCTCATCTATTCCAAAAGCCGTGAAGATCATGAGCACCACTTGAAGCTGACACTTCAAAGGCTACGTGAAAATAAGTTATATGCCAAGTTGAAGAAATGCGAGTTCTAGCTTGAGGAAGTAGCATTCCTTGGGCACGTGGTGTCAAAACATGGAGTATCTGTTGACCCAGCAAAGATTGAAGCAATACAAAGTTGGGAGCAACCGAAGTCGATAACCGAAGTACGTAGCTTTCTAGGCTTAGCTGGTTATTATCGAAGATTCGTGGAAGAATTTTCTCGAATCGGTACTCCATTAACTCAGTTGACTAGGAAAGATACAAAATTCGTATGGAGTGAGGAATGCGAGAAGAGCTTCTAAGAGCTCAAGAGGAGACTTTTCTCGACACCTGTTCTGACAATACCATCTGGTTAGGATGGATTTGTTATCTACAGCGATGCTTCGGGCAAAGGGTTAGGATGTGTTCTCATGCAACATGGGAAAGTCATAGCCTATGCCTCGCGATAACTCAAGGAATATGAGAGGAATTATCCTACTCATGATCTAAAGTTGGCAGCAGTCGTTTTTGCGTTTAAGATCTGGAGACACTACCTGTACGGGGAGAAATTGGAGATTTATACGGATCATAAGAGCCTTAAATATTTCTTCACTCAAAAGGAACTCAACATGCGGCAACGACGTTGGCTTGAGCTGTTGAAAGATTACGATCATACCATCCAATACCATCCGGGAAAAGCGAACGTGATAGCTGACGCGTTGAGTAGAAGATCATATGCGGGAACGAGTGCGATGATGTCCACACAAAGGCCTATTCTGTGTGAATTACAAAAGATGGAGATAGAGTTCAAGACTTTGGGGACCCACATGATGATGTCAAGTATACGCGTAGAACCAACTTTGATTGATAAAGTTAAAGCTGCTCAAGCTACGGATCCGGAGCTGATGAAGATGAAGAAGAAGGTGCAAGAAGGTGCGGTTCCAGAAGCAAGAATCGATGAAGAAGGAATACTCCGAGTCAACTCCAGATTTTGTGTTCCTAACGATTCTAATTTGAAGTATAGAATCATGATGGAGGCACACAACACACCGTTTGCAATCCATCCTGGAAGTACCAAAATGTATCGTGATCTTCGACATACATTTTGGTGGAGCAATATGAACAGAGAGATCGCTGAGTTTATTTCGAGATGTTTAACTTGTCAACATGTAAAGGCGGAGCATCAAGTGCCAAAATGTCCATTGCAACCACTTGAGATTCCAAAGTGGAAGTGGGAACACATTACCATGGATTTCGTTACGGATCTTCCCAAGGTTTCTCAAGGCATAGATGCGATTTGGGTTATTGTTGATAGATTAACCAAGTCTGCTCATTTCTTGTCGATATGGGAGACCTATTCCCTTGAACGTCTTGCTCGTATGTACGTGAATGAGATTGTGAGATTGCATGGCATGCCAGTATCCATAGTTTCGGATCGTGACCCAAGATTCACTTCACGATTTTGGGTTAGCTTGCAGAAAGCTATGGGCACGGACTTACGATTCAGTTCGGCATATCATCCTCAAACGGACGGGCAATCGGAAAGAACTATTCAAACTCTTGAAGATCTATTGAGACTCTATATTCTAGACTTCAAAGGGAGTTGGGATAAGTACCTACCATTGGTGGAATTCTCCTACAACAACAGTTATCAGGCAAGTATAGGTGTGGCTCCATTCGAGGCGTTGAATGGGAGAAAGTGTCGTTCTCCAGTATGTTGGGATGAGGTGGGTGAGGCAACATTGTTGGGACCGAAGTTAGTACGTATGACTATGAAAAAGATCCAAATGATTCGACAACGTATACAAACGGCACAGGATCGACAAAAGAGTTATGCGGATCTTCATCGAAAGAACGTGGAATTTAATGTTGGGGACCATGTATTGTTACGTGTTGCTCCGTGGAAAGGAGTTATGAGGTTTGGAAGAGAGGAAAGCTCAATCCATGATTCATTGGTCCATTTGAGATTCTTGACCGAGTAGAAAATGTGGCCTATAGACTCGCATTACCTCCAAGCATGTCTCGTGTTCATAACGTGTTTCACATATATGTGTTATATAAATATGTGAAAGACCCGAGCCACATTATTGAGTTAGAACCGGACGAGATAGCCGAAGATTTAACGTACGAGGAGGTACCTGTCAAGATTTTGGATAGGAAGGAGCATGTCCTACACATAAAGGTTATATCACAAGTCAAAGTTTTGTGGAGGAACCATGTTATTGAGGAAATGACTTGGGAGTTGGAATCGAAAATGAAAGTGAGGTATCCTCACCTTTTCGAAACACCAGGTATGCACGTCAATTTCGAGAACGAAATTTCATAAGGAGTAGAGGTTGTAAGACCCCAACTTTTATGAATAAAAAATTAAATTTCCTCTATATATTATTTTGAAATAGTCGGGGGTTAATTTGATAATGTAGAATGTTATGGGTAAAATGCGCAAATATTTTAAATAAGTAAGTGGTTATAAAATATTCATTGTTGTCGGGAAATATTCGTTTGGTTGTGGAATATTCTTGCTGTCGAGGAATATTCGTACGACAACGCAGCCAATTGTGGGCCCCATAACGAAAAAACTGTCGTATGAAGAAAACGACAAGAATAAGTTTTTTATAAATAACGGCGTAGTTGTTACCGTTAACACTGTTGGAATACCTGATGGGTAAAGTAAAGTAATACGCATTGTTACACAGTAGCACAGGGTATTGCACAGTATTTTTATATTATTGTTAATTCAATAATTGTCACTGCACAGTATTTTCATTATCAGATCAATAATTCATATTATTTGAATAATATTATTAGATAACATTATTGGCAATGTCTAAGGAAGTTCTGTCTAGGAGGGGTTATTTAATTACGCGCCAGTAAGGAGAAATCCTTATCGGAAGGCCCCCTCTTTCTTGGGAACGACCTGGTTGTCAATATTATAGTTCTGTAATATTATTTGTGAATAATTAATTATTAATTTATATGATATGAAAATATTTATTTTTGTGGATATAAAAGAAGGAATTTGTGCTGATATGTTTTATCAGTATTTTGTTAGATTGGAGGTGTGGAAAATCATCCGTATGTGGATTTCGGACAATTTATGTTTTGAATTTGGAAAACCTTTCTGTTACAAAGTTGTAGAGAATTAAATTTTCTATGCAATGGACATAAGATTTGAATTTTTATGATAAAAGGGCTATTTATTATGAATTATTGAAGTTCCGGAATAATTGATTTTTGGGGTTATAAATATTTTTTTTAATAAAAACATTTTTTTATGGTGGGCCCCACTTGTGTGGGCTAATGAATTGGTCAAGGAGGTGTGCGAAAGATTTTTAATAAATATAATATTTTATTAAATTTTCTGCTTTGGCGTTCTAAGCATTTTCCTATAAATAGGGTGCTGAATTAGAATTTGAAAATCACACCAGAATCATAAGTTTCTTTTTCTATAATATCGAGCGTATTTTTGTGAGTATTTCGATACTTTGAGTGTTGCTATTCAGTGCAAGTTTCCTCAGTATTAGATCCGATATTCCAATCAGAAGTACTGTTCTTTTGAGGTAACGGGTGCTATTTTTTTTCAAAAATGATGTTATTTCTTTAAATATCATGACACCGAAATATTGGTATGAATTTTATTGTGAAATTTTTACCTTTTCATATTGGAGTTACTATTCACGTATACGGCACTATTCACGTATACGGCACTATTCATGAATACGGTACTATTCACAAAAAAATTAAATTTTCTTTTCTTTGTCCAAGTTGGCTATTATGGTTCCTATCTTTGATTGGATCCAAGTTTTGATCTTCATTCTTGAATTTTGCTCCACAATTAATTATTATGGAGTATTCTCGAACTTGGATAAACTAAATTATAAATCTCTAATTTTTGTTCTTTATCTCACTGGATTCGTTCTTTAAAATATTTTTCATCATCTTCAGTCTTAAATGGTGATACAAAAAAATATCTTTGGCCTGTAGTGCAAAGATGAAGGATTACCTGATGAATATCTTTAGCCCGTAGTGCAAAGATGAATATTTGATTAAAGATATATATTGATTGATGTTACAGGGATAAAATATTGATTATGGACTTTCAAATCATAGAAGATAGTAGACATTATTTCCTACTTAATTCTTCTGATGCATTGTTATTTCCGCTGCAGTTGTTGATCTAAAACTTGTGGTCCATAATATTTTATCTGATTTGTTGAAGACTAACGATAAATTGTTCTTTATTATCTTAGTCATAATATTTTTTACTGGGCTAGTTGAGCTCACCCTTTTCATCTATTGTCCTCTTCAGAAAATGAGAATGTCGCAGGGACTAGTCGGGGGACAGAGTGATGGTCCGAGTTAGAGCAGTAGTAGTCCTCACTATTTTTATAAAATAGTGTGATAATAATTGTAATGAGGACTTAGTTTGAATGTTTATATTTTTTACATATTTGTATTGACACTCACAGTTTTGTGGTCGTAGTTTGCACGACCATGTGATATAAAAGTTGTATTTGGATTCTGTACCATGTATTTGGCGACCCAGAATGGGTTGGTTGGATTGGACCTATTCTGGGGGCGTCACAGTTTGGGAGTTTCTTGTTCATTTCATGTTTTTGGATTGGAACTTAGGTCATATTGTAGAGCATCTTTTAAGCTTTTCGGAACATCTTGAATCATCCTAATCAGAGTTCGGAGGCTAGAGTTATGGCCCTTTTACCAACGGACATTGAACTTAACTTCACAGTTTTGGGTTTCTATTGCACAGCTGTCACTTGGAGCTCAATTTAGACCTTCATTCGTCCATTATTTCTCAATGCTCAAAGAATGAAAGTTGTAGATCTCTTCGATAGCTTCGATTTGACAGGTAGCAGGCCCCATAACTCCTCCCGAAATAAAAGTTATGGCTATTCTATCAGAGTGTACTGCAGCAGAATTCCAGCGGCGTGGCCTCGCCAGTTTGTAGTGTATTTTGGGCTCGGCCGCGCCCGTCCCCAGGCCAAAAATTTGATATTTTCTTCCAGCGCGCCCGCGCCCAATTCCAGGCCATTCCTAGCGCGGCCGCGCCACTCCTGAACGTGACCAGACTTGACTTTTTCATTAAAGAGTGAGATTTGAAGCAAATGAAGGGGGCATTTATATTAGGGCTTAGAGATAGAAACATAGGAGTAGATTAAACGGAATTCCACCCTTAGGTTAGATTAGATTACATATTCTCCTCTCTTCTCTTCTTCTATTGATTAGATTAGGTTAGAGTAGAGTAGAACCCTAGGTTTAATTGGAGAAGAAGATTGAAGCAAGTGGATTTCGTTGAAGATTCAACTTAGAAGCTTGAGCACTCAAATTTGCATTCTCAATCTTTATACTCTTCTTGCTCTCTCCTTGTAATCTTATAATCTGTATTGAACTTGTGTATGGTATATCTAATTCTAGTAGGAGTTAGCTTATATTTTGAGGTTTCAATGGAACCTAATGAGTAATTTACTTTGATATTCTTCCATGTTGGTCTATTGATTGTTACGTGATTGTCTATTACAATTTGTGCTTTAATTGCTTAATTGATTAGCTACCAATTACTGTGATAACCCATATGGACTTGAAAGATGAAATGTGGGTTTAGATCTGATTGTAGTAGCGAGTGATTGTATGTTCTACATGGCATTGGGATGTATGATTTGTGCTTAGGATAGACATATACCGAAGCGCCGCTCGTAGTCAATACAGAACCTGTGTTTAAACCCTATTTACTTGTAGATCGCATAGACATATAGTGATTTAGATAATGTGAGTGTTCATGTGCATTCTATCATCTGTGGATTGTATGTGATATGGATTAAGTACATTGAAAGATGGTCTTATCTCACTTTCGTGTTCTCAGCTAACTATATGTGACGAGCAATTTGACCTAACTGGGAGTATGTTGATTTAGATGAATCATTAGGGGAAGTTGAAATCTCATGTCTTCATTATCTGATTTTACTCTAGGATTATTTAGTTTTAGTTTAATTACTTGTCTAGTTTTAATTCCAAACAATTTAATCGCTCGTTTAAATAAGACTGAGATGGTTATGGGCTAGTGGTTTGGCGAACTTTTATTATTTAATTCTCCGTGGGAACGATATCTTACTTACTCTTTATTACTTGTTGACCGCGTATACTTGCGCGTATTTGTCATTACCTATATCGGGACAACACTTAACAACCTTTCATAGTGTCTAACAAGGTGTGTGCATATACATGACATCTAAGTGATGTTAAAAGCACTAGCATATATGTTCAAAAATATCAGAATCTAGTTACACTATAATCATGCAACTTAGTTTGCAAAAAGTCCAAGTTTTGCTTTTGAAATCATTTTTAATTTAAACCATGTGTTCTAGTGTATGCGCAATACCTTAGACTCACATTTCATGCATATCTAGACCATACGATCATGCTCAAAAGTCAGAATATAAACATGGTATGTATATATCAAAGTTTATTTTAAAAATTCTAAGTTCATTTATAAAACTCATACTCCCTTTAGTAAATGTTCTCTAATGAGGTCAAACATGTTCATGCTAGGTCTAGGTACATATTATACGTGTTAAACCAGTTTCCATGCATGTCTATGTGATTCCAACACGTTTGGACTTAACAGATTTTAACAAAAAAGCAGTGTCTAGTTCGGGTGCACGGCACAGCTGCGCTGTGCTGAACCGTGGGAGCGACGCATCTGCGCTACCCCAGGCTTGTTCCAAAAATAGCATCCGGCACAGCTGCGCTGGAATGAACTATAGAATGGGCGCAGCTGCGCCCTTACAAAAAACTTCAGAAGGGTCTCTGCTTCTGCAGAATCCCAACAACCCATACACTAACTCTACAATGCAGCATGATTACACCATTATAATGATTCCATACATGCATACGAACTCTTCTAACACGATGACATCAACTTACAACTCAATTAACATTTTATTCTTGTAATTTCTTAAGAATTCACCAACTTAGAATTTATGAGCATGCTTAAGAATTATTACCTGCTTGGAGTTGAATTACCCAACCAAGCTTTCAATTTCAGATAGCTCTATCAACTAGCAACTCACTCTCCATCTAACTTAACAGAAGATTTTGGCAAAACAATTGTGGAGAGGAGAGTCTTGATTTATAGAAAATCTATTACCCATTTAAGAGCTTTGTCCACCATTTTCAACCCACGGAAAGAAGAAAAACACGTTGGATCTAAGGGAGTTGGTGGAGTAGCAACCATGGCTACTAATTGAGCCACTTCCCTTCTCATCATTAGCTTCATTATAAGTTTGATCTTGCAAGCAATAGTCTATGATTACACTGATTTTGAGAGATAGGCTAGACTAAGCCATTGGTTTATTCACGTGAGGAGAAGATGGGACTCTCATTGTGGGACAAATTTTAATCTCAGCAACTTAGAAGCAATGTAGTTATACATTACTTAAGCCTTCACACATATATATATATATATATATATATATATATATCCCTACACAATATAATGTGTATACTTAGGTTATATTCCTTTTGGGCTTATTAAGTCAACTTCAAGGACTTAATGTTACTACATTACATTAAGTCATAGGTACATATATATACATATATACACCCACATATAATAAACATACCAATACACATACTAACGTACCTTATGTACATTGATTCAATTCAATTAATATTACATCTTATAATATGGTCATAAAGTATTATCATTACAATACTTACATATGTGATCTCATAACATATATACTTGCACATAGCAATTTATTCTTATAATAATATTAATTAATCCCTTTAATTATTCACCCATTAAATTATTCAATGAATGCTTATTCCATCTCTTTGCCACACCAGGCATATCTCACAAGCTCAATATTAAGCTCATTATCACTTCCATCACACTTTAATATTATAAGGTTCGTGTGACACATGCACTTTAATACTAAGATATTTAGCTACCTTAAATAATTATACACTTATAAAATGTATAACCTTTACGCTTAGAATAATTAATATTTACTCTATTAATTATTTAAATTATAAAATCTACGATAAAATAATAACTTAAGTTATTTAATACATTAAAATAACTTAGTTTTCTTTTATAGATCTTGGAAATACATTACTATAATAACAATTATGTATTCCACCATAACATGACATAATATGTTTTTATTATATTTTCTCCAATAGAGGCATTAATCAAATAAAACGATTTACTCATATTATTTTAATATAATATCTAAGTATTATTAAAATAATTATATGTACGACACATGTACACATATTATATAGAAAATAGACCATAAATTTATTTTCTATTATGATAAATTATCCCCATCAATTTATTATATATAGCAAATATATTTTAATATATTTACCATATTAATTAATCATACCTATTACCTCATACAAAGACATATAAGGTAATATTATTACTTAAAATAACATTCTCCCTTTTATTAAAATAATTCACTATTAGAAATTATTTTAATATCCTTTATTAGAAATATATAATAATTATTTCTCTTTCCTTTCTATAAATTGTCCCCAAAACAATTTCTTTAATCTATTCATTTAATCATATCTTAAATATTAATTAATTCTCTAATCAATATTTATTTGAAGATATATTGGTTTAACAACGTATATATAAATTTTATTAATGTCGTTCGCACATTCACATATTACCATGCTAAGTAATATATATAAAGGCACTTACTATAATCACATACTCCACGCATGTATTAATTCACTATTTACTTAAGTGATCTTAAACCCCTTACTATATCACCATAGTAAATTAAGGCTTTAATATTCAAATTATATTATTCCATAATATAACTTTCAATTTAAATTAACCAATATTTATGCTTATTAGTTAATTACCTTAACTAATTCATGCTTTACTATCTCAATCCATCCATGGATAGCTTAAGTACTAATAATAACCTATATTACATCATACTAGTCACTAGTATATATACTCAAGAAGATGGTGATTATTCATTAAAGATATTTAATGTCACTAACTTACTATGATAAAATAATTCTATAAATTACTTAATATTGATAGATAAATCTTATCCATCTCCTTTACTAATTTACCTCTACAATTGATAACAAATATATAATAATAATATATTTATTAAACACAAAATCACATATTGCATAGTTCATATTACCCTATGCAACACAATACCACATACTCATAACGTATTTATATTCTTATTCGAACCCATCTCATGCCTTAAGAATTTTGTTTACTAAATTCTTATTTTAATAATTTCTAAAAATTCAAATTCTCACATTATCCTTGTAACATCAATCAATATATTTCAAATCAAATATTCTTCTTTGCACTACGGGTCAAAGATATTTATTTGTATAACCAGTGGTCATGATCATACCAACACAAGTCCATCTTTGCACTACGGGCCAAAGATATTCATTAATCATTCATCTTTGCACTACGGGCCAAAGCTATTCATCAATCAACAATTCATCTTTGCACTACGGGCCAATGATAACTTTAATTCACCACAATTTAAGACTGAGGATGATGAAAAATAATATAAAGAACGAATCCAGTGAGATAAAGGATAAACTTTAGATATTCGTAATTTAATTTATTCAAGTTCAAGAATGTTCAATAATAACCAATTGTGGAGCAAAATTCAAGAATGAAGTTCAAAACATGGATCTAATCAAAGATAAGAACCATAACAGATAGCTTAAACAAAGAAAAGAAAATTTAATTTTTCTGTTAATAGTACTCGCCAATAGTGCCGTACGTATAAATAGTACCGTATTTATGAATAGTACCGTACGGATGAATAGTAACCCCGACATGAAAAGGTAAAAATTTCATAAGAAAGTTCATACCAACATTCCGGTGAAATGATATTAGATGAAACGCAAAACTCAAGGAATTTCTGATCATTTCAAGAATTATAGAAGCAATACTTACCGTAGTAAGTTTAAGTTTGAGAATATGAAATGAAATATTATCACTTTCATAATATGGAATATGAAAGAAAATAATATTCTTTACGAATATTGAAAGAAAGTAACATCATTTATGAGAAAAATAATATCCCTTACCTCAATAGAAAAGTACTTCTGACTGGAATAACGGATATTGTGCTGAAGAAATCTTGCACTGTTATCAACACTCAAAATATTTAAATACTCACAAGAAATACGCTTGATATTATAGAGAAAGAAATTTATGATTCTGATGTGATTTTTATTTATAACTAAGCACCTTATTTATAGGAAAATGCTAGCACACCAAAGCTGAAAAAATTAATAACGAACGATTTCCTCCGCACACCAACTTTGGCAAAACCAAAAATCAAAATTTTACAAACAAAAGGCCAACTGGGGCCCACCAACATATTTTAATTCAAAAAAATATTTATAGCAACAAAAATAATTCAGATCCAATTTGCTCTCTTCCACCTCATTTTATTCATATATCATGAATTTATTGTAAAAATATTACCATTTAAATTATAAATTATATTATTATATCATCACATTATACTATTATAATGTAATATTATAATAATATATTTGAATGAATTATTTTATCAAAAAAGATAAAATGTCAACTTTCAACAAATGTCTCTTTTGCTAAAAATTTCTCCATTTATAACAAAATTGAATAAATATTAACTTATCATTTTTATCAATAATTAATTATTATTCACAAATAATATTACAGAATCACAATATTGACAACCAGGTCGTTCCCAAGAAAGAGGGGGCTTTCCGATAAGGATTTCTCCTTACTGGCGTGCAATTAGATGACCAAAACCCTTTCCTAGACAGAACTTCCTAGACATTGCCAATAATGCTATCTAATAATATTATTCAAATAATATGAATTATTAATTTGATAATATAAAATACTGTGCAGTGACAATCAATAATATAAAATATCAACGTAGTAATTATTAAATCAATAATATAAGATATTGAACAGTAATTACTGTAATAATTTTTGAGTAAATGACTTCTTACGTAAAAATCAATAATTTAAAATACTGTGCAATACCGTGTACTACTGTGCAACAACGCGTATTACTGCTCTTTAACCACCGGATATTTCAACAGTTTAATGGTAATAGTTTTGCCGTTATTTTTAGAAAACTTATTCTTATCGTTTTCTTCATCCAACAGTTTTTCGTTATGGGGCCCACAAATGACTGCGCCGTCGTATGAATATTCCCCGGCAACAAGAATATTTCCCGACCAAACGAATATTCTCCAACACAATGAATATTTTATGACCACTTACTTACTTAGTAAAACTTGCACATATCACCCCATAACTTATCACATTTATCAAATCAACACCTTACTATTTAAAAATAATATATAAAAAAATCAAATCTTATTTATAAAAAGTTGAGGTCTTACAACCTCCCCTCTTTATGAAATTTTGTCCTCGAAATTGACGTACGTACCTGGTATTTCGAAAAGGTGAGGATACCTTGCTTTCATTTCCGATTCTAATTCCCAGGTCATTTCCTCAATATCATGGTTCCTCCATAAAACTTTAACTTGATGTATAATCTTTAAGAGTAGAACATGTTCCTTCTTATCCAAGATCTTGACAGGTACCTCCTCATACGTTAAATCTTCAGCTATCTCGTCTGGTTCTAACTCAATAATATGGTTTGGGTCTTTTACATATTTACGAAGCATGGATATGTAAAAAATGTTATGAACACGAGACATGCTTGGAGGTAAGGCGAGTCTATAGGCCACAGTTCCTACTCGGTCAAGGATTTCAAATGGACCAATAAATTGTGGGTTGAGCTTTCCTCTCTTTTTGAATCTCGTAACTCCTTTCCATGGAGCAACACGTAATAATACATGATCTCCGACATTAAATTCCACGTCCCTTCGATGAATATCTGCATAACTCTTTTGTCGATCTTGTGCCGTTTGTATACGTTGCCGGATCATTTGAATCTTTTTCGTAGTCATAAGTACTAACTCCGGTCCCAACAATGTTGCTTCACCCACCTCGTCCCAGTATACTGGAGAACGACACTTTCGTTCATACAACGCCTCGAATGGAGCCATGCCTATACTTCCCTGATAACTGTTATTGTAGGAGAATTCCACCAATGGTAAGTACTTGTCCCAACTCCCTTTGAAGTCTAGAACACAGAGTCTCAATAGATCTTCAAGAGTTTGAATAGTCTTTTCCGATTGCCCGTCCGTTTGAGGATGATATGCCGAACTGAATCGTAAATCCGTGTCCATAGCTTTCTGCAAACTGACCCAAAATCGTGAAGTTAATCTTGGGTCACGATCCGAAACTATAGATACTGGCATACCATGCAATCTCACAATCTCATTTATGTACATACAAGCAAGACGTTCAAGTGAATAAGTCTCTCGTATAGGCAAGAAATGAGCAGACTTGGTTAATCTATCGACAATAACCCAAATTGCATATATGCCTTAAGAAACCTTAGGAAGACCCGTAACGAAATCCATGTTGATGTGTTCCCACTTCTATTTTGGAATCTCAAGTGGTTGCAATGGACCTTTTGGCACTTGATGCTCCGCCTTAACACGTTGACACGTTAAACACCTCGAGATAAACTCCGTGATTTCTCTCTTCATATTGCACAACCAAAATGTATGTCGAAGATCACGATACATTTTGGTACTTCCAGGGTGGATTGCAAACGGTGTGTTGTGTGCCTCCATCATGATTTTATACTTCAAATCAGAATCGTTAGGAACACAAAGTCTGGAGTTGACTCGAAGTATTCCTTCTTCATCGATTATTGCTTCTGGAATAGCACCTTCTTGCACCTTCTTCTTCATATTCATCAGCTTCGGGTCTGTAGCTTGAGCAGCTTTAATTCTATCAATTACAGCTGGTTCCAAGCGTATATTTGACATCATCACGTGGGTCCCTGGAGTCTTTAACTCTATATCCATCCTTTGTAAGTCATGTAAAATGGGTCTTTGTGTTGACAGCATAGCACTCGTTCCCGCATATGATCTTCTACTCAACGCGTCAGCTACCACGTTTGCTTTTTCAGGATGGTATTGGATGGTATGGTCGTAATCTTTCAACAGCTCAAGCCAACGTCGTTGCCGCATGTTGAGTTCCTTTTGGGTGAAGAAATATTTAAGGCTCTTATGATCCGTATAGATCTCCACTTTCTCCCTATATTAGTAGTGTC
Organism: Panax stipuleanatus; assembly: GCA_020205555.1. Lineage (NCBI taxonomy): Eukaryota > Viridiplantae > Streptophyta > Magnoliopsida > Apiales > Araliaceae > Panax > Panax stipuleanatus. The sequence continues at coordinate 26,576,952 of CM035123.1, forward strand.
TCCAGATCTTCAACTCGAACACGACAGCTGCCATCTCTAGATCATGAGTAGGATAATTCCTATCATATTCTTTGAGTTGTCGTGAGGCATAGGTTATGACTTTCCCATGTTGCATGAGAACACATCCTAACCCTTTGCCTGAAGCATCGCTGTAGATGACAAATCCATCCGAACCAGATGGTATTGTCAGAACAGGTGCCGAGATGAGTCTCCTCTTGAGCTCTTGGAAGCTCTTCTCGCATTCCTCGTTCCATCCGAATTTTTGTATCGTTTTGAGTCAGCTGAGTTAATGGAGTAGCGATTCGAGAAAATCCTTCCACGAATCTCCGATAATAACCAGCTAAGCCAAGAAAGCTACGTACTTCGATTACCGACTTAGGTTGCTCCCAACTTTGTATTGCTTCAATCTTCGCGGGGCTAACTGATATTCTATGTTTCGATACCACGTGTCCAAGGAATGCTACTTCCTCAAGCCAGAACTCGCATTTCTTCAACTTGGCATATTGCTTGTTTTCACGAAGCTTTTAGAGTATCAGCATCAAGTGTTGTTCATGATATTCACGGCTTTTGGAATAAATGAGGATGTCATCAATAAAGACAACCACAAAATGATCCAAATATTCCTTAAATACACGGTTCATCATATCCATGAAAGCAGCAGCAGCATTAGTCAATCCAAAAGACATGACTAAGAATTCATAGTGCCCGTCTCGAGTTCTGAAGGCAGTCTTCGGAATGTCCTTAGTTTTAATCTTTAACTAATGATATCGAGAATGAAGATCGATCTTTGAGAAGAATTGCACACCTTGCAACTGGTTGAACAGTTCATCAATGCGAGGTAACGGATACCTATTCTTGATGGTGACATGGTTCAACTCCCGATAGTCAATACAAAATCGCATACTCCCGTCTTTCTTCTTTAAGAATAAAACAGGAACACATCAAGGAGATGTACTAGGACGAATGAAACCAATGTCTAACAACTCCTGTAGTTGGACCTTTAACTCCTGAAGTTCAATAGGAGCCATTCGTTATGGGGTTTTAGAAATGAGTTTTGTACTGGGTTCAATGTCAATAAAGAATTCGACTTTACGTTCTGGGGGTAGGCCAGGAAGTTGTTCAGGAAATACATCAGGGAATTTATTAACAACAAAAATATTATTCAAATCTAACGTATTCTTGTTTAAATCGGTGACATGGGCTAAGAAAGCTTGACATCCATTTTTCAATAAACGAATAGCTTTTTGACTTGAACTTCAATAAATCAGATAAAATATTATGGACAACAAGTTTTAGATCAACAACTGCAGCGGAAATAACAATTCATTAGAAGAGTTAAGTAGAGAATGATGTCTACTATCTTCTATGATTTTAAAGTCCATCATCAATATTGTATCCCTTAAACATCAATTAATATATTTCAAATCAAATATTCATCTTTGCACTACGGACCAAAGATATTCATTTGTATCACCAGTGGTCATGATCATACCAACAACTGTCTATCTTTGCACTACGGGCCAAAGATATTCATTAATCATTCATCTTTGCACTACGGGCCAAAGATATTCATCAATCAACAGTTCATCTTTGCACTACGGGCCAAAGTTAACTTTAATTCACCACAATTTAAGACTGAGGATGATGAAAAATAATATAAAGAACGAATCCAGTGAGATAAAGGACAAACTTTAGATATTCATAATTTAATTTATCTAAGTTCTAGAATGTTCAATAATAACCAATTGTGGAGCAAAATTTAAAAATAAAGTTCAAAACATGGATCTAATCAAAGATAAGACCCATAACAGATAGCTTAAACAAAGAAAAGAAAATTTAATTTTTCTGTGAATAGTACTGGCCAATAGTGCCGTACGTATAAATAGTACTGTATTTATGAATAGTACCGTACGGATGAATAGTAACCCCGACATGAAAAGGTAAAAATTTTATAAGAAAGTTCATACCAACATTCCGGTGAAATGATATTAGATGAAACGCAAAACTCAAGAAATTTCTGAACATTTCAAGAATTATAGAAGCAATACTTACCGTAGTAAGTTTAAGTTTGGGAATATGAAATGAAATATTATCACTTTCATAATATGGAATATGAAAGAAAATAATATTCTTTACGAATATTGAAAGAAAGTAACATCATTTATGAGAAAAATAATATCCCTTACCTCAATAGAAAAGTACTTCTGACTGGAATAACGGATATTATGCTGAAGAAATCTTGCATGGTTATCAACACTCAAAATATCTAAATACTCACAAGAAATATGCTTGATATTATAGAGAAAAAAATTTCTGATTCTGGTGTGATTTTCATTTCTAACTAAGCACCCTATTTATAGAAAAATACTAGCACACCAAAGCTGAAAAAATTAATAACGGACGATTTCCTCCGCACACCAACTTTGGCCAAACCAAAAATCAGAATTTTACAAACAAAAGGACAACTGGGGCCCACCAACATATTTTAATTCAAAAAAACATTTATAGCAACAAAAATAATTCAGATCCAATTTTCTCTCTTCTACCTCATTTTATTCATATATCATGAATTTATTGTAAAAATATTACCATTTAAATTATAAAATTATATTATTATATCATCATATTATACTATTATAATGTAATATTATAATAATATATTTGAATGAATTATTTTATCAGAAAAGATAAAATATCAACTTTTAACAAATGTCTCTTTTGCTAAAAATTTCTCCATTTATATCAAAATTGAATAAATATTACTTATCATTTTTATCAATAATCAATTATTATTCACAAATAATATTACAGAATCACAATATTGACAACCAGGTCGTTCCCAAAAAAGAGGGGGCTTTCCGATAAGGATTTCTCCTTACTGGCGCGCAATTAGATGACCAAACCACTTTCCTAGACAGAACTTCCTAGACATTGCCAATAATGCTATCTAATAATATTATTCAAATAATATGAATTATTGATTTGATAATATGAAATACTGTGCAGTGACAATCAATAATATAAAATATCAACGTAGCAATTATTGAATCAATAATATAAGGTATTGAACAGTAATTACTGTAATAATTATTGAGTAAGTGACTTCTTACGCAAAAACCAATAATTTGAAATACTGTGCAATACCGTGTACTACTGTGCAACAACGCGTATTACTGCTCTTTAACCACCGGGTATTTCAACAGTTTAACGGTAACAATTTTGCCGTTATTTTTAGAAAACTTATTCTTGTCGTTTTCTTCATCCGACAGTTTTCCGTTATGGGGCCCACAAATAACTGCGCCGTCGTATGAATATTCCCCGGCAACAAGAATATTTTCCGACCAAACGAATATTCTCCGACACAATGAATATTTTATGACCATCTGCTTACTTAGTAAAACTTGCACATATCACCCCATAACTTATCACATTTATCAAATCAACACCTTACTATTTAAAAACAATATATAAAGAAAATCAAATCTTATTCATAAAAAGTTGGGGTCTTACAGCCTCCCCTCCTTATGAAATTTCGTCCTCAAAATTGACGTACGTACCTGGTATTTTGAAAAGGCGAGGATACCTTGCTTTTATTTCCGGTAATTTAATTATCTTTAGTCATGATATTCTTTTATGGGCTATTTGTGCTCATCCTTTTGCTTCACAATTCCTTTCAGACAATAAGAGTGTAGCTAGATCAAGCGGGGATAATAGGAGAATAGAACGATGGTCTATAACTATTGAAGTTTCCCATAAAACAGTATGAAAATAATTATTTTGAGAACTTTAAATGTATGTGTCGTATTTTATACGCCATTTAACAGTTGATTTTTTTGAACCAAATAGGGTAAGGTGTTGTCCAAGGTTGGGACATGAGTCACAGTTGGTATATGGTATTTGTATTAAAACTCAGTTTATGTGTGGTTGTATTGTGCACGACAGAGTAATAGTTGGAATAGTAAGATTTATATTTGGATTCTGTACCTTGTATTTCTGGCGACTCAGAATGGGTTGTGTGGACCTATTTTGGGGGCGTCACACAACACTACTTTCAAAATAAAGCACTTAGAGTCTTTTCAAAATTAAAGTGCGCTCGCACACACACACACACTTAATGCATAGGGAATGAAAAAATCACGGTAACCGTGTTTAACAGAAGTCGGGGGGTGTCGACGACGGGAAAAAATCCCTCTTCCTATGTGTCTGGTTCTTACCTTTTATGTTTTTTATGTGGTTTAATTTTGCTTTAAGGGTGATTTTTAGGAAGAGACAGACATAAAATGTCGACGATTTGAAAAGATTGATTTTATTTGATTGGTCCGAATTAGACAGAGCCGCCAGTTGGTATGAGTTAAACGGTTGTACTAACTCAACCGAGTTTTGAAAGATTTTGCAATATGGCCCAATAGGGACTCCATTTAATTGGTCTTGGAAATCGAGATTCATAGAGTTAGGCACCCCCCGACTTTCGTGAAACACGGTTACCGCATCTTTTTATTCCCTAATCATTGTGTGTGTGTGTGTGTGTATTACAGTTAATTGGGCCTAAGTGCTTTGTTTGAAAGTAGTGTTGTGCTTCGTTGGACCTATATACGAATGATTTGATTTATTGAAAAGTCCATTTTTAGACAATATTATGAAAATTACGTTTTAAAAAGAGGTTTTCAAACCCTTTTGCTCACATAGGAATTGAAGCCCTTAGATACTTTCATTTTATTCCATATTCGGCTCGTTTTGATTTTATTCTCGAGATGTGAAGTATCTTTGACAAAATAATATATATATAAGTGTCGGGATCCTTATAGGCATGAAAGCTATCGAAGTATGCCCGAGCACCACATATATGATTTTCATTATTTCGGGGCCTTAAATTCGGATAACCATTTTAAGGCCGTGGATTTACAAGTACAAAATTTGCAAGCTGGCTGTACAACTTAAAAAGGTCCATCACGGGAACCGAATCTAGATCCATTGGTTAAATCGTAGATCCTGTAGCTCCTAGGCTCACAAGATATCAAATAAACAGTCTGCATAATGAATATACGGCAATGAAACATATATCTATATTAGACATCGCTAAACGAAGGATCCATCAGTCAAATCCTCGTACGCGAGTAGCTCATAGCTTCCAGTTTTCTCTAGATACGAATCTAGGGTCACATGGTCACTAAATATTTACAAAACTAGAAAGAAAACTAGATCTGTACAAATCTTAGCCATTCTAGCTTTCAGGTCCAAGTTTTACAACTTTTGAACCGGTTAAAAGCTAGATTTGGCTAGATCTAGTACAAATCTGGTCAATAAAGCTCAAATACTGACTATTTACAAGAAATAAACGGTTAAAAACTCAGATCTGGAGAATATAAACTACTAAATATATGTATATAGCACTTGTATACGTATTAGAGTAAGAGAAAAAGACAAATATGGCGAAATGTTACAGTATTTCGCTAGAACGACTCTCGAACAGCTTCTGGCACCTCAAAACTCATTTTCCACCGGTTAAAATTTGATATTTTGTAGTATATATGTATATGAGTGTTTACAAAGAAGTTTTACAGAAATCAGAGTAAGATAGAAGCTCCGTTTAGCTATTCTAGCCTCTATTTCTCTCGCTGCGACCTTCTCCTTTCCTATTCTTCTCTTGGAAGCCAAAGGGGGGAGGGGGGTATTTATAGGCCTGGGCTTCCGCGAGTCTACCTGCGGCAGCCGCGGGTCTACATGCGGTAGCCCAAAAGTGGGCCCCACTTTCTCTGTATTCGTTCCAATAGGTCAGGTTTTCATGCTGCGCGCTGGAACAACCATAACTCTCAATCTGGAAGGAGTTAGAAGACGTGCCATATCAATTCAAAAATCTCTTTTCGATAGCTTCGCAATGGTATATTATTCACCCATTCTGAGTTAGGAAAGATAGGAAAAAAGGGGAAAAACTACCCCTAGGTAGATGCTAGATAGCCATTCGCCTTGCTGTGCGCTGGGAAGTTTGCTCCTTTCAATCCGGGAATCCTATGGAGGTGTGACATACCTTTTCGGAAATCTTTTTTCGAGAGCTACGTAATGACATGTGGCTTGACCTTTTTCAAATCCGAGAAGATGGTCCATGACCAGAATAGCATCACCACGTCTCCGCAGGCAGTCCGTTAAGCTGTCTTGCGCAGTTTGCACTCAGGATTGTTGTGATTGTTCTTTGTGAGCCTTTCCTCAGTCAAATGATCAGTATTGATGTTGAGTTGGAAAATTACCCTTTTGCCCTTCCGGAGTTGTTTCCGGACTTGAAGTGGCTTTCTTCCCTCAGAGTTGTCTTCGGGGCTGAAACTGTGATGTTATTTTCTATCTTTCCTCAGGGTTACTCCTGAGGGTTGATTTGATGTCCCACGGGGCTGTCTCCGGGGTATGAAAAGATGCTTTTGCCCTCCTGTAAGGTTAGTACAAGGGAAGCAAAATTTTCGAGTGTCTACATGGGGTGCCTAACACCTTCCCCTCGCTTAAGCAATCATCCGAACTCTATGAATCTCGGGTTCCAGACTAATTAAACAGAGTCACATATTGGGCCATATTGCAAAAACCTTTCAAATCTCGGATGAGTTTGTATATCCTTTTGAACTTATACCAGCTGACGACTCTGTTTAATTTAACCCAATAGCATAAAATAAAATCTTTTCAAAATCGTCGACATTTATTTCGCTTCTTTCCTAAAATCTCATCCTTTAAGAAAGTTAAATAAAACAATCTAGAGAAATAAAAAAGGGTAGAAAAATTAGGAAAGACGGGCGTCGACAATATTCATATTCCAAATAGAGCATTAAAATAAACACTAAATTCTTCTCTCTAAAAAAAGAAAAACTCACTAATTGTATGTATGGTTGCACATCGTTTGTAATGTTTCACAGTTTAAAATTGAAAATATATTTGTCTATTCAAAATTCAGTTTATTTAACTCACAAATATATGACACACTAAAACTAATATGGTGCATTTGAAGGTTCAAAAACTACAAATGCTATCGCCGCAAATCACTGCAAACGCTAATAATTGAACAAATACAAATTTTTCATAAATCTCATGATAAGCTTTTTATGGTAATTTTTCCACTACATAGAATAACTTTTACATTTTACTAGAGTTTTAAAATGGACAAAAAATAAAAGAAATGGATGAAAAACTAAACTTAAGTTTTATGTCTAATTCCTTTGTTTATGAGTTTTTTAATGGACATAAAAGAAAAGAAATGGACCAAAAACTTAGCTACTTTTCTTGCTAAATTTTTTTGTCTAAAAATAAACAGATTTAGATAGAGTACTAAACAACATAAGTTTATCTTTTATAATCCCTATTATATTTTATAGTTCATAAACATAATAAAATTAATTTAAAAATAACTTAATTTAAATGTGAAACTTAATTTTTTTTCTTAATTTTTTAATAAACTCAACAACAAATTAACAAACGCAAAAGAAATCCTAATTTTCCATTATTAATAAGTTTACCATCCTTCTCTTTTCCGCTAGCAGAGTGTTAATTAAAACGGGCAAATATGTGAAGAAATATAAAATGCCAAGAGGGAAGAAGTTCGAAAAAGCAGCAGAAATGAATAGCAACAACAATCTAGAACCCCTAAGTGACCCCAACTCCGACCACCATCACTACCCCGAACCGCACCCTATCCAAACTCAGCCTCAGCCTCAGCCTCAACCTCAACCTCAACGCCCCCGTGGCTTCGCTGCCACCGCCGCTGACATGGGCGTCGCCACCACCACCGCCGCCACAACCACTCACAACAGCAAGGGTAGGAAGGAAAGGGAGAAAGAAAAAGAACGCACCAAGCTGCGTGAGCGCCACCGCCGCGCCATTACCAGCAGAATGCTCGCCGGCCTCCGCAAGTACGGCAATTTCTCACTTCCCGCACGCGCCGACATGAATGATGTTCTTGCCGCCCTTGCACGCGAGGCCGGGTGGACTGTAGACGCGGATGGCACAACTTATAGACCGTTTCCTCCTTCCCTCGTGGTAAAGTGAATAGTTTTCTCACTATCTTAATCATAATTACCTCCAATTTGTATAGTGTTATGTTGCAATTGACAAGTACTCCATCTGTCCCGAAATAAACCTAATTGGTTTTGGCTCCCCGATTAATAATATATATATTTTACCTAATTTACCCTTTTAAATTACTTATTAATTGAAGTATTTGTCCACGTATTACTTCTTCAGGTGTGAATTGGTTCTCTAGATCATTCTTTTTGTTATTTACACATTCCCAATAACTACTAAAAGCTAGAGAAAGATTCTAGAGGACCATTAGATAGAAGATATGTTATACTGGTAATATGTGGGAGAGAGGTATAATAATTCAATTTCCAACAGAAGTTGTGTAAAAAGATTATGAGGGTATAAGTGAAAAAATAGGAAAAAAATAAGTACAAATATAAAAATAGGACATTTATTGTGGAACATCGTAAAAAAGAAATTAGGATGTTTAATACAGGACGCAGTGTTCTAAACATTCCCGTCTAGATCTGCCTAGGCCCCCCCTTGGCGCCTCTCCTAGGCGCTAGGCCCTCTTGACGTCTCGCCTAGGCGCTAGGCCCCCCTGACGCCTCGCCTAGGCGCTAGGCCCCCCTGACACCTCACCTAGGCCCAAAGCGGCAAAAAAATCTCTCCAGAAAATTAGGTGGGGCCTAGACGGAGAGTTTTTTTTTTAATAACTACCTAAATCAGATTTTGATATATTTATTTTTCTAATAATTTACCATATTCATAATGCAAGTTGTAGCATATCAAATCAGAACAAGAAGTGAGCAAGATCAAGTCAAAATGAATAATTTTATTATAGTTGTAATTTTCTTGAACTTGTAACAACTTCAAATATATAAATGATGATACATTTGTAATATTTAGTTTAATTAAATATAATTGTTAAATTTATGTTTAGTTTCTTAAGTTTTAATATTGAATTGAATTCTTGAAATTTTAAATTTTATTATTTAATAGCAATCTTGTTTATGAATAAAACTAATACGTTAAAGATATATTTGAACTTTGAATAATTGTATGTTTGTGTTTGAACTTTGACATTGGCAATATGGATGTGTTTGAACCTTAAGCAAAGGCCTTTATTATAGATTGTTTTGCTTTATATTATTGTTTTGTTTGGATAAATGTAAGATAAAATATTAAAATTGACTTAGAATAAAAAATCCCGCCTAGGCCCTCTAGGCGCTAGGCCCCCAGCCACCCGCCTCCCGCCTCCCGCCTAGTGCCTTTTAGAACATTGACGGGACGGAGGGAGTAGTTTGTGATTTGCATCATTCCGTATTTGGTTGTTTCTGATACAGTAAATTAATGCATTTTTATGGTTACTAGGGCTAGTTTGTTTGCAAAAATGATGAATGAGATTATTTATATTAATTTATTATCATTTAGGACCGGCAAAAATGATGGATGAGACATGATTATTTGCACTATTTTATTATTACATCGGAATGTTTTATCCAATATTAGTCTGTTATGTAATTCCTATGGACTATTTATCATCATTTCTAAGGTCATTTATCAGATTGGGATTATATAATACCCTTCATATTTGAGATTATAATCTTTCATCAAATGGCCTTAGAAATGACACAACATAGTCATGAGATTATATAACGAACTAATCATTGGAGAAAATAGTACGCAGTGGTAATAAATTAGTACAAATAATCCTATCTCACCTATCATTTTTGCAAACGAACATAGATAGAAGTCTTGAAAGTAAAATTAATTAGGTGATGTGAAGATAAATATGGCTGTTTTAGTAGTTGGATACATTTTTAATTTTTTTATTTAATTTCTCTCGAGGAAAGAAGTGAAAAGGTGACGCGGATATTTAGCCAATTGATGTTGTGCCTCCTAGAAATAGTGTGTTACTTAAATTTCATTGTTCGTTGTTGTTAATTATTAGCTTGGATTATGGAAGGTATTTTAAGTGATAGTAGGTTGATTGTTCTTGATGTGTATAAATGTTGAAAATGCAAGTGTTTCATGAGGAATCACTTTAAGCTGGGATGAGATGGTAATGGTTTAGATCATGTTTATTTATTTATCTGTAAGTAGGATGAAAATTCACAGAAGTTTTAACTTTTGAATGTTTATCTTCGTGGAAACCAAGATTTTTCTTGCATATTGGACTGTTTAACAGTTTGCTTATACTCTATATATGTATGTAAATGTCTTTTACTATTTTAGTTACTGCATTTTGTTCTTGAAGAGTTGAAGAAACTATAAAGATTGATAACAGACCATTATGTTAGTCTAAGTGAGCAACAGAGGGATGACTGATTCTTCTAAACGATGCTGCAAAGTTGTGTGTATTATGGCTTAGGGTGCAATTATATATATGGTAAAAAGATATAAGAATTTAGGTCAAGCTAATTATTAAAAGATGCAAGATTGCTTTCTTGTTGGGATTTGGCACGAGCTTAATACTAGACTACTTAGGATTAGGTACTTATCTTTTGATATATTTATCTATGTCAAATATTCATAAAGATTGGGGACTATCCTTCATTAAAGATTCATAATCCTCACTTTTTGCTTTTTGGTGGACTTGTGCCCTCCTTTGATGTTTCTCAACCATTGGTTAATGCTATATCACTTGTTGTATTGAAGTTTTTTGTTTCACAGTTGGCATAATTTTGAATATTTTGGATACAGAAACAATCGGCTGGTTATGACTTTGTGGTCATGGTGAAAGGTTGTACAAGGCAAACTTAAATGATGCACATAAACCTAAGTTTTTATCTCTCTGTGTAAACTTTCATCAATACATGATATATTTTATTTAATATTTACCGCACAATTTGTACAGGGCACCTATCCTATGAGGTCAGTTGAAAGCCCTTTATCTGCTAGTTCATTGAAAAATTGCTCCGTGAAAGCATCATTAGACTGTCAGCCATCAGTTCTCAGAATTGATGAAAGTTTATCTTCTGCATCTCTGGATTCTGTTGTAGTTCCAGAGAGGAATTCTGAAGGCGACAAATATACAAGTGCTAGTCCCATAAATTCACCTCAGTGTTTGGAGGATGACCAGGTTATTTTCTTAGCCTTGCTAATATTGTTTAATGTTTTTAGTGAACTATTGAACATTTTTAATTACAAAATATAGAATATACAAATGCTCATCATGCATGCGGTGCACATCTCCACCAAAATATAATAAAAAGAACAGTTCACACTACTTCTAGTCATTCAAGACAACAAATTTATGAAGATACTGGAATGATCTTTGTAGTATGTGTCAGGACCCTTGGGCTGGTCCTGAGATACCTGAAATCAACACAGAATATGCAGAGAATTGAAATAGTCTAAGGTTATAATCATAGTTGTCAAGTCGTAAAGTCGAGTCGAGTCTGTGGCGGGGAGCTTAATCGACTAGTCGATTAGCTGTCTGACTAGTCGTCCAAGTCGACAAGTCATTTCCTATGTACAATTTATATATATATATATAGGGGTTGCATCCACAGCAACCGGTTGCTGGGAGCAACCACTTTATATGGGGTTTGGGAATCATTATTATAATGGGGCCCACTGTATTTGGGGGATAAATTGAGTCAAAAGCTCCTACAAGGAGTGGGATAAAGTGGTTGCTTCCAGCAACCGGTTGCTGTGTATGCAATCCCATATATATATATATATACACACACACACACACACATTGGACATTATTATTTCACAATATTCAACACTATCAAATACTATTAGAATCTCAAATATATTATTATTTCCACAACAAAAGTCATTTGAAATTAAAAAAAAGAAAAAAAGAAACTACTAAAGCAAGTAATGGTTCATTACAATTCAAATAAGTAGCAAATAGCAACAAGCAGCCAAGCACGCCATTAAATATACAAATATACAATACTAATTATTATATATTTCTACTTAATATATTATCTCGATACATTAAACAGAATACATGGAGGATGACCCAAGCAGAATACATGCATCATTAAAATATACATTAAACTTAATATATGCATGTCCATTAGAAAAGGAACTGGCCAAAAAACCACCACCACACAATCTACATGCTGATGAATTTTTTTTTTAAAAACTAAACAAGAAGTCAGCATTCAACAACCACATGATACTCGCTGGCAGTAAAAAGAAGAAGAAAGAAGAAAAAGTAAGAAAAACGAAAGAGAAAAAGGCGAAGTAGCGGGAAGAAGTAAAAGAAGTAAATACGACTTACCTTTAATTTACTGATGTCGCGGGCACTTGTCGAAGTTGTCGCTGCTTGGTACTCCTCTTTCTCTCGACTTTAAGTTTACCAATTTGGGAATTTGGTCTCGACTTTTGATGTTTTTTTTTTAAGTTTTAAAAGTCCAAATTGTTGTTTGGGTCGACTTGGGTAGCTAGTAACCGATTGGTACAATGTCGATCGACTTAGGCCAAGTCGTCCTTGTCGTCCCCAAGTCGCCCAAGGCTAAGACCTGTCGAGTTGAGCGTGTGACTTAGAAGCCTGCTAGTAAAGCGCCACGACGACTTGCACCATCCCGAGCGACTCGACGACCAAGCGTTGCCTAGGCGACGACTTGATAAGTGTAAAGTGGAGAGTTTATTCCTCATATTATATCAAGTACAAATAAGAGCTGAGCCTTTTATAGACTAAGACTCGTGCTATATAAGGAAAGTAAATCAATGACTAGCACATATCACTCCACACATTACTCCTAAAATCATGCTCCTACAATCATGCTCCTGGAATCTTCTAGAATCCCTAACTAGAATCCCTAACACTCCTCAAGCTGGAGCATGGATATCAATCATGCCGAGCTTGTTACAATTATAGGAGATTCGAGTTGACCCTAAAGCTTTAGTAAACACGTCAGCAAGCTGATCGCCAGTCTTCACATGATTGGTGGATATAATCCCTTTTATCTTTTCCTGAATAAATTGACAGTCAACTTCTATGTGTTTGGTTCTCTCATGAAATACTGGATTACATGCAATGTAAAGAGCTTCTTGATTATCACACCAAAGTTGCATAGGTACTAGCTTGTTAAACCCCAATTCGCTCAACAAGTGTTTCAACCATATTAGTTCACGTAACACGTGAGCCATTGCTCTATACTCTGACTCAGCATTAGATTGGGACACAACAGTCTGTTTCTTACTCTTCCATGACACCAAGTTACCTCTAATGAACACACAATACCCTGTAGTAGACCTCTTATCTGTTGGAGATCCAGCCCAATCAGCATCGGAGAATCCTTCAACACTCATATGACCATGATCATGAAAAACCAATCCACGCCCTGGTGCTCCCTTAAGATACTTCAATATCCTCACAACTGCATCCCAATGTGAAGACCTAGGACATGATAAGAACAGGCTAACAACACTAATAGAAAACGCAATGTCAGGACGAGTAATGGTGAGATAGTTAAATTTTCCCACAAGTCGTCGATACTGCTCTGGATTTTCTAAAATATCTCCCCCTGTTGTTGTTAACTTTTGACTTGAATCCATGGGCGTGTCAACTGGCCTTGATCCAAGAAGACCTGTTTCCTCCAGCAAGTCTAAGACGTACTTCCTCTGAGATAGGAAAATTCCTTTACTAGATTGAGCCACCTCATTACGCAAAAAATATGTCAACTTTCCCAAATCTTTGGTTTCAAATTTCTGCATCAAAAAAGATTTCAAATTCATTATTCCCTGCTTATCATCACCGGTAATAACAATGTCATCAACATACACGACCAACAAAATTCTTCTAGCACTACTCTCACGATGAAACATAGAGTGATCATTGTCGCATCGAAGTAATCCAAACTGAAGAACAACTTGTGTAACTTTCCCAAACCATGTCCGTGGTGATTGTTTTAGCCCGTACAAGGATTTCTTGAGTTTACATACCAGACCTGGTTCTCCTTGAGCAACGAAGCTAGGTGGTTGCTTCATATGTACAACTTCATTTAAATAACCATGAAGAAAAGCATTTTTGACATCCAACTGATGTAAAGGCCAATGATGAGAAGCTGCCAGGAGGTCATTTTAGCAACAAGAGAGAAAGTCTCGGAATAATCAATACAATGAACTTGAGCATATACTTTTGCAACTAATCAAGCCTTAAGGCGAGCAATAGAACCATTAGGATTTACCTTCACAGTGTAAACCCACTTACAACCAACAATCGATGTATTTGGAGGAGGCATCACCAACTCCCAAGTACCATTTTTCTCTAAAGCCATCATTTCCTCTTCCATAGTTGTCCTCCATCCAGAATTAGATAGTGCTTCCTTAACTGTTTTAGGGATAGGATGACCAGAAATAGTAGATAGACAAGTATAATGGGCAGAAGAAACACCAGAATAGGAGAGAGAAGCAGAAAGAGGATGTTTGGTACAACTTCGTTTACCTTTTTGCAGGGCAATAGGTTTATCTAAATCAAACAGGTCAGGATCAGAAGGAGATTTACCAGGATCATCGGATAAAGATGTTGACGAAGAAACCGAAACATCATTAAGCGTTATATCTGTTCTGGGACGAAGACTGTATACATAACGAATCTCGCGAACTGGTTGAGATGGAGGTAGAGGAGTTGTTGACCGAATGATGTAAGTAGGTATCTCTTCATCTAAATCTGAGACGGAATGAGGTTGTGAAGAAAAAGGGGTAGACTCAAAAAATGTCACATCAAAACTAACAAAATATCGTTTAAGATCAGGAGAATAACAATGGTAACCTTTTTGAGAGCGAGAATAGCTAACAAATAAACACTTAATGGCTTTAGGATCCAACTTTGTTTTATTAGGACAATGATCACGAACAAAGCAAACACACTCAAACACTTTTGGGGGCAAAGAAAATAAAACCTGAGAAGGAAACAACAAAGAAAAAGGTATAGTCCCATGTAACAAAGATGAAGGCATGCGGTTAATAAGATGACACGAGGTTAAAACCGCATCTCCCCAAAATGGTTTAGGAACATGCATTTCAAACATTAACGTCGATTTTTGCTCTCCGCAACACCATTTTGTTGTGATGTATCAGTACATGAGGACTGGTGAATAATGCCTCTTTGAGTCATGAAAGTAGAAAAGGGAGATGAAAAATACTCGAGCACTATCACTGCGTAATACACGAATAGTACTGCCAAACTGAGTTTGTATTTCAGTCACAAAATTGGAGAAAATAGAAAACAATTCAAATCAATTTTTTCATTAAATAAAGCCAAGTAACACGTGAATAATCGTCCACAAGACTACAAAATAACGAAAACCAAGCTGCGATACTACTGGGCAAGGACCCCAAATATCAGAATGAACCAAATCAAATAGGTGCGCAGACCTTTTAGTGACTAGGAGAATATGAGACATGATGGTGTTTCCCAAATTGACAAGATTCACAATCTAAACTAGAAAAGGAACTAAAACAAGGTATTAATCTCTTCAAGTTTGCTAAGGAAGGATGTCCCAACCGACAGTGGACTTGAAGTGGTGAAGTGACACTAGAACAAGCAATAGGTTGAGGGATTAAATCATCGAACAGATATAAACCTCTCGATGCACGACCTCTACCAATCATCATCTTCGTCGTAAGATCCTGAAAGACACGTGAATTAGGATAAAAGGTTACAAAACAATTGTAAGTCTTTGTTGATTTGTTCACAGAAAGAAGATTAAATGGAAAGTCAGGTATATATAGTGTAGTGTTTAATGAGAGAGACATGCTTAAAGTAGCAGTGTCAATTCCCTTTACAGTGATCGTTGAACCATCTGCTAAAGTGACATTGGGAATAGGGGACATAGTTTGAAAATGAGAGAGAGTACTAGATTTATCAGATGCTCTTGAATCTATTATCCAAGGATGAGAGGTAGTGAGACAAGCACTAGCATTACCTGTTTGGACAAAAGTAGCGGTGGAAGAGAGGATGGCTGTTGAGAAACCTGATACTGCGTGTAGGCATCATACTCTGTTGGGGTCATAATCACTGTCTTTTCCTCGGATGATGTATGAACAGAAGATTGTCCTCCATTTTCCAAACCAACAACCACATTTGCAAATCGTGGTTGTCCCCGATTATGAAGATGTCTACGAAAGCGTTGAACATGACCGGGCTCTCCACAATGATAACATACTCTGCCTAGTCTTGTCCCTCTATTGTTGTCTGAACTCTGACTCCTACTAATCCCTCTGTCTCCAAAACCACCTTGATCTCGTCCTCCAGAACGACCGTCAAATCTACCGCCACGAGCATTTACTGGGCCACTACGATCTGTACCTCTCCCATATGAAGCACTTAAACCAGACTTATCGGAAGAATCAACTGTAGGGGTAGCATCACGGGAGACACGTAAAACTCGGGCAAAAGTATCTGCAAGAGATGGTACCGTCGGGATGCCAAGAATCTGGGAGTGACCAGTTTCAAATTCTGATCCAAGAGCACCTAGGAAGGCCATAATTGCCAACTGGTCACGTTGGGTTTGCATTTGTGTCACATCTGCGGTAATAGGGAGCAATGAATTGAATTCCTCGTACATCTTAAAATCAGCAAAAAACTGTGTTGAATTCCTCGTACATCTTAAAATCAGCAAAAAACTGTGTAATGGGCGTCCATCTCGACGAATCTTATAAAAGTCTTAAGAGACCTCATAGATACGTGCAAGATTATTTTGTCCCGAGTACAACACCGCCAAGTACTCCCACAATTCTTTGACGGTATCAATATGAGTAACCAAATCAAAAATCTGACTGTGCATAGAATTAAGCATTTGATAGAGAATCCTGGCATCGACAAACGTTTACTGTCGTTAAGTGATCGTCCTGTTCTCTTCTAATCAGCCTCCACTGCGGATAATTGGTAACACCTTCCAATTTCTTATCAGTAAGACGAGTTGATGAAGATAGTACTTTTGTAACAGTTGTTGACAGTCGAGAGTCAGATGAAAGATGTACCAGTATTCTGGCTCACAGTAGGCTCGGATGTTGCTGACATCTTGCTTGGAGCATCTTGTATTAAATATTCCCAAGCAACAAACTACGACAAAGGATCACAACTAAGCAGTAACCACATACACCTCACCCAAACAAATATATACTTGTGCATCGAGCACCTCATATATCCAATCGCAAAGTAAATCCTATGAGACAAAGAAACATCAGAAGGCTGCTATTTAATCACCAAAAAATTTCCACAACCCAAGTACTTCTCACATGCATCTACCAAAGCAAAACAGAACAGTGGTGTCACTGTTTGTGATGAACAGTAACATCACTGTTCATGATGAACAGTTTTTTTTGAAGGGAAAAAATGAAAGGAAGGAGGATGAAGAATTAAAAAGAGACGGAGAAAAAACTTAAAAAACCATGGCTTTGATACCATATAAAGTGGAGAGTTTATTTCTCATATTATATCAAGTACAAATAAGAGCTGAGCTTTTTATAGACTAAGACTCATCCTATATAAGGAAAGTAAATCAATGACTAGCACATATCACTCCACACATTACTCCTAAAATCATGCTCCTGGAATCCTCTAGAATCCCTAACTAGAATCATGGTTAGAATTTAGAAGAAAACTTGGAGAAGAAGCTGAGGTTGGATAAGAATGGGAGGGGGAAATAAAGGTGACTCTCAAGAGAGCTCAGACAATTCAGATTTCGTTCATATTATCAAGCTTTGGATTTTTATTACATCACTAGATATTTATAGACTACTAATATTGTGACACCCCCAAATCCGGGTACTTCAATTTTCACGGGATTTGGTGTTCACTGTACAAATATCATATATCTATCTACCCATAATAAATGCAAACCATGAAATAGATAAAACATCTCCATTGTCTCCCCTTAAGGGTTACAACATCTGAATAAAATACATAAATAATCCCAGGTCATACTTAACCTTAAATCTCAAATGCGGAAACGTAAACAAATAATAAGCCTTAACAACATCAACATAAGTCTTAACAAATATTCTCAAATAAACAATAAGTCTTCATCACTTGTTGACTTTGCCCTTGCCTTTGCTAGTGGAAGGCTCGTCGGACCTTTCGTTCTTAACTGCAATGTTATTATGCAAGAGTGAGCACGATTGCCCACAAGTATAACAATATAACAATATAATAACATGCGAGTGAATCAAAGACTTCTGAATAAAGAAAACTCGGCTTTTGAATCAAGAATAAATAGCAAGAATCAAAAGAACTTCTGAGGGTCGTAAGACCTTGAACTATGTCCTAGGTTGTCAAGTATTTCTACTTTAAATCTTTAACAGTCATAAGACTATATAGACTCTACTTCTCGTACTTAGGGGGATCAGCCCTTAGTACCATACTGTGTACAACATTTCAACGCTAAAGCGTAAATAATCCCCTTTACAGGGTTGTTCATCTCAGTTTGACATCAGAGTCTGCACCAAAGGAAGTTTGGTTTGGATAAGCTCACTAACAGTTCTAGAATTTAGAATGTTCATCAACTATGGACTAGTCGAATCAATAAAGGTTCGCTAGTCTTACAAGGTTCAGCAATAAACGATATTCAAATCGAATAATAATTTCTCAAGAGTATGCAATCGAATAAGTAAGTATTGTATAACTGGAATCATGCTTTAAAGGTATTATAACATCTCATATGGAATCTCAACTTGAATAATCAAGGATAAGATCTTGCATCATTAAAATTAAAGTTTGAGTTTAGAAACTTGCTTGACATAAGAATAAGGAATAGAACACTTATTCAACTTAAAGAGTATAGATAAGAAAACTTGCGTAATCGTAAACGAGTTAGGGTAAGGAAACTTGCTTAACAATAATAAGTTAGGGATAGAACACTTGCCTCGTGCGCAAGTTACAAATATAGTTATAATTCAATTCCTCAACGTCCTACACATTACATTATGTATATGACATTGATTAGTTTTCAAAGCTATTATGTTTAACTGTTGAACTTCTCACTTAAGTTCAACTTACAACTTGGTTTATAATATTAACTTGTTGACTAAACACATAACATGAGTATAAACTCATAACATGTATACCATACAAGCGTAAGCTCTTAGACAATCATAATCACGTCTTACGACCACCATATCCAAGTTTACACTTAGTTTGTTAACATGAAAGTTCACATTATATTATACATGTCAACAACTTAGTTTGTTAACATGAAACTTCAAATTATATTATTCATGTCAACATGTTATATTATTGTTTCATACACCTAACATGTCATTAGGTTCATTACATTCAATTAGTATATCATGTTAGGGCTTAAAAACACACAAACGGCAAAAATTCAATTTTTTTCTCTGCACCACACCCGATGGGGCGGGTGTTATGCCGCTGGGGCGGGCTTACATGCTGCATGGTACCCGCTGGGGCGGGTATGGAGCTGCTGGGGCGGGTGTGCCTTGGCGGTTCAGGTTCAGGTTCAGTTTGCGATTTTGACAGTTCGTAACCCAATTAACTCCAATTTACACTAATACGATGATTATTACTGATCCTCATGAAGTATAAACTTCACAGAAACATCATACAATGATCCTACATGTTTTTAACACTTAAGATCATGCAATTACTCAAATTAAACCACTTAAATTCACTGTTCTTGGTATTTTGAAGGTTTTGAAGAAAAATCATGAAATTCAACGTTACGGATTCGTTATAACTCCGAATCCATCCGTTTAAAATTTGTTTTCTTTGTTTTAATATGTATAATCATAATCTACTGTCAATTTTAAGTTAAACAAACAATTCAAAGCATACAATTTGTACATAAGGCTATATACGTGTTCTTCATATTTTTCATATTCTGTAATCATGAAACTTTGATTAAAGCATGTTTACATGAAATTGATTACTCTAACACATGAATATATGAAATAAAATATGTTATCAACATATAGTAACACATATATGATCATATCTTAAGTTAATCATCAAAAATCATTCTTCACAGAGAACTTGAAAACACGTTAATGGAAAAACTTTGAAAACTTAATTTGAAAACTTAAGAGGAGGGATTACCCTTGCTAGTTTGTGAAGATGATTCAAAACTTTAATTCTCCACTATTCTTTCTTCAATTCTCAATCTCTCTCAAGTTCTCTCTATTCTCTCTACTTAGTTCGCTGATGAAATATGAATATGATATAGCATATAAGTTATATAACTACGTATAATATAACCGGTAAATATAATATACGTACATATATAATAAATATAACTGATGGGTTAGTGGTGTCATTTAATCCATAATAGATTAACTGCTCCAACTCCCCTTAGGGCTTTGTTTGGCTAGCTCTCTTATATACTCCTTTCCCTTTATTTTAATTAAAGTGCTTTAACATATAGTTTAACGTCACACTTAATTAATCAAATAATCTTATTTAAATTTAATTAAATAAAATATAATAAATCCACATTAAATCACATTATCACATAATAAAAATTCTCCTTTATTAACTATGTGAAATCTTTACATCTCTAATTAATTATTAAATTAATTAGAATAACTTATGCTTATTAAATAATTCATTTAATCAAATAAGCTCAATTAAATTCATACTTTGAATTATAAAATTCTTTAAATTAATTTAATCTAATGTAACACATATAATTAAATTAATCTACCACAATTCCATCAAATAATTATTTAACTCAATAATTAAATCATTGAAAAGTATTTATTTAATTCAATAAATATTTAAATAATTTACAAAATTCTCGTTCGTCACAAATATGCTCATAAAAGACAAAGATACCCCTCTAAACTAATTATATTTTCTCTGCTCACAAATAACATGCTATGCTCTTATTTAACTACCCTCACAATATTATAATAGTGCCCTTCTTCACCAGTATCCGTTCTGACATTGCCCTTCCCTTCAAAATGCTCCATGTCCTCATGGATTGCTGTAGTGCCCTCTTTAGTTCCACCTTCATACATTCAGGAAAGACCATCAGCTACCACATTTTCTATTCCCTTTTTGTGCACAATGGTGTAGTTGTAACCCAAAAGCTTACTCAACCATTTTTGTTGTGGGAATTGACCATTTTTTGCTCCAAAAAATACTTCAAGGACCTGTGATCAGTTTTGATGGTAAAGTGTATACTCATAAGTTAAGGGGACCATTTTTGCACTGCGGTAACAGCTGTCATTAGCTCTTTGGTGTGTTGTCGCAGACAACCAAAAATAAAATCTTACTGCGAATGATATTTATGTAGTAGTGCAAGTAAGAGTCGATCCCACAGAGAATGATTAATCTATTTTTATACTTTGTATTCCAAAAAGGAGTTTTTAAATGTTTGTTGAATAAAGTAAACTAATATGCTAATAACGTAAAATAAACTAATGAAATAAATCAGAGAAACAAGTCTTGGATTAATTCAACTTCCACCTTCAGAAACTTACAATGATCATTGACTCAAGCATAAACAATTAGTATTTTGAATATTCACCATTGGAATTACTTTCGCATCTTCCCTTAATTGTAGTTAGATAGAAACAAGTGATCTAAATAATCCTAACTACCAAATAACTTTAGACAAGCGCTGAAAGTTTAATCTAGTAGCAGTTTTAAGAAATAGAAAGCCCGATGAAGTTAAAGAACACAAGCACAAGCGTTGCCTTTAATTTAGTTAAATGTTCTTCCTAAGATATAATAATCTTCTGATCTGCAGTTCAAATATTAATCTTAGTTGCTTCGTAAATTAGAGTGACCAAACAATTACGGATTTGATATCTAATTTAGCAGTAGATTTCAATGAATAATAAACTAGTTTGCAACCTAGCAATTAAACGATTTAATCATGGAATTTAAGCACAGAAGAATAATCAATACTTCAAATAATAATTGACAATTAAAACCAATTAGATCTCACAGTGTAATGATTATGAGGATTCCGTCTCCTTAAAGCAAGAATAGAAGTTTAGCCACACATGACCATGAAAAACAACAAAGAATAATAGAGAGAAAAGTTTGTATACAAGTCCCTAAGCTCTCTTAGTAATCCTCTATTTATAAGCATAAGACATTAATTCTTTTCTATGTAGGTTTCAACCTCCTAGTAGCAATCAACTTCCTTCAAAGAGATCTTTTAGATAGATTTTCCTTTCCTTCATTGGATTTGACTTGCACACCAAGATTGTTCCACCTCCTTCCTCCTTGTATGATTCTTCTTGTTCTTTCCTTCCATGAATAGGAGCATTAAATATTGCTTGATCACCAAGATATTGACTTTATTGTAATAAAATATTAAATCCTACAAAATAAAATAAAACATATTAATTAAATAAACTAATATAATTAATAAGGAAAACATTTAATTGCACCTTAAATATAAGAATAATGAGTATATTTAGGCACAAAATAAATAGAAAAGATTAAGCATTAAGGAATATAAACATAAAACATTTTATTCTCATCAAATTCTCCCATACTTATCCTTTGCACGTCCTCGGGCAAAACAAAAATAAACTATTAACACAAAAAATTCAACTAAACAAACTAACAAACTTGACAACCTTAAGCACAAATTAATATGAACTTTAACATTGACCTCAAAGATTCAAAACCATAACCATTGAAAAATTTCAAAACAATGCATCATCTAAAAATTCAGACTTATTTATCAATCCTACTTTACACTTAACCCCTCGTGTGTGTGTGAATCCACATGTATTAAACCAATCAGAACTCAAAAAAATTT
This sequence comes from Panax stipuleanatus, assembly GCA_020205555.1. NCBI lineage: Eukaryota > Viridiplantae > Streptophyta > Magnoliopsida > Apiales > Araliaceae > Panax > Panax stipuleanatus. The sequence continues at coordinate 26,599,652 of CM035123.1, forward strand.
ATGAAATCAAAGCCTTATAGGAGAAAGAGAAACTTAACACACTTATTTCCACACGTCTCAGTTAACACAAGAAGGCAACACCAGAGGATCAAGAGGCTTTTCGTTTTTTTTTCCTTTTTCATTGGTAAGTGCATTTTTTGCTCCATCTTACCAGCGAGTGCGTTTTACGCTCCATATCGCATGTCACGTGTTTAT